>CAOKZL010001623.1:0-314832 GCA_948472985.1 Iguana delicatissima
TCCTAGGATATTAAAAGAGCTGGCAGAGGTCATTTCGGAACCGCTTGCTATAATCTTTAAGAAATCTTGGAGGACAGGAGAAGTTCCAGCAGACTGGAAGAGAGCAAATGTTGTCCCCATCTTCAAGGAGGAAAAAAAGAGGACCCAAATAATTATTGCCCAGTCAGCCTGACATCAGTACCCGGAAGGATCCTGGAGCAGATCATTAAGCACTCCGTTTCTAATCACTTAGAAAGCAACGTGGTAATCACGAGAAGTCAACATGGATTTCTCAAAAATAAGTCATGCCAGACTAATCTTATCTCTTTTTATGATAGAGTTACTAGCTTGATAGATGAAGGGAATGCTGTGGATATAGCATATCTCGATTTCATTAAGGCCTTTGACAAAGTTCCCCATGACATCCTTGCAAAGAAACTAGTAAAATGCGGGCCGGACAGGGCTACTGTTAGTTGGATTTGTAATTGGTTGACCGACCGAACCCAAAGAGTGATCACGAATGGCTGCTTTTCCTCCTGGAGAGAAGTGACTAGCGGGGTGCCACAGGGCTCTGTTCTGGGCCCAATGCTGTTCAATATCTTCATCAACGACTTGGATGCAGGAATAGAGGGCATGCTCATCAAATTTGCAGATGACACCAAATTGGGAGGGGTTGCTAATACGCCAGAGGACAGGATCAAAATTCAAAATGACCTGGATAGATTGGAGAGCTGGGCCAAGGCTAACAAAATGAAATTCAACAGAGAGAAGTGTAAGGTCCTACACTTAGGTAGAAAAAATGGAATACAGAAATATAGGATGGGGGACACGTGGCTGGATATCAGTACCTGAGAAAGGGATCTAGGAGTCTTCATAGACCACAAGCTGAACATGAGTCAGCAGTGTGATGCGGCAGCCAAGAAAGCCAATGCAATTCTTGGCTGCATCAATAGGAGTATGGTATCTAGATCGAGGGAGGTACTGGTACCACTCTACTCTGCTTTGGTTAGACCTCATCTTGAATACTGTGTCCGGTTCTGGGCACTCCAATTCAAGAAGGACATGGTCAAGCTGGAGCAAGTCCAGAGGAGGGCGACCAAAATGGTGAGGGGCCTGGAAGCCATGCCCTATGAGGATAGACTTAGAGAGCTGAGTCTGTTTAGTCTACAGAAGAGAAGGTTAAGAGGGGACATGATAGCCATATTTAAATATTTGAAGGGATGCCATGTAGAGGAAGGAGAGGGCTTGTTTTCTGCTGCTCCAGAGACCAGGACAAGGAGCAATGGATTCAAGCTGCAGGAAAGGAGCTTCCACCTGAACGTCAGGAAGAACTTCCTGACAGTCAGGGCTGTCCGGCAGTGGAATATGCTGCCTTGGAGTGTAGTGGAGTCTCCTTCCTTGGAGGTTTTTAAGCAGAGGCTGGATGGCCATCTGTCAGGAGTGCTTTGAGGGTGTTCTTGCATGGCAGAATGGGGTTGGACTGGATGGCCTCTGGGGTCTCTTCTAACTCTACATTTCTATGATTCTATGATTCTATGATATATTTGCCAATTAAACAATATGTTGCCAATTAGATTGTATAAAACCTGGGGGGGTCTGTGGGTTCAATAACACATCGTCTAGATGGCATGCCTCCAAATATTTAAAGATAGCCATCATATCACCTCTCAATCTTCTTTTCTTGTACCAGCAGACTGGTATTGTGTATCTCTTCCATTTTCTCCTCCCTAACTGGCTTTGCACAATAGGAAAAAAAAATAGTAACAGAATAAGCCATAGGAAAACACAGGCACTTTACAAAGAGAAGGCAATGACCTAAATCCTAGTGATTAATCCCAACCAGAATAAACCTAATTAATCAATTATTGAATGGTGGAGTGGTAAATCAGTAGATAGAGCCTAAATACTCTGAAGGCACCAGATCCTGTCTGATCTTTGACGCTAAGCAGGGTCAGCTCTGGTTTGTACTTGGATGGGAGACCACCAATGACTACCAGGGGCTCAAGGCTATGTTTTAGACGAAGGAACTGGCAAAACTATCTCTGAATATTCCCAGCCTAAGAAAACCCTGTGAAATTTGTGGGGTTGTCACTGTAAGTCGAGAAGCAACTTAAAGGCACGAACACACAAGTCAGTACACAGGTAGATTCCACTGCTTTAATGGGCCTATTCTAGTTGGGGGCTAACCAATAGGGTTCAGGCTACAGTTGTCTAGACTCCCTTAAAATTCAGTGTCTGCTTCATTGCTGTTTTTACCTGGACGCCACTGCTTTTTCTATATATTTTTTCTGTCACAAAAAGCCAATTAAGAAGGAGGAAAAAATGGAAGAGATACATAATACCAGTTTGCTGGTACAAGAACATGAGAGAAGGTCCAAGAATCAAGGTGTCAAAATCTTTATTGAATCAGTCTACAGACTATAATCTATAGTCCAAGAATCAGAGCCAGGTGCATCAGACATACATACATTTGTCAAAAAAGAAATTTGGAGTTCTAGAAATTTGTTCCACATGCTCAAGAGACCAAAATGTGCAACCAAACACATGACCAAATGCTCGTACAAATTGTGCAATATGCACCCATGCTCACAAGTACCCATGTGCTATGTCCTTCCATGTGCAACTCAGACTCTGGAGCCTTGAACTGAATGCAGCCATTCTGTGTCAAACAAAAAAAAAATCCAACCATTTCCGTATAGGAACTTAGGCGTGTGTGAGACACTAACAGCCTTATAAAGATTAACAGAATTTGAAAGCAGTGACAAGAAGGGAAGAAAAAGAGCAACAAGAAAGATAAAGAAAAAAGGGGGTGATATTGGGAGACAGTTACAACCTGATTACTGACAGAAGGAAATACTTTTAATTTTTTTCCCCTTTTCCCTTGCAAGTAAAAGTGTTCAACGGAATGTACTGTCAGTCTGGAGATTTTTCTATATAGCTCCATCTCTTTTCCATAATCTGAGGAAAGCCTTTGATCAGCATTGCTGCGCTTGCCCCAGATACGTATATTAATTCTGTGTGCCTGTGTGTGTAGAAGCAACGAGATCAGAAGAAATTCAAATGCAGATAGTTAATAGACAAGGATAAATTATCTTAACCATGGTCACTTATTAGACAGTAGGCGATAACACAGATGTTGGCTGCATTGCATAAGCTGATTAACATGGAGAGTGATTTTTGAAAAATTATCCTTGCTGAAGCCACAGGAAAGATAGTCGAATCTCTTGGTAAACTGCTCTGGAGCAATTTTACTTTACAATCTGTCTTTGATGTTCCTTTAGTTAAGAAAGGCTACTGAGCCACTGTGATGTAGTGATTTAAATGTTGAACTATGACCCTAGAGACCAGGGTTCGATTCCTCGCTCAACCATGGAACCCCACTGGGTGACCTTGGGTGAGTCACACACTCTCAGCCCCAGAAAACCCCATGATGAGGTTGCCATAAGTCAGAAATGACTTGAAGGCATACAACAACTTGAATGTTGCCAACAAACAGCGTACAGAGGTCATTCCCTCACTACTTCTTCCTCCTCCCGATCATTTTATATAGCATCATCACCATATACAGTTCTTGAATGGTGGTGCCCAGAACTGGACACAGTGTTCCAGGTGGGGTCTGACCAAAGCAGAATAGAGTGGTACCGTTGGAATCCGTTGGTTTATTTTCTAGTCTCTGGAGCGGCAGAAAACAAGCTCACTCCATCTTCCACTCTGTCTTTTTGATGCCTGAAGTTTTTCAAAAATAGAAGTGGACTTCAGGCTACTTCTGGTTTGGCGATGTCCTATCTCAGTCCTGACACAGCTGACAAATTTAACAAAACAAACTGGATATTTCCCAGCTTGTTACTTACTTCCACGCAGTAAGCAAGGAGTCATAAATAAAGTCCAGCATAAACAAAGTCCAGCAGGATTTCACAGCAACTGAGTGTCCAAGGTCAATGAGAGCATTTGTCAGGGCATCCCGCAAGGTAGCAGGTCAGATAAGCTCTGACAACTCCTGGAGGGGAAAGACACCAGCTACATATGCCCCTAGCACAGCTGAGACTTGATTGATTGTTGCCAGTTATAAATCCTGAGAGAGCAACATTGGGTCTCTCTTTGCTGCCTCTGTTGTGTGAAGCTGGTCAAGCTAAGTGTTCCTCTATATCAGAAGAGGCAGGACTCTCTGTTGGAGCTGGCACCATCCCCTGTTCTGTTTCTGGCACTGTAACCTCTCTCTGTACAGCAGGCCCTGGCATGCCTTCTGTTTCAGCCTCTGGTATGCCCTCTGTTTCAGACTCTGAGTCAGAGTCCATGTTCTGGAAGCAGGGCATGACAGGTGATTTATTCTGCTTTGTTTTATTTCTGGCAGTCCGAGTGGCCCTCTGAAAGTCCCAGGAACAGAAAAGTCAGCTTTTGTTATAAGTTCCATTGATTAGATTTGTCCAATATTTGGTACTGGCATTGGATTTAAGTTTCAGATGATCACAACAGCAACGGTCCTTTTATCAAGTTAAGGGTGCTCCGTGTTCACACTGGCTAAGATCCTACATTTGCAGTTGCATAGCATAAACATCCACAGGCAAGTTTACATGTTAATTCTGCAATGCAGCCCTTGTGTTGAATGGCAACATTGCACAACTGAACCAAAACTCTGAATGTGCCTGCTCATCCAAGCCCAATGCACACATTATCCATGTTCAATCAGTATTCAGCTACCCATTGAGTCCTGTCCACTGAATTGGTTTGATACCTTTGAGGGCTCTTTTGAAATTCAGACCAAAACCCAGAGTGGATTCAACATGCCCACTGAAATGGGAGTCAGCAGTTGCCACTTACTGAACTCTTGGCCATTTCTGCACTAGACTGTTATAGTGCTATTATTCCACTTTCCACATCCTATGGAATCCTGAGGTTTGCAGTTTAGGGAGGGGCCTTAGGCTTATAAGGCCTAAGGCCCCTCCCTAAACTGCAAACCCCAGGATTCCATAGGATGTGGAAAGTGGAATAATAGCACTATAACAATCTAGTGCGGAAATGGCCCTTGTCTTTGTTATAACCTCATATGCTTTTTCACCGAGTCTTGGGAACAGATCCATTTGATTTGTTTATACTAAACCCCCGGGGACCTGGGCAGTCCAGACTATGTCACAAGCCAGTCTCCTGATCTCCAGCACAACTTCTTTCATTTCAAAGGATTTCTTCTGGAGATGAGACAGCCTTCCAGTGGAGTGTGTGTTTTCTCTTCTGTCTTTCAAATCCTTCCACTGAATGTGAGTTTGGAGGAAGTTGGATGGAATGGCTTGATTTTAAATGTATCTGGGTTTTTGGCCTCTGGACAGAAGATAGAAGATCTTAAACCTGGCCATGTGTTTGAAAGGAATGAACTACTGGAATGGGCCCACAGAGTCTAATAAAATTGTTTTGCTGCTCTTCCAGACTTAGTTTTTAAAAATAACCAAGCAGATTTCTGATGTTTTTCCTAATTTGTTGTTTTTAAACTCCAAGAAGTTTCCTTCTGGAGAATAAGAAGAGTGTTTTGGGGAAAGCTTGCATCCTTTTTGAGTTTTTTGAAAAGTAAGAGAGAGAGAGAATGAGAGAGAAGGACTGTATCTCCTTATATGACCTTGTCTATATTCTAAGACCTGCAGGGGAAGGCTTTGGACATTTCCGCACTAGCCTGTTATAGGCCATTTCTGCATTAGCCTGTTATAGCAAGATGATTCCACTTTCAATATCCTCTGAAATCCTGGGGTTTGCAGTTTTGGGAGGGGCCAGCTGGCCCCTCCCGAAACTGCAAACCCCAGGATTCCATAGGATGTTGCAAGTGGAATCATTGCACTATAACAGTCCAGTGCGGAAATGGCTCTGGTCCTCTGCTCAAATGCTTCCCCCTCCTGGAATATGCAGCTTTCCATTTATTTCCATTACACATGGAACAGGACTACCTCTTTTTAGATTGCAAGTGTCCTTCGATAATATGGCTTAGATTTGGTATGTTTGCGTGTGTGTGTTGTCGATAATCAGTTCAAGATCTGAAGACGTGTGTGGTGATCCAGCAGCTAGAAGAATAATGCCTTGATCCTTTCCTCTGAACAACTGTATGTATTTCCATATTGTTATTATTCAGCAAACTCTTGATGCATACAAATTATCCAGCAATGCTGCACAGTATTGTTATTTTGGCCAAGGCTGCTTTTAATCTCTTTCCTTCAGAACCTGACCCAAAGGGCCTCAAGTCTTTTGTTGGCTGCATTCGCTGGCTGCCTCAGAACAAACTGTCAATGGCTCTTCTATGAACGTTTTATGGATTTCCCAACGTACATGGCTCTTCCACCCCCAAGCCCCTTTAAAACACACATACACACACAAGCATGCATGCATGAAGCCAAGTCCACCAGATGTCCGGAACTGGTTTTGGCACTTGACTGCCTTGTTCCATCCCCAGTACAATCTGCTAGTCAAAGAAGACATAATACTGCGTCTTGTAAACTCTGGCCATTTCCTCTCTACACTGTTATAGTGCTATTATTCCACTTTCAACATCCTGTGGAATCCTGGAGTTTGTAGTTTACTGAGGCCAAAGGGTTCTCTGGCTGAAAATTCTAAATACCCCTCCCAAAATTCAGATCCCGGGATTACATAAGATGTTGAGAGTGGAATAATAGCACTGTAACAGTGTAGTGCAAAAATGGCCTTAATATTACTCCTCTCCTTCTGTGTGTATTCATGGCCTCGCGAGTTTAGGCAAGTAGTGACATGGTGTGTGTTTTTTCTCAGTTGTGGCATCCTTGTGTATGGAATGCCTCGTCCCACAAAGCCTCGCCTGCCGTTACGTCCACATCTTTCTATTCTGTGTCAAGACCTTTTTATTTGCCCACGCCTAGCAACATGTCTCCCAGCTTCTGTCATTATAGCACTATAACAGTCATTACAGAAAGAAATCGAGATATGTAATAATAGATATTATAGTTGTATATAGTGGATAGACTAGAAGATGTATAAAATGGTAGTAAATCTACAGTATGTCATGAATTAATGTCAATATTATTTCCTTTTTTCCTGTTTTATGTATCAATAGAGTATTACTTGTAAATAATAATTTTCTCTTTCTTGTTTAATAAAAATAAAGTTAGAAAAAATTATAGCACTATAACAGCATAGTGTGGAAAAGACCTTTGTTGTTTGCAGATCTTCCATGCATGTTGGTAACATAAAGGTCTGTTAAACAGGGTTATATATAACCTCTCAGCATAGCGCTAAAGCAGAAGAGTTGTAGTCTTAACAGAAGGAAGGAAAAGGCCAAAGTGGAAGCCCAGTTTTTTTACTCAAGGAGATAAGACACAGTTCGTCTCAGACAATCTGTTATCTCCTTCTATGAGGTGTAGGCCATTTCTGCACTAGACGGTTATAGTGCTATTATTCCACCTTCAACATCCTATGAAATCCTGGAGTTTGCAGCTGCAAATCCCAGGATTCCATAGGATGTTGAAAGTGGAATAATAGCACCATAACAGTCTAGTGGGGAAATGGACATAGTGAGAGGAGGGCTTTCTCTCGGTCCTACCTCCATCACAGGTACATTTGGTGAGGACATGGAAGACATCCTTCTGGATGGCTGCATCCAGACTGTGGAACTCCCATCCACAGTAGTCTAGTTTGGTCCCCTGCTCTTAGGAAAAGTGTTAGAAGGCTTCTCTGATATGTAGCAGGGACAGGCTGCTGAGCAGACTTCAACTCTGCGTCAAGCCGATCGCCTAACATGTTTGCTGTTCCCTTCTGAGAAATACACTCACATTTTGGGCTTGAGTCAGATTGTCAAATGACTAGTAGGCAAAAAGAGATGGACGTTTTTGTTCAAAATCATAAGGTTTCTGCATGAATGTCTTGTGTTACTGAAGCAAAGGCAGCAAGTCATTCACTAAAAATATTCAAGTCATGAGTTGAGTCGAGTCAGTGTATCATTTATTGCTGAGTCAAGTCCAAGTCAAACCACTGAAGTGACTTAAGCCTGATTTGAGTCCACGTCAATTGACTTGAGTCTACATCACTCCCAAAACAGCCTTGCTCTAGTATGGCGAATTCAGGACCATGGCTTCCTTGATTGAGTCTATCCCTCTGTGATGTGATCTTCTTCTTTTCCTGCTACTTTCCACTTTACCAGGCGTTGTCCTCTATTCTTCAATAAGTCATGTCATCTCACGATACGGCCAAAGTACAATAGCCTCAATTTAGTCATTTTGGCTTCTACAGAGAGTTCAGAGTTTATTTGCTGTAGGACTCATTTATTTGGGGTTTTTTGGCAGTCCATGGCAATCATTGAATGTCCTCTAGCACCATATTTCAAGTGAGTTGGTTGACTTCCTGACACTTTCTTCCCTGTCTATGGCCATTTCCGCACCAGAGTGGAGAAGCGTTTCACCGTGTGTGGTGAGTGGTGTTTTTTAACCCAACTTACTCCGATTTTACCGGATTGTTATCTGCACGCCCTCTGGTTTCTGTTGAAGTAATATGGTGAAAATCGTTTGCCGCTTCCGCTCCGTCAGTTCTCGTGAAACTCCCTTCCTCCTCCCGCTCTCTCCCTTGCTCCACACTGCTGCCTCTGATTGGTCAATTTTTTTTAAAAAAAACCCCATTGCTACGTATCAGCGGAGGTACTTTAGTTCGTTCTTACAGAAGACAAGCCCCCACCCGAGTCTTGGAAATGTATATTGCATGTTATAAATAAAGCATTTATTTTTAAAAATATAAGTGAAAGGTTTTCATGGGATATGTTGTGTCCCCATACATTTCATTATTACAATATATGTATATGCCTGGATCTCTTATAAGGGGTTAGTTTAACCTCCAGTTTGCTAGTAAAACTGCTAGTAAAACTGCTAGTAAAATTAATGTGTTGCGAAAGGATGCGTGTCAAAAAAGTGTGTGACCAACATGCAAAGTTTGGAAAGCTCTGGTCTAGACAGCCAGAAATTGAAAAGCAACCATCCTGAGGATCCCAACGTATTTCATTGTATTCCAGTAGTCCATGCAATGCAATGGTGCCCACCCTGCGTTTGAGGGTTGGAGACAAGAGCGGACGGAAATGACCCCAGGGAAAGGTGGGGATGCCCACGGAGAACCACCTCTCCGTGTACACCTTCCACATGTTGTCAGAAACACAGCTGAACTGGTTTTTGTGCTTTGCATTGGAGTTTTTCCGGTTTTACAATACATCCGTTTTACGCCGATAGTAATAGCGCTAAGAGCTCAAGCCGTGCGAATCTGCAGAGGAAACATCAATACTAACCGGTGTAACGTGCAGACGTAACAGCAAGAATACAATGCCAGTGCAATGTATTGCCCTTGTGCAGAAACCCTGTCTACCTTTTATAACGTGGTATTTCCCGTGGCATAAATGATCCTGATATTGGTATTTAAAGACATTATCATTAATGAAACCTTGTGACTGAGTCATCAGAAGTCTGAATCGTCTTAAAGCCATATAACAAAGAACTATTTATCTATCTCTGAAATATTTGCTAATTCCTACTCTATGCACTAATCCCTCTGTAAGCAATGTGCAACATGATAAGTTTTTAAAATATATTCAAACACAGATTAAGCACATTTTAAAAGTCTGTTTTAAAAACTAAATATCAGACTGATTTAGGCCATTTCCGCACTAGAGTGCTATTATTCCACTTTCAACATCCCATGGAACCCTGGGGTTTGCAATTTAGAGAGGAGCCTTTAAAATTCTCAGCCAGAAAGGTCTTTAGGCTCAGTAAACTACAAACCCCAGAATTCCCCAAGAGGTTGAAAGTGGAATAATAGCATTGTAACAGTGTAGTGAGGAAATGCCCTTAGACAGTATTAACTATCTAAAACCAATAGGAGTTCAACAAGGAGTTATTTATAGTGCACAACTGTAGCAGTTTGTCCCCATCTTAAGTGGTGTTGTTCCTTCTACAGGACCCTAGAATTTGTAGCTTGGTGAGGTACTCAGAATTCTCTAGTCCACTCCCTTGAGCAGCAGTATTCGTAAAATTCTCTGGTAAAGAATTTTAGGTACCCACCAAAACTAGAAATTTCAGGATTCTACAAGTTAAAATGGTAGGAAAGTGGTATAGTTTTACTGTGTGGATATCCTCAAAGAAGGAGCCAGCCTGACTTCAAATCACAGAGCTGGAGGAGACGAGCAGGGCCATCAAGTCCAACACCATTCTGCAATCTAGGAATACATAATCAAAGCATTCCCAACGGATGGTCATCCAACCTTGGTTTAAAAACCTCCAACGAAGGAGACTCCACCACACTCCAAGGCTGCTCTTACCCTCAGGAAGTTCTTGCTAATGTTTTGGTGGAATCTCTTTCCTCCCTTAAAGAGAAAGTTGCAAGAGCTCAGGTGCCACTGAAAGAGTCTCCTATCTACTTACCAACCTGGGCTTTTGGGCTGGTAGGACCTGCAACTGGGACTCCACTTTAACCCGCTAATACTGGCCAGGTCAAGATGGGTACCAGGCATCTTTCAAACGGCTGGCTCCCAAGACTTTTAGCTATTATCAAAATTTGAAACCTACAAGAGCAGTTTGGCCAGATTCTCTCTGGTCTTTCCGCATGAGAATTACTCATGAATAATCGCCCCCCCCCAATTTCAGCTGTAATAGTTTTATCTCAAGGCTATCACTCATTGTGAAAGCCAAGCAGCCGTTGAGAAGCCACTCAGATAGCAATTAAGACGCCTTTCCATTGACATGTTAAAAAAATAAAGGGGGCTTCCTGCAAGTCTGCCTGAAAAAAATGCAGCATGAATGAACAGCTTTGAAGTAGATAAGATCAAATAAAAGACATTGTGCAACGCCACTCATAATTAAATCCCTGTAGACAAATGTTACAAAAGGCAAATAGGGAAATTTAAATGAAGATGAGGAAATAGCTTCAGGTGCATCATTGTGCTGGAAGGTAGGGGGTTTCACATTGGCCTTCCCTGCCTGTTTTAAAGAGATAGTTGCATTGTGCATTTCAAGGTTGTATGTGTGTGTATGTTTGTGTGTTGAATTTCATAGGGTTTTCTTAGGCAAGGAGTACTCAGACGTGGGTTTGGCAGTTCCTTTCTGTGAAATGTAGCCTACAGCACCTGATATTCATTGGAGGGCTCCCATCCAAGTACTAAGCTAACCATGTTTAGCTTCCAAGATCACACAAGATCTGGTGCCTTTAGGGTATTTAGGAACACTCAAGGTCGAAGCGTGGAATTTCTTCCTCCTTTCTCTTCAAGTATATTCGTTTCTTTCTTATGACTCTGTACATAGCAAATGAATGAATTCTGATGAAAGAGGTTAATATTAATTTATCAATTATTTACCAAAATATTTATACCCATTGGATCAATGAAATTTATATAATCTCACTCTTCAGGCCAAGGTATTATTTGCATAATTTAGTTCTGTTGCATGTGGTGCTCCAACTTCTGCCTGAATAGAAATGCATCACAAGTCACAATGATGGTGACAACAACAGCAGTAATACCAACTGCAGCAATAACAACTCTGGGTGGCATTCCATGGTGACTTGGGCACATGGCAAGATATTTTTTGTCTGAGATGGAAGTCTGTGTTCAGCTGAAGGTTGCAGAAACAGAGTTAGGCGTGTGTTCCTGTTGCACATTGCATATGCGGAGATATATTACATATTGCACTTTGTACCTGCAGAGGTTCAGACAACCAGTTTGCACAATCAGTTGTGCAGTGTTATACAAACGGCCACATTAACTGCAAATCCCCGGATTCCACTGGACCCCTTGGCAGTGAAATTGGAATCATAGTTCTAGAATGATGTACTATGCAAAGGCTCCTGATCTTAGATTGTTAAACTCATAGCGTCACAGCGTTGGAAGAGACCACAAGCCCATCCAGTCCAACCCCATGCTGTCATGCAGGAAGACACCACCAAACATTCCCAACAGATGACCATCCATCTTTGGTTAAAAATCTCCAAAGAAGGAGACTCTACCACACTCTCAGGGAGCAAATTCCACTGTCAAACTGCTGTTACCATCAGGAAGTTCTTCCTAATGTTTAGATGGAATCTCTTTTCATGAAGTTTGAAGCCATTGCTCTGTGTCCTAGTCTGTGGAGCAGCAGAAAACAGGCTTGCTCCATCCTCCATATGCCATCCCTCCAAATATTTAAACACAGCTAACATGTCCCCTTGTAACCTTCTGTTCTCCAGGCTAAACATACCCAGCTCCCTTAGCCGCTCCTCATAGGGCATGGTTTCCAAGCTCTTTACCATTTTGATTCTGGAGATATTCTGGACAATTCTGGACATGTTCCCGTTATTCATTATCCTTCTTGAACTGTGGTGCCCAGAACTAGAAACAGTATTCCAGGTGGGGTCTGACCAAAGCAGAATAGAGTGGGGCTCTAACTTCCCTTGACACTATACATCTATTGATGCAGCTCAGAATCGCATTGGCTTTTTTAGCTGCCACATCACACTGCTGACTCATGTTCAGCTTGTGGTTTATTAAGATTCCTAGATCCTTCTCACATGTACTGTGGTCAAGTTAGGTGTCACCCATCTTATATCTCTGCATTTTAATTTTTTTTTCTGCCCAAGTGGAGTATTTTACACTTCTCCGTGTCAAAATTCAGTTTGTTAGTTTTGGCCCAGCTCTCTAAACTGTTAAGATCTTTTTGAACTCTGATCCTGTCCTCTGGGATGTTAGCTCACTCTCCTAATTTAGTGTGATCGGCAAATTTGATAAGAATGTTCACTATTCCCTCATCCAAATCGTTGATGAAGATGTTGAATAGCACTGGGCCCAGGACAGAACCCTGTGGCACCCTAAGAATCACTTCTCTCCAGGAAGAAAAGAAGCCATAGGCGAGCACCCTTTGGATTTGGTTGCTCAACTGGTTACAAATCCATCAAACAGTAGCATTGTCTAACTACTGTAATAATATTGCTTTATTCTGCTTTGGTTAGACCTCATTTGGAATACTGTGTCCAGGCTGAAATGTGTCCGGAGGAGGGCGACCAAAATGGTGAAGGGTCTGGAAGCCATGCTTTATGAAGAGAGGCTTAGGGAACTAGGTATGTTTAGCCGGACAAAAAGAAAGTTAAGAGGAAACATTATAGCCATGTTTAAATATTTGAAGGGAGATACTAGGGCCATTTCCGCACTAGCCTGTTACAGCGCGATGATTCCACTATCAACATCCTCTGGAATCCCGGGGTTTGCAAACCCCAGGATTCCAGAGGATGTTGAAAGTGGAATCATCGCGCTGTAACAGGCTAGTGCGGAAATGGCCTAGGACAAGGAGGAATTGATTCAAACTACAGGAAAAGAGATTCCACTTGAACCTCCGGAAGATCTTACTGACAGTCCGAGCCCTTTTCAAGTGGAATCTGCTGCCTGGGAGTGTGGTGGAGTCTCCTTCTTTGGAGGTTTTTAAGCAGAGGCTGGATGGCTGTTTGCTGGGGGTGCTTTGAGTGTTTGTTCCTGCATGGCAGCGGTTGGACTCAATGGCCATTGTGGTCTCTTCCAACTCTATGTTTCTATGATTCTAGCCCACATTTTACTAGCTTGTTTGCAAGAATATCATGGGGTGCCTTGTCAAAGGCCTTATTGAAATCAAGATACGCTTCATCCACAGCATTCCCTTCATCTACCAAGCTAGTAAGTCTATTAAAAAGAGAGCAAGATAAGATTAGTTTGGCATGAGTTGTTTTTGAGAAACCTGTGTTGACTTTTAGTGACCACGGCAACTGGTTTTTTGGGTGGATTTTATTCTTACAAATCTCCGCAAAGTATCTTCCATTATAATCCTGGAAATCGGCAAGTAAATTCCCCCTCCTGCCCATTTCCCTGGTGCTGCTATCACAGACAGACACACATTCCTGCTACCACCCTGCAGGCATTTGAAACTCACTTCTAATTATTTACGAGTCTTTTCATGGGAAACCAACAAGTGCACCAAGATTAAAATTCCATTTAATGCTGGCTGCACCCGGCTAATAAAATCATGTTGGGCAAGCGCTTCAATTAGCCTCTGTATCACCCGTGGCTTTCAACTAGGTTAATGATAGCTGAGGTGAAGAATGTGACATGTCACCTCCCCAACACACACACACATCGGTCTTTCTGTAGCTGCTTGCTGCCATGTTCTGTGGGCGCATGGGATGGAAGGTTAGTCATGTGTACCAAATGCTGTGCAACGTCTTCCATTATTCATGGGTGTCAAACAGTGAAGGAACACCTCTGTGCTGGCTGTCGCTGGGTGGTGTGCGCAGATCTTTCCCCGCCATTAATACACATGATTCCAAAGGTGCTGACACTAATGATTCCGGGAGCGTATTATTCCATTGACTCGGCTCCCCTGCTAGAGAAGCGGCAGTGTTAATAAGGCCGCTCCAGGGCACCCAGGGGAGCCATAAATTTCACAGCAGAACCAAGGTGCTTGGCTTTGTTTGCTCTTGTTCTTTGTGTCCTAATATTGCAATAGACCTGGATGAAGCAGAGAGTCTCTTTGTGTTTGGACAACCAGTGGAGGTAAGGTTATAGTTCTGTTAGAATCATACAACTGGAAGATACCGCAAGGACTATCCCATCGAACTCCCTGCTATGCAGGAAGAGACAATGAAAGCACTCATATCAGAAAGTCATCCAGCCTCTGTTTAAAAACCTCAACAGCAAGAAACTCCATCACACTCTTGGACAGCAGCGTATTCCACTGCCAAACTGCTCTTACCATCAGGAAATTCTTCCTCATGTTTAGGTGGAGTTTCTTTTCCTGTAGTTTGAGTCTATTGTTTTGTGTCCTAGTCTCTGGAGCAGCAGAAAACAAGTTTGTCTACCTTCCATAGGACATCCCTTCAGGTATTTAAACATACCTATCCTGTCACCTCTTAACCTTCTGCAGGCTAAACATACCCAGCTTCCTAAGCCACTCCTCATAGGGCTTCATGGTTTCCAGGCTTTTTAACATTTTGGTTGCCCTCCTCTCTGACCACGTTCCAGCTTGTCAATATCCTTCTTGAACTGTGGTGCCCAGAACTGGACACCGTGCTCCAGCTGAGGTCTGACCAAAACAGAGAAGAGTTAGGTCACTACTTAGCTGTTGCTGCAAAGTGAAGAAACACTTTGTATTGTGCTGTATTATAATGGTTGAGCTCCTACACCAGAGTTGCGTAGTATAGATCTCCACACCAGTCAGTCACCAGTCAGTCAGACAAAGAGTTTTTATTTATATCCCTCCTTCTTCCCAAAAGTGGGACTTGGGTGGCTTACAATGAATACAAGTAAGAACACAAATAGCTAAAAATGTACAAAAAGATAAGATTAAAATAATATTAAGCTAACTATACAATTAAAACAAAATTAAACCTACATTTATATGTGTCAACAAAATGTCACTCCCAAAATATAGCAGAGATTGCTCCCACAGCTTTGGAAGCGTGCCCAGAAGCAGAGAATAACTTAGCAGCAATGCACTGTAGCCAGTAAAAACTCACCCACACCAATTGTTCTCTTCCATCAAGGAGGCAATTTATTCTTCAGTTACAATGTGTACACATTTACAAGAATCTCCAGAAAGCATTCCAGCATGTCCCTGCTTGCTTTTTCTGACAAAGCCTCCAGCAAACACATCGGACACCATGTACACTTGCTGGCTAGCTCTCAGCTACATTTATACTCACACTAGCTGATGCAATCCTGCCAGCCTTTGCATTCTCCTCACACCTGATGCAACCTTCTCCCTGATTGCTCATCAGCATGACTCAGCATGACTCAACTAAAGTCACATGGCTCTCCACAGGTGCACTTAACGACCCACATCACGAAGTATTTTCTACAGGTTTGGTCCAACCTTTCCTTGACAATATGCATGGGTTAAATATAGTACAGAGCTAAAACGGAGAACCCAATATATAAACCAATAGGTTTCCAAATACCTACAGGAATATAAAGATCTTCACTTGACTGTGGAAGGATAGTGTCATGTACTGACCAACTCACACTCCACAAAATTCACTCTGAAGTAGGCAGTAGTTTATTTGTATAGGTATTGCTAGCAGCCATACACCCCTACTCTTTGATATGGTCTAATTGGCAAATATTAGTTGGCATGAAATTAAGTTATATACACTTATGGCTGAAAGGCCATGTGGAGAAGGGAATGCTGGCTGGGAAGATGTGCAAAAGTGGGTCAGCGGTGACCTCAGCATGACCCAGTGATGTATTTAAGTCTTTTACTCTGAGTACTCAAGTCAAGTCTCAATTCTCCACCTTCAAGTCTCAAGTCAAGTCTCGAGTCCTTGAAGATACTTTCAAGTCAAGTCTCAAGTCTAGAAGACAACTTTATAACCCAACCAAAATTTCAGGATTAATGGACAGAGTGAAATAAATTCAGTTTTAACAATCTAAGCAGACTCGGCTCTCCACATTTGCAATTTTGCCATCTGCAGCTTTGGAAGTGGGGAATAGGATCCAATCTTACTCCTCATTACTGAAGATTCAAAAGATTTAGAAGGAAAGATCCTTCTTTCTCAAGCCTGTTGCCTAACACATTTGCTGATCCCCTCTGAGAAATGCATCCTGCATTCTGGCGGTGAGTCTTGTCTTTGGAAAAGTTTTAGAAGGCTCCTCCAATATGCAGTGGGGACAGGCTCCTGAGTAGACGTCAAGCCTGCCTCAAACCCATTGCCTAACCTATTTGCTATTCCCCTCTGAGAATGTGCCCACACTTTGGGCTTGAGAGAGATTGTCATGTGACCAGTAGGCAAAAAGAGATGGAGGCGTTATTCAATGTTGTATGGTTTCTGGATGAAGGTGTTACGTTACTGAACCAAGGGCAGCAAGCCAGTCATTAAAAATTTACAAGGCTTGAGTCAAGTTGAGTCAGTGCATCGTTTATGGCCGATTCCGAGTTGAGTCACTGAAGCAACTTAAGTCTGACTTGAGTCTATCAACTTGGGTCTACATCAGTGGCATGCCCAGGTCATAAGTTCAATGTGGATTAGCTAGGAAAACCTGGTTTAATTCTGTCAACTGCCCAACCTCCAAAAATAATAGTTAGACCCAGGCGCAGCAGGCATGTTACCCCACTGGCATACCCTATCCCAGGGACTATAAATGTGATATCAAATATGCCCACCATGCCAGAGATGTTGCCCAGATGGGCACCGAGGCAAAGAGGTCGAACAACTGAAAACAGGTCAAAACCAGAAAAATCCCCAGTCACATAGTCCAAGGAGACCTCAGGCAATACACATCTACCTAAACAAAGGGTCCTCAGCCGAGAGTAGCCAATTTGAGGGGATTAGCGTGTTTTCCTCAGGTTAAGCAACTGTGATTCTGGAAAAATCCTACAAGGCGAGGTCCATCTACATAAACTTACACTGCAACCCTTTGCAACTGCAACCCTGAACACTTGCAACCCAGCATAAACCAATCATGCAAATGACCAAATTGCCATTGTTTGGCATTCCTTCCTTCGTTGTGACTATTGTTCTCCCTGGGAGAGGGCCTGCCCTTGAGGTACGTTCTGCCTTATTAGTCCTAGTTTTTGAGAGTCTCTTTGGAGAACTCCCTGCCACACTATCAGACCAGCATTCTGTTAGTTGAATGATCCCCTCAGACGTCTCTTTGCTGAGCTCCATTCTTCTTGCTGCTTCCCGGATAGGTGCAGTATCACCACCTCTACATTCCCTTTGCTACATCCCCTATCCGTTTTTCACCTCTTTTCCTTCTCAATAGGCCTTGTGTGTGTGATTGCGTGAGTGCGTGGTACTACATTCATTTAATAAAATTCATTTATTTGGTACATTTGTCTAGCTTTTGCTTGGCCTGACCCCGTAAAGTTGGGTAAAACATCTGGCTGGGTTACCCTGCCCCCTCGTTTTGCTATTGCCAGTGCTCCACTAATTTCCCCAACCTTTCTAATTTGGAGCTAATCAAGGTGTCCCCCACAAGACCCCCAGAAGTCAGGGTAACAGGCAAGTGCACCTGCTGTGCGCATTTCCTGCCAAAGCCTTCCCCATTCAAATTATCCAACCAAGACATTAAAACAATCAGTTTCCTTTTGTTTACTTTGTCAGAAGGCAATTAAATTACACCCCTTTAGAGAGAGAAATAGGGTATAACCCCCTCCCCCAGTTTTGAGCAGCTAGTTTGTAGTACGTGAAATGCTGGACACACTATATTGCTCTGAATTCCAGTTTGGTCTGCCCTTAGACACAAGTCTAAGCCACTCCACTGCTTCTTTACTACTCTTCTGGATTGGTAACTATTGCCCATTTTACCCTGAAATTTCGCTATCTTAAACTTTCCTCCCTTTTCCTTCGATTAGTCTTGTGTGACTGCTTGTATTCTGTGTGCCTGTGAGAATGCATTCCTCTCAATCAAATACATTTTTAGTTTACTTTTGAATCTCTGGCTGGTTCCCTTCTGCAAGGACCATGGAAACATTGGTGGAAAGATCTTCTTAGGTTGCCTTCCTCTCTCAGGCCTCCTAATTGAGCTAATTAATTCCCCATTGTCACGTTGAGGTACTGGCATGAGGTATTGAGTCACCCACATTTTGGGGTAACAGTAGGTATATATGGGATTATATTCTTGTAAGTATGTACTGAATTTTGTAAACAATTTTCTAGTAAATTTTAATAATTCTTGTAATTTATTGATTAATTATATTAAAATGAACATATTTTGTAGGGTGTTAACAACATATTAGCAAACCGAGGAAGACATGGCTTGAAACACCTAGACATTTCCCGGACTGGCCGTTTTTGCTTTGCTGTTACTTACCTGAGATATGCCTATACTTTCTGCTAGATTTTCTGCATTATTCATCTCTACATGGATTGTTGAATACTTATTGAAAACTTTGGCTTGTGCTTGCTGTGGTGACATTAGAAAACTTGCCAGTTCGTCATTTGCTCCTGACATTCCAGTGGACACTTATACTTGGTATCCTTTTGACTACTCCTTTGTATTTTTTCAACCTTCATCTGTTCAGTGGACTTCATTTGGTGTTCTACATGTTGTGTTTATACTGTTTTGTATCATATTGATTATACTGGAGTTAACACATTACTTTATTACACCTTCTCATATTCATAGTTGAGGCCACACTTTAGGGGCATCTTGTTCTTCCTATTTGGTAACAGTATGAGCAACAGAGCACACTTCCGCTGAAGTTGCTGAGACCAAAGTAAACATGTAGCTTACGTCTTTTTTATGTGATCATTCCAAAATTTAGGCATGCAAAGCCATGATTGGTGAGGGCCAAATATCCACGCATCACACCACCTCCTGGACAATTCCCAGACCTGTCCCTGTTTCCCACTTCCCTCCACCCTTAACTGTTCTGACCCAGGTACATATTTCCTGTTCCATATCTCACAGACATCGGGTTCTCAAAATGCAGAGCCTCATCAGGCTTCACTTTCATTTTCGGCTGTCTCTGTTCTCCCTCTCTTACACCTGATACATTGTAGCAATAAGGAATAAAGCAATTAGTGATAGATACTTTGTAACAAATCCAGGCAAACCCTAGTATGGACACATTGTTGCAACAACCAATTAGCAGTGGATACTTTGTACCAATTCTAACCCAGCTTTGGAAAGATACATAGTAACCACTTCTGCAACGGTTAAATACATTGGTTCAACACACATCCAGCAGACCTAGCTGATTTCCCATAGCAGGGGCTATGCATCCTGACAGACAGCGAGGAAGAAGTCACCCTAGCTTCTCAAGGAAGGGAGTGTTGGGGTGCAGGAGCATCTACAGAGAAGGCCCTCTCGACATTCCCACCAAAAGTGCTGGGGAGCGTGGTGAGATTGAGAGAAATGCCTTCTTTGAAGATCTTAGGCTTCAGGCAGGCTCATATGGGGAGATCCAGTCCTCCAGATAGCCTGAGACTGTGCTGTATAGTCTTCAGTTCTGGGTGTCTCATTTTGAGAAAGATATGCAGTCAGCCCTCCATATTCATAGATTCTGTATCCACAGATACAACCAATCATAGGTTGAAAATATTTTTAAAAATCCAAAAAGTAAACTTTGATTTTGCCATTTTATACAAGGGATGTCATTTTACTACACCATTGTACATAATGGGACTTGAGCATCCACAAATTTTGGTACCCACAGGGGGTCCTGGAACAGGGGGTTGGACTCAGTGGTCCATGAGAGCTCTATGATTCTGTGATTTTAGTGGTCTTAACCAGCACTTTGAATTGTGCTTAGAAATTGAGCCAGTGGAGCTGTTGCAACACGGGAGGTGTGTTCTCCTTATAGCCAGCCCCAGTTAGTAACTTGGCTGCAGTTCTTTGGGCAAACTGAAGTTTCCAGATACTCTTGAAAGCCAGTCCTACATACAGCATGTTACAATAATCCAAACTTATTGTGGAGTTATGCATTTATTGTGCTATGTAGTCCTTGAGTTGGATGACAGCACTGTACAGCTGAACCAAGAGAGCAAATGCGCACCTGAATGCCCAGCCAAATGGCCATGTGCATCCATGCACAGTGATCAATGCGGAAGCATGCACAATAGCACTGCATGCGTAACTTTGCTTCCACAACGTTGCACTAAATTTGTGTGCTCCCCATTCAATTGCTTTTGTAGGAGAACTTAAATGTTCTTAGGTTTCTGGACCATCACTTTATTTGTACCCCACATTTTCTCCAAAGGTGAGAATCAAAGTGCTTCACGAGATAAAAAGAAACAGGATAAAAGTATCAGTGGATAAAGAAAAGATATAAACAATTGACTGAGACTGTACATCGAGGAGATGGAGTGAAACATGTTACATGACAATTGCACATGAGTGCAGTGCTTCTCAGGCTATCTGATATAGGGAACTGGCAATTATTTTTCCCCAATATGCTGGGAATTGGCACCATATTTGTACCTTTTGACTACAATTGATACTTTCAATTGCAGAAAGAAAATACAAACTCACCGGGAACAGGCATGAATGGTTCAAGGACCGGCACTCATCCAGGGGCCACTGCTTTGAGTTATTCTTGTGTGCCTTCAAGTTGTTTCCATCCTACGGTAACCCTTGGGCAAACTTATCATGAGCTTTTCTTGGCAAGATTTGCTCAGAAGGGGTTTGAGGCTGAGACAGTATGACTTGTTCAGGGTCACCCTGTGAGTTTCCATGGTTAAGTGGGGATTCAGACCCTGTTCTCCAGAGTTGTGGTCCAATGTTCAAATCACCGTACTCTACTGGCTTCCTCTCTGAGTGCAACTGCATTCGTGAATGGCAATACCGCACAACTGATTGTGAAAACAAATGTGAAATGCACAATTGCTATGCAAAATGCACATCTGTATGTGTAATGCACCACCTCCATCTGCATGTACAATGAATAATACACATCAGCATGTGCAATTGCAAGAGCACCACACATTGAAGCCTTACCACGAGCTTCAATACTTAAAAACTTAAGTACTTTAAAACTTCAGTATTTTAAAGTTGGCTATAGATGTTGTGCTATGACTAAAAAGGTACAGGTCTATGTGCAAGAGATCCTACCCATGTATAAGTCACTAACAGGATGCCAACCAATTATGTTTAAAATGGTAGTAAAGTCCATATAGAATTCAAACCATTTAAGGCCTCCATTTAAAAGCAGAAGACTCAAGTTGTGCAAACACACTGAGGCCATTTCTGCATTAGCCTGTTATAGCGCTATGATTCCACTTTCAAACTCCTATGGAATCCTGGGGTTTGCAGTTTAGGGAGGATTCCGTAGGATGTTGAAAGTGGAATCATGGCGCTATAACAGGCTAGTGCAGAAATGGCCTAAGAAAAAGTTTGAAGGGAGAAAATGAAGCCCTGAATAAAATGTGCACGTGCTGTTTTACAGATACCTATGCAAATTAGAAATCATGGCTAGAACCCTGTTGGGGACTTAGATCTTTATAAGTGGATTTCCATTTGCAGAACAAGAACTGAGCACTTCCATAATGTCTGTGTCCTGTACAGAGCAGCCGTTATGTTAGCATGTAAGAGAGCCAGCAATGTGACTGACGTGCCTTGGGATCTATGCACAATGGGAACAATGTGTCTTGACACACCAGTTACGGGAGTCCTGATGCACATCGGAATAGTCTGGCTGGTGTCCCATTATGCCTCTTCACAATTCACTAATGGGGTTACTTACTGTCTCTGCTTTGTAGCTTAATTATTTTTTTTAATTATTAAAAAAAATAAATTTTATTATACAACAAATTCTTTCAAATCACAAAACATAAAATAATACACACACAAAATTTACACTTACATACAAACATACATTAAAATCTCACATACAAATGCAAATACAAAAACCAATACCTATCCATACCTAATCACACTTCTTCATTTATCTTCCTAGATGATGCATACTTCGTATTTCTCCTATATCGTGCATCATCTTCTCCAACTTTAAATAATTGTCTTACCTTCCATTTGTTCCTTCATACATAACCCATTCTTCTTCTGTCATCCATACCTTGACTTCTTTTATCTATCTATTGAGCGCGACCTTCCTCTTCTCTACCTCATGCTCAACTTTATTATCATTTTTCCAGTTACTGCAGTTCCTACCTTCTACTCTGCTATCCTCTGTCTCTCTTCTAAACCTACTTTATCTTTATCTCTATCATACCTCTCTCATGATATTATTATTTGTTTATTTATTTTCTAATTTTCCATTTATTATTTGTTCTTTTAATATTTCCTAGTATTATAACTATTATTTAATTATTTAACACTTAAGTGTGCTTACCGTTTTGGACTAAATTTATGATCATTCATAATTCTTTTATCCTGATCTTAATTCATTCACCTTTTTTTAAAATCTATTCTTCCTTTATTTCATCTTCATCATATTTCAATTCCTCCTAATCCAGTTAACCATACATACCTATCAACGCATTTTTACCCCAATTCTCTTCCCACATTGGCTTTAATATTTCCCATTCTCGATTAAAGGGGTGTCATAAGGAGGATGGAGCAAGCCTGTTTCCTGCTGCTCCATTCTGCTGGATCGGAATGGTGTCCCTATATTCCCCCCTCTCTCGGCTATCTCTTTTCTTGGGTATGTGTGGGGGGCAGTGGGGCAGGGTTTATGGTGCTGAGAGGTCTGGCTGTAAGCCCGCCTTCGCTGGCCGGGTAGTGGTTGTTAGTGGAGGCGGAGGACGACCAGTGGACCAGATGCAAGGTTTTAAAGCAGTGGTTCTCAACCTGTGGGTCCCCAGATGTTTGTGGACTTCAGGTCCCAGAAGCCCCAGCCACTATGGTCAATGCTTAGGGCTTCTGGGAGCTGAAGTCCAAAAACATCTGGGGACCCACAGGTTGAGAACCACTGTTTTAAAGGGTTGTGTTTCCTGATCAGAGCTGCTGAGAGGGAAGATTCCCCCGAAAAGAAGCTCCTGAGGTTGGGTGAGAGGTATTGGAGAAACTCACAAACAATCAAATCCATGAAAGTTAAACCTGCAAATGTGAAGGGCCGATTGTATTCTTCGCGTAACTCTCAAGGGTAGGAAAAGCGTAACCCCTGAACCCCAGCCTTTCCTCCCATATTCCTCCCAAAGTTTTTTTTTTCGTTGCAATTTTGGATTTGGCTTCTCCACTCCCAGAACCACCAATCCCCAAACTCTGTCCTTTGACAAAGCATCTGAAAAAGGTGAGCAGAAGTGATGTGCCACAATGTTTCGGTGTGACTCAGTGTGGGACAAAAATTGCCCCCTGCTGTTTAGACCATACTAAGGTCATTTCCGCACTAGAATGCTATAGTGCTATTACTCCACTTTCAACATCCTGTGGAATCTTGGGATTTGCAGTTTGCAGAAACCTCAGGATTCCATAGGATGTTGAAAGTGGAATAATAGCGCTATAACAGCCTAGTGTGGAAGTGGCCTGAGAAAAGAAAGAAGGGCCATTTCCGCCCTACACTGTTATAGTGCTATTATTCCATTTTCAACACCCTGTGGAATTCTGGGGTTAGTAGTTCACTGAGGCCACAGAGCTCTCTGGCTGAGAATTTTAAATGCCCCTCCCTAAATTGCAAACCCCAGGATTCCATCAGATGTTGAAAGTCGAATAGCAGCACTATAACAGGAGACATTTCTGCACTGCACTCTTATAGCACAATGATTCCACTTTCAACGTCCTATGGAATCCTGGGGTTTGCAGTTTCGGGAGGGGCCACGTGGCCCCTCCCAAAACTGCAAACCCCAGGATTCCATAGGACGTTGAAAGTGGAATCATCGCGCTATAAAAGTGTAGTGCGGAAATGGCCAAGGCGGCTTTAGCAGGTCATACTACTTTGGTCCTCTTTACCTGCCAAGACCTTTACTTCTCCTTCAGTACTGTTTGCTCTCGTCTTCTGCTGCATTCCCTGTTTTAATTTATTCTCTCCAATCCTCCCAAGATTTTGCGTAAAACAAAGGCAATTATCAGGACCCAGCCACCTCTGTGGCTGAACCTTGAAAGGAGCCCAATTAGTTCCCGTGCATTCTACAGTAATATATGCATTATGAATGGCAGCTTGCTGCTACGTGGCCTTCCCCCACGTTCTTTTCTTTTCTTAGAATAGCTCTCCATTGCCTGTTAATTAAATTGGGGATTTTGCTGCTCTTCTCCCCTCCCCCTGCACTCATCCCAACCTTCTTTCTTCTTCTTTTATTTGGAGAAGTTCCTCTCGGAAACCACCCACCGAGCAATGGCTGAAGCCCTCTCCTGGGTGCATCTCAGTGTCAGGGCCATTTAGGGGAAAAGAAAAGCAATTGCATGCAATAATTAGCCTCATCCCAAATTCATATTTATGCTGCTAATTGCAGGGCTAAGCGAAGCCCCGGTTCAGACCACAGACGCATCAGCTAAACAAACACAGAGAGGCAAGCAAAGCACACAGATGTGCTTCTGTCTCAAAATCTGCATGCTAATTACTGTTTGCAGTCTTCATAATCCCTCCATGTCTGTCTTGCCCCCTCTTTGATTACACCAATACAAAAGGATACAGCAATCAACATTTGAGAGGATTTAAAAAATAATAATACCCCAAATGGAGTAAACAATAAATCACCGCTAGTGGTTGATTCCCTTTGTCAAACTTCTCTCCTTTCACCTGAGAATTCCTCTTTCTGAATGCAATTTTCCTCCAAATATTAATTAATTTCAATGATTAGTTTGTATGAATCCTATGGGTGAGGGTGATTTTTACATTGGCATTACACAATTGGGCCATTTCTGCAGTAGAATTCCATAGGATGTTGAAAGTGGAATACTAGCACTATAACAGTCTAGTGCGGAGATGGCCTTGGTTGCACTTTTGAGGAAGCTGCCCAAGGATGGTATCGCCATCAGGGCTGCCCAAGAGAGGTTGCACTGGGGTAATGGTTGCACAGCTGGTTGTGCTTTCTAAGAGGTTCTGCAGTGCCTTCATTTCATTTGACGCTTGAGAAATAGCTACACCATTATGCAACAAGTGAGTGCAAGCCATTGCTACCCATTTAAGTTACCCAGGATAACTCCAGTGTAGTATAATTCCAGCCTAGCTATTTCGTTAGCTACTGTCAAGTTGCTCTGAATTTATAGTGATCCTATAAATGAGAGACTTCAGAGCCACCCTATCATCAGCTGCCCTGTTCAGGTCTTGCAGATTCGGGGCCGTGGCTTCCCTGATTTGACTTTATGCACATGTAATGTGGACTTGCCCTTTTTCTAGTCTCTTCCACCTTACCAAGCATTATTGTCTTTCTAGTGAGTCAGGTCTTCTCATGATATGGCCAAAGTACGACCGCCTCAGTTTAGTCCTCTTGGTTTCTAGGGAGAATTCGGGCTTGATTTGCTCTAGGACCCGTTCATTGGTCTTTTCCGAAGTCCATGATATCCACAGAATTCTCCTCTGGTGCCACATCTTGAATGAGTTGATTCTCTTCCTGTCAGGTTTCTTCGCCATCCAGCTTTCCCAACCATGGGAAATACAACCACCAGGATCATCCTAGCCTAGCTAAGCTGGTATGAATTTTTACTATATAGTGTCTGCATGAGATCTTTTGTGCAGACTGCCCCAAGAGCAGATTTCCCTGGGAGCATAATTAAAGGGCCTTTCTGCCCTGCACTGTAATAGTGCTATTATTCCACTTTCATCATCCTATGGAATTCTGAGGTTTGTAGTTTCCTGAGGCCAAAGAGCTCTCTGACTGAGAATTCTAAATGCTCTTCCCAGACTGCAAACCCCAGAATTCCATAGGATGTTGAAACTGGGATAACAACACTATAACAGTTTAGTATGGAAAGGCCCAGAGTTCTCTGGGTAGCAATCTCATTCCAAAGCAGCCCCAAAGGCTACCAGGAGTGATGTGATGTCACTTTCTGTTCCCCAAAATGACAGACTGTCTGTGGTTCTCTGTTTGGGTTTCCCATCCAGGGTCTGGAGTGCAGCCATCCCTGATACGCAGGATACAAAGCACTAGTTGTGGGGCCAGGGAAACAAGAAGGAAGAAAGGAGGGAATTAAATGTGCCATAATGTACTGCTAAATCAGCTGGAAATGCTGGTGACTGGCAGTTTCCACATCAATGGCACAATGATCCCACTCTGGGTTTAGTCTGAACTTTTAAAGGTTGGGCCCCTGTTTTGGCCAAGTTGTTTACATATATAAATAAATCCGGACGTATACCTGAGGGTTGGAGATTGAGTATCATTGCTCCTATACATAAAAAGGGAGATAAAAAAGATCCCGCTATTTATAGGCCAATTAGCCTTTTAGACATTCCCTCCAAATTGTATGCTCATTTTCTTTTGGAACATTTGGAGGACTGGGCTGATAGGTTAAATTTGATATCGGAAGCCCAGGCTGGTTTTCAAAAAGGGAAATCTACCATTGATCTGTGTTTTGTACTTAATTTTTTGATTTGTAAATATACTCTAAATATGAAGCAAAAACTTTACGCTGCTTTTATAGACCTAAAGTCAGCTTTTGATTCAATTTCTAGGGACTTGCTATGGCATAAACTTGAAATTGCTGGCATTAATTGTCATCTCTTACGTCTTGTTAAGGCTCTGTAGACTGACACCTCAATACAGGTCAAAGTTGACCTGGCAGGACACCTCACTCAGAAGATAAACACTTCTGCGGGTGTCAAACAGGGCTGTATTTTGGTGCCCTTTTTGTTTAATCTTTAGATCAATGACATAGTAAAAGAGTTAGAGGGCCTACAGTTCACTCCAGTTACTATTCTTGATCAAAAACTTTCTTTGTTAATGTATGCAGATGATATCATCCTTATATCTAGAACCCAGGTCGGTCTGAGACGCTTACTTGCCAAGCTCTCGTCATACTGTAAGAGAAATGACTTAACAGTAAATTATAATAAAACCCAGGTCATGATGTTTGGCAAGCGTCCTAAATTACATACCTGGCACCTAGATGAGTATATAATAAAACAAGTGAAAACTTTTAAATATCGAGGCATGACTTTCTCAGAGACATCCTCTTGGAAACAACTTCAGGTAAACATTAAAATGCAGGCACATAGATCAGCCAAAGCAATTTTAAGCTTTGCTGCTAATAGGGGAGGGAATCTTGTAAATCCAGCTCTAACAGTTTTTAAAGCTAAAACGTTGTCACAGATTCTTTATGGGGCAGAGATCTGGGGCATATCCAAGGTTTCTGGCTTAGAACCAGCTCAGAACTACTTTCTAAGGGCTTTATTAGGTCTTCCTAGGGACACCCCTACTGCCATGATCCGTTTAGGAACTTCTGTTTTGACCTTAGAAAGTCAAATAGAGAAAAGGTCTCTGTGCTACTGGTTTAAGATTCAAGAGATGCTGCTTTCCAGACTCCCCAAGAAATGTTTGCTGGAACTCAATAACGGGTTACCTGTCAAAAATTGGGTACATGCGGTAGCCCAATTAATTATTAAATATGGGCTCTCAATTGAAGACCTAAAAGGACTCAATCAATTTGCAAGGAAGAAATGAATTAATAATACAATATAGGAGGTCGCTATGCTTGCAGATTTGCACATTCTCCAAGGCTCCCCGTGTGCTCCCCTATATTATAGACTTAGACAATTCGGTGACCACCCTGACTATTTTAACAACTTAACTTTTATTCAATTGCATCGTGCATTCACAGAACTAAGACTAAATATGTTTGAGTCATCTGAAAGAGATGGGAGGCTTAATAACGTACCAAAAGACCTCCGCAGATGTTTAGCTGGCTGCCCTTATTCAGAAGACTTAATCCACTATTTAGTCTGTTGTCCTTTGGACAGTGGTCCAAGGGAACGATTCATTTCACCGTTAATTCGGAATAGATTTTTTTGAATTTTCAAGAAATGGTTCTTTACCTTCTAATGGACACAGACAAATATGTGACCTGGCGTGTGGCTTTATTTGCTACTGCCGCAAAAAAAATCAGAAAGAAACATCTGGCAGAGATAGCTGTATCTTGCAATGGTGACAATTTTATATAAAATGCTTAGTTTCTGACCTTTTTTGTGATTTTATCCAAAGTGTATCACCTGTGTCAAGGTTTTTAACTGTAAAATTTTATAGTTTGTTAACTTATATTTTTGTATTTTTAAATGATATTGTTGTTTTCTGTTTTATTGTATTGTTCAACTGTTTTATTGATGTTTTTGCAACGGCCATTGGCCAAAAGCAATAAAGTAAAGTAAGTAAGTAACTTTTAAAGGGCAGGGATTCTTTGGGCGATAGGGCTTGTTAGCTTGGAGAGCTCCTTTAGAGTTCTGTCTAAAACCCAGAGCAGATTCACTGCCCCACTGAGACGGAAGCCACGGCTACTGGGAGGACCGTATTTTGTTGGTGGTGAGCTCAAGCCTCACCAGAGAGCAGCAAAGGCCAGACAGGAGCCGAACAGGCTGCTGTGTGGGTTGGGGTGTGTTGGGGTGGAAGAGGCTGTTCTCAAAAGAGGATGGGGAGCTGCCAAGTTCAGACCTCTTAAGGAAGAAGAAGGAACTTTCTGGTTGTTTTTCTGATTGCAGTACGCTGGCACCTTCCAGGAGCTGAGTAGAAACAAAACAAAAACTCCCACGCAGTAATGCAAACAAGTTGATTTTATTTCCATCATGTTGCTATGATGGTAGCTTTGAGGTTGGAGGAGAAAATAAATCTCAGAAATGGAGAAACAGAGTAATACCATCACCTCTGAGTTTGGGGAGAGGAGGGGCATTTTTGGACTGCAGCTCCCAGAATCCACCAACCTGCCTGGCCAGCAGTCATGCTGGTTGGGAGATCCTAGAAGCTGCAGTCAAAGAGGTAATTTTCCCAAGCTCTGGTATCTCCATAGATCTTAGTTGACTAGTTCAGACCACTTGTTACCCTGTTTTCTGGGGTTTCCCGGGAGGGACACCTAAATACGCTCTCAATTATATAAGTTGGGGGAAATTAGCCAAGAGCACAAGCTAGCAATACAAGAGGCAGGGCAACGGAGCGAGATCTTTCACCCAATGTCTACGTGGTAAGGCCAAGTCAAGGAGCACACAGAATTGAAATAATAATTGTGATTTTTATTAAAATACAATCAAACAGTATATGCAACACACTCACGCAGAGAACTAAAGAAATAGTTGGAGTGGGATAGCGGGGTTTTTAGAGGGGTTGTTGGTTTGGGTAATACTACACCTGTCCTGAAGCCCGGGTAGTCTGCAGCAGAAGTTCGGAGATATGGAGTCTCAGGACGTGGGACTGAGGGGAAGGCCTGCCAAGCACAGCAGCAGCAAGGCTGGATGGAAGTCGGGAGCGATCCAAAGAAGCTCACAAAGTCGGGGTTTTTAAAGGGGAAAATGTAGCCACAGGCTAGTCCGTACTTGGGGAAAACAATGAGTTTTGGGCTGGAGACAAAGCCTCCGAAAGGTCAGAATTTAGCATGATTGAGTTAGGTCCGAATTGACAATAGAGTAGACAGTATGTAAACGCAGAATGCTTGACAGGTGAGGACTCTTCTAATCAAGCTGCCTGCTCAGGGCAGGGAGTTCTTTGTAAGTTGCGTGCATACATGACAAGGGTAGTTGTCGTGAGGTCTCCTGAAGCGGCAGTTTGGCTATTTCTGGCCAGCCTGTATTTGTTTTGAATATTCCAGCGATTAGTGACCGAGCCTGTTTGCGTGCTTGTCTGGGGGCCTCGCAAGCACGTGGAGAACAGAGGGGTATAGTAGGCCAAATTATTGATATCAAAACGATATCTAATGTCACCCCAAGTGCAGCTTAGGAATTTCAGTAACACACTGAGCCACAATTCTGCCTCTCAGTGCCTGACCTCAATGCACCTCAGTGCACACAAGTCAGACCCATACTCTCCAACTGTCCCATTTCGGCAGCAACAGTAACAAACAATCTTCCGTCATCCCACTTTTTCACCTGTTTTTAAAACGTCTCAATTTCTCTCTCCACCTCCCACTTTCTCTCTTTGTTCCCAGCTTGCTTCAATTGCAGCAAACCAAGCGCAAAAGGAGCCTGCACTCATTTGACTCAGCAAGAGAGATTGGGGAGAAGCGGAGCTGAATCTTTCCCTTCCCTGTCAACTCAGGCATAAGCAAACTTTTTCAGCCTTCTCTAGGTTGACTGTTCTTCCTCATTAATAGCTGTTGCTGTCTTGGCCACACTCTGAGGCCATGTCCGCACTAGCTTGTTACAGCACTATGATTCCACTTTCAACATCCTATGGAATCCTGGGGTTTGCAGTTTCGGGAGGGGCCAGCTGGCCCCTCCCGAAACTGCAAACCCCAGGATTCCATAGGATGTTGAAAGTGGAATCATAGTGCTATAACAGGCTAGTGCGGACATGGCCTGAGGTTGCTTGGCTATACATGTCCTGGTTTTCATCAGAGAAATGCTGGAGGGTATGAGGCAGGCTTTGAAATATTAACTGGTTGTTGTCAAAGTATCTTTCAATGGTCGTGGTGGTATACATTTATTCTCTTGGCCCTGTGATAATCATTGTTCTGGTTTTTATCCATAAAATGCTGGATTGTGTGAAGACAAGTCTCATCCTCTCTGTCTTCAGCATCTTGTGGAGCTTGTAGAATAGAGCTGACTTCCATTTTCTTCCTGGTTAAATAAAGGGCTCTCCTGGACCTTAAAAAGCCCAGGAGAAATGCAGGGAGAAGAGAAGGAGGAATTGGGTAGAGGGCCCTTGTATGCAGTCCCATAAGGCATATTTTTTCCATTCTCGTTATAGACAAAAATTATTGTTGTTGTTAATTGATGTCAGGTCAACTTCAATTTATGGTGACCCTAGGACTGCCTAAATACGCTAAACGTACTACATCCTGTTTGATCTTGGAAACTAAGTAGGGTCAGCTCTGGTTAGTACTTGGATGGAAGACCACCAATGAATACCAGATGTCGCAGGCTATATTTCACAGGAAGGAACTGGCAAAACCACCTCTGAATTTTCCCTACCTAAGAAAACACAATGAAATTTGTTAGGTTTCCATAAATCCAAAGGCAACTTGAAGGCACATACATGCACACACATGAATGAGAGATGTCTAAGTCACCCTATCACCCACAGGCCTACTCAGGTCCTACAGACTCAGGGCTGTGGCTTCCTTGATTGAGTCCATATATCTGTAATGTGGTCTTCCCTCTTTCCTACTGCCTTCTAACTTACCAAGACAAAAATTATATTACCACCCAAGATGGATTCGTTCATTTTTGTCCCTCTTTTCATCCCAAAAAGACTAAGGTAGCTTGCATAGTTTTCCTTTCTCCCATTTTATCCTTACATCAACCCTATGAGGTTGGCCAGTACTGAGAGAGAGAGATTGACTAGCCCAGTGGTTCTCAACCTGTGAGTCCCCAGATGTTTATGGACTTCAGCTCCCAGAAGCCCTGAGCATTGACCATAGTAGCTGGGGCTTCTGGGTGCTGAAGTCCACAAACATCTGGGGACCCACAGGTTGAGAACCACTGCCCAAAGTCATCCAGTCAGTTTCATGGCTCATGGGACTTGAAACTCCCAACTATCAATCAAGCACTTTACTAGTTCGCACTAGCTTCCCCACTAATGAGTCTCTGAGCTGATCACCGTTGCCAGACTTCTTCAGGAGTAAGCCATTTTCACCCTACAATGTTATAGTGCTATTATTCCTCATTTAACATCCTATGGAATCCTAGGCTTTGCAGTTTAGGGAGGGGCATTTAAATTCTCAGCCAGAGAGCTCTTTGTCTTCAGTAAACTACAACCCCCAGAATTCCACAGGAGGTTGAAAGTGGAATAATAGCACTATAACAGTGTAGGGCGGAAATGGCCATACAGTCAGCATCATTGATACCTTCCCTGTGCTGCCCTTTGAAATGGTTTTTGGATCCAGGAACTGTCATTTTAATTTCTCACAATTCCATCAAGTGATGCTTTGTTACCCCGATGTCTGGGGGTCCCGTGAGGGACACCTAAATGCGCTCCAAATTACAAAGTTGGGAATTAGCAAAGAGCACAAGCTAGCACTATGAGAGGCAGGGCAACGTAGTGAGATCTTTTACCCAGCGTCTACGGGGTCAGGCTGAGTCAAGGAGCAAACAGAAGTAAATAATAATTGTTGGTTTTATTGATATACAGTCAAACGCGTGTATGCAACACACTCACACAGAGAACTATAGCAATAAAGGTTGGAGTGGGATAGAGGGAATTGAAGAGGAGGTTTGGTTGGGGAAGTACTGCACCTGTCCTGAAGCTCAGAAAGTCTGAAGAAAAGGCTCCGCTGAAGTAGAGATCTCAGCCCGAGGAGCTGAGGGGAAAGCTCGCTGAACGAAGCGACAGCAAGGTGGGGTGGAAGCCAAGAGCGATCCGAGGAAGCGCTCAAAGTCAGGGGCTCTTATAGGGGAAAATGCGGCCGCAGGCTAGTCCGTTCTCGGGGAAAACAATGAGTTTCGGGCTGGAGACAAAGCCTCCGAAAGGTCAGCATTTTACATGATTGAGTTAAGACCGAATTGTCAATAGAATAGCGAGTATGCAAACTCAGAGTGCTTGATGATTAAGTATTCGGCTCGTCAAGCTGCCTGCTCGGGGCAGGGAGTCCTTTGTAAGTAGCATGCATACATAATGAGGGTACTTGCCGTGAGGTCTCCTGAAGCGGCAGTCTGGCTATTTCTGGCCTGCCTGTATTGGTTTGGAATATTTCAGCGATTTGCGACCATGTCTGTATGCGTGCTTGTCCAGGGGCCTCGCAAGCACATGGGAAGGAATAGGTAAAGGAGGCCAAATTATTGATATCAAATGATACCTAATATCCCACAAGCCTGGGCTAGAAAACTGCGGTAACAGCTTCATCAAGGGCATTCTGGGAAATTTAAATAGTAACTTTGTCAGATACCACTGCATGGTATGCTGGGAGGAATCAAAGAACCGTGTGTATGGGAGGTGCCAGCAGCACTTTGTTCAGAATCCCGCCAGACTTTAATTGTAAAAAGCTCCCAAGAGTAAAAGCATCGACACATTATTTAGTTTTAACTGTTCTGTTTTCAATTAGCTTTAATTTTTTGTTTTTTTTAAAAAAATCAGTTTGCATAAATATTATTGTACGTAATGACTTTCCTGATGAAGTTTCCAATTTCTCCAGCTACTTTTCACTGAGGATGCAAAACTTCAGGAAGCCATTGTAGGGTAGCTGACAGAACCTTGGACTGGGATGACTAGGATGACAGGCCTTCTGGCATTTCACAAATGAAAACCAGGACACATGTGGTTGAGCAACATAAGAGTGTGGTCAAGATGGCAAAAATTATTAATGAGGAAGAACACACAATCTAGGAGAGGATGCAGCAGTTTGCCTTTTGCCTGAGCCTAGGGGGAAGGGCAAGATTCAGCCTGCTTCTCTTCTCTCCTCTCTGCTGAGTTAATGGGGTGCAAACAACTTTTGCACCTTGAACTTAGTTTGCAGCAAAGGAAGGAAGCTGAGGACAAAGGGGGAAAGTGGGAGGGCAAGGCAGAAACCAGGACATTTTCAAAGCTGCTGAGAAAGTGGGATGGTAGAGGTTTAACTGGGGCTGTCTCTGCCTAACTGGGACACTTGGAGGGCATGGGAGGTACTGAGAGAAGTTAAAATACAAAGCCTTGAATATCAGAACCAAAGGTCTGAAACAGGCCCTAGCCTGAACTAGTAGCCAATGAAGGGATCTATGGGGAGAAGAAATAGGTGAATATTTAGGGAGATTTGAAACAACCTAGGTTCCATTGCACATAGTTACGAAACATAGATGGTTATATAGGTTGTTGGCCATTATTATTTTATTGCAATATCTTATTTAATGTCTTAATTTAATGTTCCCTGTATCCTCTGCTGAATGCCATTCTGAGCTTTGGAAAGGATCAAGATATCAGAATTTCAGACAGACAGACAGACAGATTTTTTTGGTCACAGCAAAGAGTCCAGCGATGGCATGAAAACAGCATGTTTTATTTGGCATAAGGTTTTGTGGACTCCAGCTGCCATGAATGCTTGTGCCAAATAAAACTGACTAATTGTAAAGTTGTCACAAGAGTCTGGGTTGTTTTTGCTGCTACAGCTAACAAAGCTAGCCTTCCACCCTCCTACTCCAGAAATCTGACCACAGATTAACTGGCTTGACTTACAGAACTGCATCTGCTGATAAAGAAGATGTGAGAGTTGTGCTGCAACTTTTATTTGGGGTGCATGGTTTCTGCGGACTCTGACACATGCAGAGTTTATTCGTCAATACAGCAGTCATCAAGCAATTAGGATAAAAATGAGCATGAGCGAATGCATATAAGATAAAGAAAAAGACATGGGCCAAGATCTTACAGCACAGTTACACAGCATGCCCTTCTGCTTGTGGAAGTTGTACCCATCACACATCACCACTACATCCCTGGTGGGCTGAGAAGTGATAAATGTCTTAAATGAATAAAAGAACCAACCAACCAACCAATAATAAATCCCTTAATTGTGCTACACACTCCTGGTGTTGACTGGCAAGATAGTACAACCAAATGCACAACACATTATCCTTACATGCTATGCGTGTAATTGCATGTTAACTACCATGGCTGCATCCTGTGGAATTCTGGGATCTGCAGTTTGGGGAGGAAAGAGAGGAGCTCTGTGGTCAAGAATTCTTAATAACTTCCACTAAAGTACAAATCTTGGGATTCCATAGGATGGAGCCAGGACAGTTTAACTGGAATTACAGTGTTATAAATGTGTAGTGTGGAGGGAGCTTGAACTCACATCCAAATGCACATGTACTGCTCCACACGTGTGAGCCTGCTTCTGTGGTCATTTCCGCACTAGACTGTTCTAGTGCTATTATTCCACTTTCAACATCCTATGGAATCCTGGGGTTTGCAGTTTAGGGAGGGGCCTTTGAGGAGTGGTATGAGTGTTGGACTGGGACTCTGGAGAACAAAGTTTGAATCCTTGCTCAGCTAGGAAAACCCACTAGGTGACCTTGGGCAAGTCACACTCTCTCAGCCTCAGAGGAAGGCAAAGACAAGCCCCTTCTTGCCCAGAAAACCTCATGATAGGTTCGCCTTATGGTTGGGATAAGTAAAAAACAACTGGGGCCATTTCTGCACTAGTCTGTTATAGCGCTATTATTCCACTTGCAACATCCTATGGAATCCTGGGGTTTGCAGTGGAATAATAGCGCTATAACAGACTAGTGTGGAAATGGCCTTGAAGGCACACAATGGCAAACAAGAAGCCAGCCAGATTGTGGCCACAGAAAGCATCAGAGAGTGCAAGCAGATAAAAGGGAGAGGATGTCATCCTGATGATAACTGGTAGATTAGGCAAACAATCTCCAGTTAAGAGCGCTGCATTTGAGTAGAGGTGGTTGTTTGCTCTTGGGTATCTGACCTGGGATGCTGATTCACACATTCAAGTCATCCTTCAGTGCTACAGTCATCAGGTATCAAGAAAAGCTGCCTAAACCAGACCTTTGGAGTCTTCCATCTGCCACACGTTTGAAAGAAATTAGACCTGTGACATCATCCCCTTTTCCATCTTGGCCAGTGCATGATGCCCCCTGAAAATATAAAGGGATTAATTAGCTTAGCAATGTCTGGAAGCTTTGAAATGAAATGCATTCCACAGTGCTGAGTGACTCCTGGAAGAGGAGGAGGCTGGCGTTCTGGGGGAAAGTTTCTCCTCCCCCCCACATCTGGTCCTCATAAAACAGCAGCAAGCACAATGCAAGGGATCCAGTTTCCTAAATCAGCTGCTTGGTCATGAGATTCCAGATTCCAGCAGACTGGGGTGGGGACCAGGTTGTTTTCTCTGAAAAGGAGACAAACTGGATTATATATTGAGAGGACTGTTTTTCCTTCTCTTTTCCTTCTCTTTTTCCATTTATCCCCTTTCTCTCCTTTTCTGTTGTAGTTTTCCCAAGTTTCCAGTCATAACAGAGAGGGACAAAAGTTCAGCAGGGCCTGGAATCTCTTTCACACAACACAGTTATGATACTACTTTAAGTTCCTTGGCTCCATTTTATGGAATCTTGCAATTTGTAGTTTTGTCAGATACAGTGGCCCCTCCACACTTGTGAAGATTCAGAGTGCAGAAAGTGGAAAAAGCACAAATAACTCCCCCGCCCCCCTACAATTGCTCTCCCATTTCCTTGTCTCTGATCTTGGCGCTCCCAGGGGAAAGAAAAAATAGAAGATAAAGGGCATACTGGTACCTTTCCCTCAGATGGAGAAGAGCGGAGCACTGGGTTCTGGCTTTCTAGATATTTCCAGTCACCATCTCGAGAAAGGAGATTCTTCCCAGAGGGGAGGGGTAGGAGCAAAGAGAGCACTTGACCAATCAGCAGTTATTACACAGCAAAATGTGAAGCCATGTGGCAGTGGGGTGCTTTGCTTACCCAAAAGAAAAATAAATCCATTTTAAACACAAGCCTTGCAAGCCTGGGGTGAGGAATGCAAGGAAATGGGAGGAGGAGAATGAGGGAAAGGCAAGCCCATGCCTTGCGAATAATCAAATTTACAAAGGTCAAGTCCACAAATGTGGAGAGAGAACTGTATATAGAATTCTGATAGGTTCAGCTTAGAATCACCATTAATCAGCAATGACTGGAGGGCACAGAACAACAACAAGGTTATGCCTGTTGACTCTACTCTCAGCTGTTACCATTTGGGGTCCCATTTGCATAGGACCTGATGAACACACAGCAGTGGTGGAACCAGGGATCATAGACTGGGGTAGCAGACCTTTTGGATTAGCAGGGGTGACTGTCTCATCTTCCACACCCCCTGGATTCCTATTCCCCATGACCTAAACTGCAGTCTCCAGAGCATGGGAAGGATGACTTTTCCCCAAGAACAATGGCTGACATAGTGACTTGTGCATGACTACATTCCCCTAGGCATGTGGTTGAACTTTTTGCTCAGAGTGTAATGCCCGTAGCTGGTTCATGTTGCATTAGTGGAATTTCACAGATTTCACACATAGTTATGCATTCTCAGATGGTGTGAAAGCTAACCATCAGTGCCTTCAATGTACCTCTTGATTCACTGCAATGTCTGGAGGGACACCATCACAGGGACACTATCACAAAGAGACGGCACGATGTTGGCATTCATCATAAGAGCACCGTAGCACAACTGTTCCTTAACTATGAGAGTATTGATTTTCATTACACAACCAGGATGTAGAATCCTGGCTATTATGATGATAATCAGGGCAACTACCTACATGTCTGCTGCTCAATGTGCTCTTCAGGTACTAATTGGTGATGGGCAAATTTCAAGGCCCCAGCTCTTCACGATCCATGACTGCCCTACCTGAAGAACCTTGTTCAAGAAGGGATTTGATAGCTTGTCAAACATTTCTTAATTTGGAAGCTGCAGGAGCAAAGTATCATAGAGCCTGGATAATTCTCCAAGTCCATTCAGATCTGTGTCATGGAGGTGTTCTTCCTTATGAACCATCTGTTTGAGCTGGGATGCTTAGGGTAGAGACTCATCCCTTCAGGACAGGGGTACAGAAAATAGCTTTGGGGATTTGGAACTTTTATCTATGGTCAAGAATTCTGTAACGTTGTTGTGTGCCTTCCAGTTGTGGAACAGAGCTGATTTGCCAAAAGTTTGTAATGTCAAAGACTAATGGGGAAAGTGAACATTCTTGCCTTGCACATTGGCTGAGTTTAACTAGTACAGACTCCTACTTATTGGTATTAAATATAGGCCATTTCCACACTAGACTATTATAGTGCTATTATTCTACTTTCAACATCCTGTGCAATCCTGGCCTCAAAGGCCCCTCCCTAAACTGCAAACCCCAGGATTGCATAGGATGTTGAAAGTAGAATAATAGCACTATAACAGTTTAGTGCAGAAATGGCCCTACTTTCCTACGAGTCTCCATAGAATTTAGCAGTTGAGGAACTACATTTGGCCAAAATTCTACACTGAGGAGACAATTGCGCAAGGCCACCCCGCTAGCAAATGGTGTCATTGAGGAACCAACTGTACGTGCATGTGTGATGCATACACACATGTGTAATGCACATGCACATACATAAGTGGCAGTGTGGAACATGTATCTACATACATGTGCAACTAGACATGACACACAAGAATGGGCAATGCTCAGTGATGGGCAGTGTGACTACATATAGGACATATGGGACTATGGCTTTGTAATCTTGATCTGAAAGCGGTCAATCTTCACCCGGCAAAAATGTTGAAGTGCATATGACTTTGGCCATTTCTACACTGTACTGTTACAGTGCTATTATTCCATTTTCAACATCCTATGGAATCCTGAGGTTTGCAGTTTAGGGAAGGGCTTTTGAAATTCTCATACAGAGAGCTCTTTGGCCTCAGTAGACTACAACCCCCAGAATTCCACAGGATGTTGAAAGTGGAATAATAGTATTATAACAGTTTAGTGCAGAAATGGCCTAAGACGCCAACAAGATTCCAGCCTTTGTCTCCAAAATCTTCACTTTTCCAAAAGTTTTGATCAAAGGCTGTGTGATCATCTTGAAAAACTGGAACCATTTCTTTCTTCCCTCTTTATACTATTAGTGTGATGAAATATACTCAGCAGTCTTCTTCCTGAGTGTGCCAGTTCTCTCTATTGGGCATTCCTCGCACCTGATCTAGCAATATATATTTTGTAATTAAATCTTTCACATATTTGGGGGGGGGAAATGTAGTTAAGACTTTGACGTCTTGATTCAGTAAAGCTATGAGGTAATAGGTCTTCATCATTTGGCAATCTCCCCCTCTTTTTATTTTAATGATACATGTAGTGCTTCATTTCCTTGGAAACTTGAACCTCTCAAAGCATATAATGATTTAAGATCTCTTTATAATGATTTAAGATGAGGCAGCATGATACCCACAAGAAAAAGGTTTAAAACTCACTCATAAAATCCTCTACACCTGCAGATTTCCCAGGTTTGACCTCGTTATCACACTCTTAATTAAATCTTCCAAAATGGAATTATTCAGGGGAGGAGATATATTCATTGCTTAACTTTTTTTTTTTTTTTAGCCTATAGAGAATTAAGGAAAATGTTTGCATCTCTGCCGATCACATTTTGCCTTATAACTATTTCAGTGAGAAAAGCTTTTTTTTTTTACTTCTTTCGGGCAAGTTGGACACCCTTAAAAGAAAGATTTGCTCATCTGGAATTGTTTTCCAGCTCTTTCAGTTTGTTGACCAAACTGTCTGTGAGAGTCTGCAGATCCAGATTCTGTGGTCTTGGTTTAAGCTTAAATCTGAAACTCTTCCCATGTTTGAGTCTGAACATGTCAATTTTGCCAAAAGAACCATTTTTTTCTCACTCACTGACACGAGGGCCATTGGCCAGTCCTCCTGTAATTCTGCACATAACTGCTTTGCAAGGTTTCTTGAATGGTTCTAACTTGATATTAAGTTCTTTTGCATCCTTTGAAGAATTGGCTCATTCAGCCAATCAGTCATTCATTCAATCAATCAATCAATCAGTCAATCAATCAATCAACCAACCAATCATGAAATCACAAGGTATAGTGCTTCATATCATGAGATGTCAAGATTTGGAAATGTCTAAGGTCTCTTACATACTTCACAGTTATAGCACCTTGATACCACTTCAACTGCCTGGGCTTCATGCTATAGAGTCTTGGGATTTGTAGTTTTGTGAGGTGTTTAGAAATCTCAGCCAGAGAACTCCACTGTTTCACCAAACTACACATCCCAGCATTCCATAGAATGTAGCTATAATAGTGCTATAATTGTTTATAGTCCTTCCTCCACATTCACAGATTTGACCTTCGTGAATTTGATTATTTGCAAGATCCCTGTGTCTGCCCCCGCATTCTCTTTCCCCAGTTTCCTTATCTTTTGCCTTATGTGAGTTTTCAGTGCAGGGTCCGCGGGCAAGGGGATGGGAGGGGGATCTCCGGAGGGCAGAAGGAAAGCACGCGCTGCCTTCTTCCCTCTCCCCAACCCCCTTATCTTTTGAATTCATGTGAGTTCCTTCTGCATTCCAGAGCTCCCCTCTCCCATCCCCTTGCCTGTGGCCCCGCAGCAAAGAAGGAAGATTTGCACCCCATAAAAGGTAAGGGAATGGGAGATAGAAGCCCCAGAAGAGGGATCGTGGGTGGGTGGGGGGCAGTTATTTGCAATTTTTCCTTCGTGAAGGTTCTGGACACTGAAGCCTCACAAATGTGGAGGGGCCACTGTAGTGTGAAACTCTTGTTTGATATCAATTTCCTGATGAGATCTTTCTAGTCGCCGACTAGGCTGAACATTCCAGTTTCTCATAAATTATATGTCTATTTTTAAAAGGGTCAGCCCATTAAGGGCTAGGTGAAACAGCTGATTGAAAATGGGGGAGAAACAGCCATCTCACAAGTGAGAATGGTGTATTATAATAATAATATCCTAGGTTGTAACCACTCATTTTTCTTTTTACAGAAGGATATGGATATAGATTGACAACTTTTAAAGCACAGAGACCATGTCAAAATGCATTCTTACCTGGAAAATCTGAAGTTGTGCTCACAGTAAACTGAAAACAAACATTTCACACACTACACAATAAAAAAAAAAAGCATTAGATGCAGAAGGTCAAAAGCTCAGCATTTCTTTATAGGTATAAAAAAGGCTCTGTTCTGGCACTCTGTAAAAATACTATCAGTCAGTGTGCATTCAAGCCTTCCTAAACCTAGTGCCATCCAGGTGTGTTGCACTACAACTCCCATCTTCCCCAATCAGCAGGAGTTGCCCTGACTAACTATGTTGGCAGAATTTGAGTCTTTAGATTCTGAACATATACTGGTTTTATTTTTGTAATTCATTTGGGGTGGGGCATCAACATTCATCTTCCCATCTCCCTGGAAGTAAAAATACCACAAGCATTAAATAATGACTAATAAATTGCTGCCTTGTCAACAGAAATCTCATGCCTCAGATGGTTGACCCACTTTGCCTAACAGATGGTTTGGCCCTGTTTGGATTCATAGGGATCTTTGACCATTTCCTAGTGGATGTAACTGTGATACAATTAGAATTTGGAAACTTTTCTTATTTGGACTGGGTCTGGCTTCCTAGTAGTGACTTGTGCAGATACGTTCCTTCAAGTTGCCTGTTGGCCTATGGCAATCCTGTTAAATTTCATAGGGTTTTCTTAGGCAAGGAATATTCAGAGGTGGTTTTGCCAGTTCCTTCCTCTGAAATATAGCCCACAGCACCTGGTATTCGCTGGCAGTCTCCCATCCAAGTACTAACCAGGGCTGACCCTGCTTAGCTTCCAAGACCAGATGGGATCTGGTGCCTTTAGGGTAGATAGGAGTTTGATAATGATTCACACCCACATAATTTCCCTTATGCACGTGGTTGTAGTTTTTTTGGCCATGGCATAACATCCATATTTGGTGGAAGGCTGCAGAAGCAAAGTTGAACCTATGATGTTGCTGTGCATGTGGTACTATTGTGCGTTGCAAATGTGGATGTACAGAGCACATAGTGCCTGAAGATGTGTCTTGCTCTCATTTCACCTTTCTTTGCACATTTATTTGCACAGTGTTCCAATTCGCTAATGGACAAACATCACAAAACACCTTGAGCATAAAGTTACACTCCATCTCCAGGTGGGCAACAATGAGAATTGTAGTCCAAAAATGTACGTTTCCAAGTTCTGCTTCTAGATCAAGGGAGGTAATGGTACCACTCTATTCTGCTTTGGTCAGACCTCATCTGGAATACTATCTCTAGTTCTGGGCACCTCATTTCAAGAAGGATATTGACAAGCTGGAGCGTATCCAGAGGAGGGCGACCGAAATGGTGAAGAGTCTGGAGGCCATGCCCTATGGGGAGCGGCTTAGGGAGCTGCAGATGTTTAGTCTGCAGAAGAGAAGGTTAAGAGGGGACATGATAGCCATGTTTAAATATTTGAAGGGATGTCATGTTGAGGAGGGAGCGGGCTTGTCTTCTGCTGCTCCAGAGACCAGGACAAGGAGCAATGGATCCAAGCTGCAGGAAAGGAGATTCCGCTTAAACCTGAGGAAGAAGTTCCTGATGGCCAGAGCTGTTTGACAGTGAAATCTGCTGCCTTGGAGTGTGGTGGAGTCTCCTTCTTTGGAGGTTTTTAAACAGAGGCTGGATGGCCATCTGTTGAGAGTGCTTTGATGTGTGTTCCTGCATGGCAGGGGGTTGGACTCAATGGCCCCTGGGATCTCTTCCAACTCTAGGATCCTATGATTCTAGGCTCCCCATGAATCCTTAACCAAGTCTCTACCATCTTCCTCCTGCTGTTGAGAACCAGGCTCAAAAGATTTGGTGTTCACTTTGGAGGGAACTGTGACTTCCCATTTGTTCTGATTTTTCCCTTCAAAGCTTGCCCTTCCTTGTCCTCCTCCACCGTGCATGCTGTCACTGCAACGAAACCTCTCTGTAAATCCCAGACAGTAATTAGCTTGCCTGCCATTGAACATTTGCTCTCTTGCCACCACCCTGCCAGGCTGACTTGGGCCTGGCTTTAAAAGTAAGAGGCCATGGGCTGAAGCTTTGATCCTCTACAATTTGGGACTCCCCGGTCTTCAAAGGAGTCTCCTTTCCTCACCGCCTGGTTCCATCGTCTGTCAGATCCCCTGGGAAATGACTTTCCTCCAACACCGCTTTTGGTTTTGCCTTTGTGGCTTTATAAAAAAAAAAAATACTGACACAGCACTGAAGCCCAGAGTGGTATGTAAGATGGCTTAAAATCCTGCATCAAACAACTCCAGTTTTGTACCAAGAGAAGCTGTGTCAGTCAGAGCTTAGAAAAGGTGGAGGGATTTTTGGACTACTGTTTCCAGGATGTCCTAGCCAGCATAGCCATTAATGGGTGGGGATGATGGGGGTAGTAGTCCAGTATATATGGAGGATGCCCAGGTGGGGGAGACTGACCAAAAAATTGAATCAACTTTATTCTCCATTAACCAACCAAGCTTTTGCATGCCCAAGGGAGTCTGGCAAAGACTTCTGTTTCTAGAATGAAAAATTAGAGACTTGACTCTCCAAGAATGTCTGCTCTGGAAGAAAGCCATTCCATAGTACCCTGGAAAATGAGGACTCCTTAGAACTTTTCAGGGGTAATAGGAATGCTTTCTGGTCTCTGCACATGCTAAAGGGTATTTCTACCAGCTCTTACATGTTGCTGAGGTTAAATTAAAAATGTGTGCCACAAAGTAAAAGGCAGACCATGGAAACAATGGCTGGAATTCTGGTATTAAGGTATTAATTAAGGTATCACCTTAATTTAAATAAGTAACTTCTCCTGGCCCTACCCTACAAATCTGATGGAAACATCATTCACCCACACTCCAGTTGCCAGCAGAATGGCCTCTCTTTCCCCATCTAGCTGATGTCCGTTAAAGTAGGTTAGGAGGGGAGTTATAATCATAGCAATAATGCTGAAATCATGACTAAGGGTGTTTCCGCACTGCACTGTTATAGTGCTATTATTCCACTTTCAACCTCCTGTGGATTCAGGGATTTGTAGTTTCCTGAGGCCAAAGAGCTCTCTGGCTGAGAATTCTAAATGCCCCTCCCTAAACTGCCAACTCCAGGATTCCGCAGGATGTTGAAAGTGGAACAATAGTGCTATAACAGTGTAGTGCAGAAAGGCTCTTAGTAGTGATTGTGATTTGAGTGTTAGACTAGGACTATGGGAGATCATGATTTGAATCCCTACTCACCCACAGAAACTCACTGGATAACTTTAGGTAAGTCACACTCCAAAGGCAGAGAACAACCAAAGTAATACAGTGCACTGGTAAAACCCATTCCCTTATAAGCATACAGAAACATACAAACATACATCCCCACGCAAGGAAAACCACTGTCATTAAAAAAAAAAAAATCAACCCCTCCACTGACAACTTTACAGGGAATATTTAACTTCCTTGCTGAAACAGCTTCAGTCGATCCATTGCTAAGCACAATGCAAAGTGTTAATTATGATCTATAAAGCCCTATATAGCTTAGGTCCAGACTATCCGAAAGCTTGTATCTCCTGCCCGAGTCTTACAGTCTGTGGCGAAGAGTTTTCTTTCTGTGCCATCACCCCCACAGCCAGGTATGGTAAGAACACAGCAGAGAACCTTCTTGGTGGTTGCTTCTAGGCTATGGAACTCCCTCACAAGGGAAGGTCAGTTGTCCCCCTCTCTGCTCTTTCTTCTTTGGTGGCAAAAATATTCTTATCCACACAGGATATCAGCTTTTCATGGGTTGGGAGAGACGGATAGGCAATGAATGTGTTGTTTTTTAAATATATAATATTAAATATGTTAAATGTGTCATCTAATTTTAATATGTAATAGGTTTTTATTTTATGTTGTTTGATGTTTGTATGTATGTTTGATGTTTTCATTGGACTGGGTAATGTTTTTCAAAACTTTTGTACTGCATATTTTACTTGCTATTTTGATTTAACTTACATTGGTCAGCAAACCGCTAGTGACATTGTTGTGTATCTTCAAGTCATTTCCGACTTTTGGAAACCCCACCATGGAGCATTCTTGGCAACATTTATTCAGAAGGGGTTTGCTTTTGTCTTCCGCTGAGGCTGAGAGAGTGCAACTTGCCCAAGGTCACCCAGTGAGTTTCCATGTCTGGGTGGGGATATGAACTCGGCCCTCTGCAGCACCCTCCCATCCTGCCATGGGGACGGGAGAAGGACAGGGCCATGACGGCTCTTCTGCATGATGCTGTTGCAGTCCTGTCCTTCTCCCGTCCCCAGGTGGCGTGACTGCAGGTTAGATCATGGGCAGTTTTTTCCCATCAATGACCCAGGACTGCACCACCCTCCCGCACTTCTTATTCTGTGGAAGGGCAGGAAGTGCAATGGTGGTGCTTCCTGCCACAGCACAGCCTGGGAAAGTATCTGGTTGCACTGCGGAAGGAACCGGTGCGTCCATTGCGCTCCCTTCTGCAGGGATCTAATCCTGTGTGGAGGGCAGCATTGCTGTTGCGCTCCCTTCCTGGCAGAGTCACTGCTGGGATCGCCATCGGATGCTCCTGCAAGAAAGTAACTTGCGGAAAGGGCCCTAGTCCAATGCTCAGACCAGCATACTAGCTGGCTCTCCTTCTCAACTTTGACCCATTCCACACTGGACTGTTATAGCGCTATTATTCCACTTGCAACACCCTATGGAATCCTGGGGTTTGCAGTCTCGGGAGGGGCCGGCCCTTTCAACCTCCTATTCCCCTTTCAACCTCCCGTGGAGTTCTGAGTTTTGTGGTTTCCTGAGGCCAAAGAGCTCTCTGGCTGAAGATCCTAAAGGCCCCTCCCTAAACTGCAAACCCTAGGATTCCACGGGAGGTTGGAAGTGGAATAATAGCGCTAGAACAGGGTCGTGTGGAAAGGCGCTAAAAGTCCCAGCCAAAGGCAGTGTTATCCCACCGGAACTGCCATTTACCTGCCTGGTGGGATCAGCTCCTAAACCGCACTAGGCACGGGAGCGCGAACCACCCCTCTCAGTGCAGCAGACGCACCCTGCCCGCGGTGATGGCAGCGGAGTTGTGCCCGGAGCAAGGGTGGCACCTTGCGCCTCGCACAGTGCACCCTCCAGGCATCCACCCACCGGCGTCCCGCGACGCTGCTGTTCCGAACAGGGGTGGCGTAGCGCCGGTGGAGTGGATGCTGGGCTGCGGCTAAGGTCAGCTCCGAGGGTGGGCTACGCATCCACACCAATAAACCGAATCAATCCACAAAGCCCCCTGGAGACAAAGGCGCCGCCCAAGCCCCTCCACCCCCCCCGCAGAGCCCCTCGCCCTGGCACCGGGGCTGCTCTGGGGCTGGGGGCTTGGCCAGGTGGTTTGCTGGGGAGGGAGTCCCTTTTCCTCCTCGCGGGTGTCTCTCGCCGTTTCCGCGCTAGCCCGTCCTAGTGCTATCATTCCACTTTCACTCTGCTATGGCATCCTGGCGTTTGCAGTCTAGGGAGGGGCCTTCGAGGACCCCAGGGTTCCATAGGAGGTCGAAAGGGGAGTGACAGAGGCCTCCAACGCCAGGATGCCATAGGAGGCTGAAAGTGGAACGATAGCGCGCGCACAGGCTGGTGCGGAGGCGGCCCCTCGGCTTTGCCCGGGGCTGCGGGCGGGGGCGGGGCGGGGCGGGGCGGGGCGGGCGGGGGGCGGCGGCGACCGCCGGAGGGGGCGGAGGGAGGGGCGGAGCCGCGGCGCCCGAAGCCCGGGCCCGGAGAGGCGGCCGGAGAAGGCAGGGCGGGCGCGCCAGCAGGGAGGCGAAGGCGAGCCCCGCGGCCGGGATGCTGGGCTGGCCGGCGGGCGTCGTCTCCGCCGCCCCCCAACGACTCCCCCTGTGCCGCCGCCTCCTCCCCTGAGCCGCGGCGGGTCCGTGGGGGCGGCGGCGGGCGCGGGGATGAAGGCGAGCCCGGAGCCGCCGCGGCGAGAGGGCAGGGAGGCGTCGGGGGCGTCGGGGGCGGCGTGGGCGGGGGGCCGCGGGGCGCCGTGGGAGGGCGGCCGGAGCGACGGCCCCGAGGCGGCGGCGGCGGCGGCGGGGGCGGCGGAGCGGCTCCGGACCCGCGAGCGCCTCGAGGCCGCCCTGGCCGGGCTGGCCGAGCTGGAGCTCCTGCGGCAGCGGCAGGAGCTGCGCGTCCGGCGGGGGCTGCTGGCCGCCTCGCCCTCCGCCGGCGCCCCCGAGGAGACGCCGCCGCCGCCGGGCCCCGGAGAGGGGGGCGCCCCGCCGGCCCTGCCGCCCCGGCTCGGAGCTTGGAGGAGACGTTCCTGGAGGAGAACATCCTACTCCTGAGGAGGCAGCTGGTGAGCCGAAGGGGAGGGCCGGGAGGGGTGGGGGGCCGGGGGGACGTCGAGGCGGGCGTCCCCACTGGTTGCGGAGGGGCGGCGCGAGGGGACAGCCCCTTAACCCCCCCATCGACAACCTCCCTCTGTCCCCTTCCTCCAGTGTCAGGATTGGGATGGTTGAAAATTGCGCCGAGGGGGCCTCTGTGCATGTGCAGAGCGCCGCCACCGCCTTCCTTTCGGCCGCCCGCACCAGGCAGTTGCTTACAGGAGAAGAAAGAGAAGGGCTGTGGGGCTGTTCTTTTTGACCCCCCACCTCTCTTTCGCCAAAAGACTGAGCTTTTCCCCCTGCCCCCCAACCCGCCAACTCCCGGGAAGGAAAACTGGCCCTGAGCAAAGGGCTTCTTCGGCGCATCCGTGCCCCCCAAGGAGTCTCAGTCTTTTCAGTGAGATGGAGGACTCCCTCTTCCTCTTCTTGGGGAGGGGGCTGGGGTCCATGACCCCTGAGGGGACCTCTCCTCTCCCCTACTGGAGGTACATAGTGGGCAGTTTGAGTTAGGGTGTGCCTAGGGGTGTGCGGGTGTGTCTTTGTGTAGACTTGGAGATCCTGGAGAGTGAGGAGGCGAGATGGGAGCATGTATCGCAAGAGAGGGAAGAGGGTCGTCGCCATATCCCCTGCTCTCCTCCCAAAGCTAGCCCCGGAGTGAGTTTAGGCTGGCCCCAGAGGTAAACCAGCAGGGAAGATAAATGGCCCAGGCACCAGCTCATCCAGGACAGGATTTATGCCGGTGTGAGAGCCGTAGTCTGACTGGGGATGTGCCTGCGGTCTTGGCATCCAAGGAAGAGGCAGCTGGCCTGCGGAGGAGTGGAAGAGGCGATGAAAGGCAGGTCGAGGTGCCTTTTCGAAATAAAAAGGGCACAAAAGATGGGGAGAAGGTTAACCTTCCCCCGTGCACCTTTGACCTTGTAAAAATAGGAGGTACCCCGCTTTCCACCCTGTGTCTTGGCGAGCCGGTGTCGCCTGGTTATTTTGAGCTGTGCTCCCAAAGTATGGAAGGGTGGATTCCCAACGGTCATGGTTGCGGGTTATGGAGTGGGTGTCTTTGCCTCACATAAGAACCCTGTGGTTCTGTTTGAATTTGGTCAGGTAAGAGAAGCAAGAAAAAGCTAGTAGTGTAATTGCCTTCTCCTCCTCAGTCTACCCTAGGCAGGACAGCTGGGCTTCACCCCTTTCTAAACCTCCCGACTGCTTGCCTGCCCTTCACTCCACTTTGGGGCCAGCAGTAGCAACCATCGTTGGGTTGTGGTGTGTCTTCTAGTCTTGGCAACCCTGACGGAAGACCTATCACAAGATTGTCTTGACAAGATTTGCTCAGAGGGACTTTGCCTTTTGCATTCCTTTGAGGCTGAGAGAATGTGACTTGACCAGGGTCACCCAGTGGGTTTCCATGTGGCTGAGCAGGGATTTTGAGCACTTGTCTTCCTCAAAGCACTGCACCCCACTGGCTTTCCGTAGGGAATAGCTCCCTCCTCCAGCGATTTGCCATTTTCTCCAACATTGATGTCGTGCATCTGATCCATTTTCTGATTCTTTCCACAAGAGCCTCTCCTCACCACTAGGATGGAGTGTGATTAATTCCTTCAGCTTTCAAGTAATCAGGATTTTGCTTTTTTTGCTTTTGCTTTTTGGCTTATCTTGCTGTACTGAAAGTGATTAGGGGAATCGTTCCCTCCTCCAACGGTTTACCCCCACCCACCCACCCACCCACCCATTGCTGGGGTTGCAACTGGTTCAGTTCCTGAGTCTTTCCCTGATAGATGTGGGGAGGCCACTTCTACCTCGTGGGTGGGTGGTAGGTGGATGCAGGGAGCATGGAGAATTTGTGGATGCTGTCGTCTCGCTTGGCATCTCGTCGTGCATTACGTTGGTTGCTGAATGGCATTGCCTATCCTCCTGGTGAATGGGTGTCTGTGTTGGCAAGAGACCAGAGCTGGTACCAGAATGGCGAAGCTCAAGCATTGCCCTTCCTGAGTTCCCGTCAGTGGCATTGTGTGCTTTGTAGGTTGCTTTCCTTGCTTGCTCATAAAAGGGGATGGCGGGGTGAAAAGGAAGGCTGGGAAGATCGGATGATTTTTTCCTTGCTGTGCACATCAAAAATGGAACTTGCACTGAACGTAGGAACTCGCACTGAAGAGGAACAATGGGTGTCATTCTCCCCTGCAGAAATCCCAGCAAAGTGGATGGGGAGCTGCACTGCCATTGCTTCACCATCCCCCTCGCTTCAGCAAGGAACTGTGGAGTGAGTGAAAAGATGCCTTCTGCAGTGCTCTTGAAACATTGGCAGCCAGGCTTTTGAGCTGCGGAAAGCTGAGAGAGGAGGAAAGAAATGAAGATCAGGTGCTGTTTTGCTTGGCTGATTCTTCTCCTATTTCCACCTCATCTGAGTGTGCTGCATTCCAGCATGGGTGCTTTTGTAAGGGTGGGGTTTTTTTGCAGTGGAGGGAGCCAAGACTTTTTTCCCACCGTAGCGCAGAGCATCTTTCTTGCTTGTGTCTCATGCCCTTTGCAGGAGAGTTTGTGCAGGGAAAAAATTCCTTGCTGGTTTGCATCTCCCCTCCACCCGTTCCATGTCTGAAGCCTGTCTGGGCTTCCTATCAGTAGGGATTTGTGCAGGAAAAGTTTTGGGAGAGGAGGGCTGTTCCTTAGCTGTAATTTTTTTTTTTTTAAGGAAGGATTGTTATAGCCGCAGCAATGTGAGATTTTCTCTAGAGAGCCAGTCAGCAAGGGCTGTTCATGTATTCTCTGCCACAGAGTTCTGAGTTCCCTGTTAAGGAAGGGCAAAGCTTCTGAGACAGAAAAAATACAGTTTCAGCAAAATTCAGTGATGCAAAAATCATAAAATAGAAATATGGCAAACTGCGAAGCACGTGTGCTCAATTGCCATGTTTTTTCCCTGTGTGTGTGTGTTTAATTTGGGTGCTTTTGTGCACGGTTAGAACACTGCAGATGAAAAGCAATGGTGTGGACGGATGGAAGTCAGAAAATGGGTGGAATTGATGGCATTAGTGAGAAACATGCCAGCAGGCTGTAAGAAGTGGCTAGGTCATTGTGAAGGGCACAGAAGCTGAGTCCATATTAGAAATGAAACAGGAAACCTGCAACTAAGGAACAGTTTGGTTACTTCAAAGCAGCGTGAAAAGTTCAGTCTATACTATTCCAGGGCTTAGAAAAATCTGTCTTTTAGATTGTAATTCCCAAACTCTCCTGGCCAGCAAGGTACTGGGAATTGTAGTCTTTTGGAGCAATTTTCCCAAACTCTGTATTACTCATGTTGCTTCTTGGATCTCGTTACTGCTTCTCCATTGCATGTTGCCAAATCGCAGATCTGTAGCTGACAGTAGATGCCAGGTCATGTGCTACAAAATCCCTGCCCCCTTGTACTAACTCCTAAAATATAGAACAGTCCTCTCAAGGTCTAGATGGCCCATGCCACAAGAGAAATAGTTCCTTAGGGTCTTTATGCTGTATTAATCCCAGTGAAAGGGCTAGTTTTTCTTTTCCTTGTTGAAGTTGAACTGCAGATATTCCAACAGATGTGTTCCTTGAGCAGCTGGAAAGTTTGTGGCTTTTCCGTGCCAACATACTAGCTCAGCCAAATAGCATCCAAGGCTTCACGGTTGCAGCGGATTATAGATGCATGTGTAAGCATCTCTCATGTGTCTGTGATCCTTGGGTTTGGCACACGCGAGCTGGGAATGAGGTGTGGCAAGAATGCAGAAAGCCCATTTGCACATTTAGCAGTTGCATTTCCATCCAGTGCCATCTGCTTGTTTAGCTAAGAAAGAGAGGCCAGTTATGTGGGGAGGGCTCACCTGTCCTTCCTCCCCCGTGCCTCACTTTAGTGACAATGTGTTGCTACTTATTTTATACCTGGGCAAGCAAATGCTGAGCTAGCAATTCTTTACTCTGTACCTGTACACCAGCATCAGAGTGTACTGTGACTTGCATGATACAGACCAATTCTCTGTGCCTCAGGGTTAGGGTTGGTGGTTCAGGATCCCCCCAGCCTCTGAGGTTTCTGGGCTGAAATCTGAGATCTAGGGATGGCCTGTGGCAATGTCACTTAAGCGTCACATGTTAAGTACCAGCCGCAAGTTACTCACCGCTTGTCATTCGAGCACATGGATGGAAGAGTCAGTGAGTGAGAGTGAGAGAGATATTTTTTTTTCTTGTTTGGAAATTAAGACAAGGTTAAATGAGGGGATTATTCCTTCTGACTTCTATAGGGAGACAGGATGAGGAATATTTAATATGGCTTATTGCTTGTAGCCAGAAAGTGGATGCAGAGCAGAGTATAGAAGGTGAGTTCTGATGCTACAGTGGCCGGAAGGGGAGGAGGAAGATAACTAAGTAATTACGCAGACTCCGCTACTGAGTCTTTGCAAGTTGCAGCAACAAATGAATTGATTCTTGCAAATTGTAGCAAACTGTTATCTTCATAGCTGAACTAGAGATGGAGAAGAGAAGGTTAAGAGGCAACATAATAGCTATGTTTAAATATTTGAAGAGCTGTTGTATGGAGGATGGAGCAAGCCTGTTTTCTCCTGCTCCAGAGACTAGGACATGGAGCAGTGGCTTCAAAGTTTAGGAAAAGTGATTCCACCTCAACATTAGGAAGAACTTCCTGATGGTAAGAGCAGTTCACAGGGGAACACAGTGTCTAGGAGTGTGGTGGAGTCTCTTCCTTGGAGTTTTTTAAACAGAGCGTTGGATGGCCATCCATTGGGAATGCTTTGATGGTGTATTCCTGCATGGCAGAATGGGGTTGGGTGGGCCTTGGGGTCTTTTTCAGCTCTTATGATTCTATGAGAAATTTCCACCCAGTCCTTTCCTGTTGGAGAGCCAGTGTAGTGTAACCGTTTGAACATTAGACTACGACTCAGAGGAGACCAGGGTTCAGTTCTCCGCTTGGGCATGGAAACCCCTGGATGACCTTGGGCTTGTCACACACTCTCAGTGTCAGAAAACTTTATGATAGGTTTGCCTTAAATTGGCACACAACAACAACAGCTTTCCTCTTGCCCATAGATGAGCCCAGCCAAACTTTAGAACTATCATCCTTGAGAGATAAGGCACAGAAACTGGAGACTCAGAGTCAGGCTCTGAGATTTGGGGGTGCTTGAATGATCAAGGGGGTCTCTGTGGCACACAAGGCCAGAGTAAGAAGGCTGGGGCGCTGGACCAGTTTCCTTCATTGTGCACAAGCATGAGCTATGCTAGGAGTGGTGGCATGGGAATTAAATAGTATAACAGAGACTAGGAAAAAAAATTCTTCACGTCTAAAGCCATTTTCAGCTCTGCAGCTGTTACCCGAAGAGGTGGAGGACGTTCATCCACGACACCAGTGTTTTCTTAGAAGTTGGGGAGTTACAGATCAAAGGAAGCCTGCAAGAGAAGGGTAACGGCAGGATCTATTCACCTGTGTATCTGTACTAATTGTAAAGAAGACTCCAGATAAGTTAACAAGATATTTTATTTAAATTGACAAACACACACGAAATCAGACACTCTTAAGTGTCTATTAAGTGTCTATTAAGGCTATCAGAAAGTGAGTCAAGAAAGTTTGGCTAGAGAGAGATTGCATGGAAAGGGTTATAGTTACCAGTCCTGAAGAAGAGGCCACAGAAGAGTGGCTCAGAGAGCATCTGAGGGTAGCACAGAGAAGTGACAGTCTGGTGCACCGTGTACAATGTACTAGAATTGGCTGGGGTTGAAGCTAGGGTTTTTGTACTCTATTTCATATCCTGAAGGGGTGCTTTGACAAAACTGTAATGGCTTTCCCACAGGACTGACAAAGAGATCCAGAATGGGTTGATTGCTTTATTCTGAAGTGACAAAACACTGATGGGAGTCATGACAGTCTCTTAATGTTCAGTCAGGTAGGGTGTAAAGGAAAGATTTCTCTAGGATAAAATTGAAGGATGGTCTCTGCTCATTAATCTGGGCACTTCATCTTTCATTATATTCAGAAATGCAAAGAGCCTGGAATGATAAAAGGGTTAGCACAAACCTATCAGTGTTGGGTTTTCCTGCCTAATCCTCTCTGGACATACAACCCTGAACACATCTGAGGTCAGCTTGATCCAGAAACATGTTCTCTGGTCAGCATGACTTCTATCATGTTCTCCAGTCATTAACAAGTCCAGTTTATGAAAACTGTATATCTTACATTGATTTGGTGTGGTAACATAGCTGCCCTGATATTGACTTCCTAATTCCCTGTATTTTGATTCCATTACTCAAGTAACATATTGTTGATGACACCAGAAACATTGGGAGATTCCAGAAGTGACGAAGGGACGAGAGGAAACAAGCTATACCCTATGTCTGAGTCACTCATCCCTTTTGATGAATCCGTAAGGATGTGGGGGGCCTACAGTAATGGCACCAATTGAACCATGAATAATTTGGCCCCATTGGCACAGATGAGATTAAGTCATGTGTTTTTACCAATTCACAATCCAAGTCACTGTCCCCTGTCTTCTAATGCAATCTCTGACTTCTGGTTAGGAGTGGTGGGGTTGGATGGATGGGAAGAAATCACAACCGTCATTAACAACAATAAGAATACATATCATCTCCTCTGCAGTTTGGGTTGCCAGGTTGAAAACTGGAGATGGCTCTTATGCTTTTAAGAGGGAATTTCAACAGGCTTGGCTTGTCACAGTCAGATAACAAGCAACACCTGATGGAATTCCCCCTTCTATACAGCTGTTAAAAGTACAGGAGCGCTTTCTAGTTTTTGCTCTGGCAACCCTAACTGCAGTTGAACCTGGAGCTTTAACATGTCTTCTCCTTCATGTAGGCCGGAGGTGGGGATCATGTAGCCTTCCAAATATTGTTGGACAGTATATCCTACCAGCTCTAGTTAACGGCAAGGAGTCTTGGGACAGGGAATAGAGTTCAGAACCATGGATCCAGTCGCGTAGGGATGAGGGGGGTGATGGAGGTGGTTTGCCCCCAGCGGCAATGTTTTTGGGGTGTCCCGGCTCATAGCCATGCCTCCACGTGCCACAGCCATGTCCCCACACACTGCAGCCACCCCCCGCTGTAGCCCTGCCCCCTCTTGCCCCTCCTCACGCACTCCAAGCTCCGCCACTGGATGGATCATTCCTTTAAAGTTCATACTAGCACCTAGAGTTCGTACGCTGGCCTGCTTGTGAGGAAGATGCCACTAGCTGTCACTAATATATAGCCATCCTGGCTCTTAGATGTTGATGAATTGTCTCATACCTGTGGGTGGCATCAGAGCAGTTTGCCCTGGTGGGAGCCAGGGAACCTGAGCAGTTTCTGCCAAGTTCTGCCATATTCTGTTCCAGCCTAAAGTCATGGGCCAGAATCCTGTTGGTGTCTCTTACACATGTGTATGTTCCCCTGTGGGAGCAGTTGGACATTTTTGACTGATGTGCAATATCTGTTTTTAGTTCAAGGTCATAAAATCGGAATTATGCATAGAAGGCCATTGCACAGTGTGCCTTTGGTTGTGTATTCAGTTGTGTGGGGTTTTTTGGTTTTTTTTTTTGGCAGATTCAGTTGTATATATTCACTTGTACATCCAAGTATGTATTCAGCTGAACATTTGGTTGTACATTCAGTTGTGCAACATTACCTTTCAATACAAGTTTCACAACAGTAGAAGCAGTGCATAATTGTACACATGGAGATTTATGCTACATAGCTCTGATGGAGGATTTTAGCCATGTGGTCCAGATGTAGGTTCAGTTTGTTAATGTGAACTCTACAGAGCTTGGAAAAGTTTCTTTCTTTTTTTTTTGGACAATCGTCTTAGCTATGTATTTCTGAATGGCAAGGGGTTGGACTGCTTGGCTTTCCGGGTCCCTTCCAATGATAACATGATTTTATGAACAGCTGCACCACCCCCTCCTGCATGGCACTGTCCCAGCCTCTAGAGCAACGACATTGTTAGTGGGGGTACATCCTGTTCCCAGCTGACAGGCTGTGGTACCATGCAGATTCCTGCTCTGGTTTCTCTACATATATATAGCATTACAGCTCCCATCATCCTCAAGCCTCTCTTATTTGGCCGGAATCTTGGGCCCTAGGGATTAATCCAGCTCTCTTGGGGTCCTAGTTGGGACCTTTGTGATTCATCACCTTTTCCATGGTATCATCATTTGGAGATTTCATAGTTTTGGGATGAGTCTGCACTGCAGAATTGTAGCAATTTGAAACCACTTTAATTGCCTTCACTCTGTCCTATGGAATCCTGGGATTTTTAGTTTGGTGGGCTGTTCACAGGGCCCCAAGGCACCCTGAAAAGAGAGGGATTGAAGATTAAATTATTTGATAAATTAACCAAATTCTTTAATGGTAGACAGACACTCAGGATATCTTGGTAGTTGTAGCAGTGGGCTAGACTAGCAGTGTCTGGCAGAGAATTCCACATCCTTCATGAAACTACAAATGCCAAGATTCTATAGGACTGAGCCATGACAATTAAAGTGGTGTAATTGTACAGTGTGGAAGCATCACTGGTAATTTTTTAAAAAACAATTATTCTAAAAAGTTGGGCATGCCTCTGTTAAAGTTTTAGTAACATGCTGTTAGGTGTTTCATGCAAAATTGGTGGTATTTTGGTCTCATCTCTCTTGTCTTTTTGACCCACCTACCTCTGAATTGTCTTTTAGCCCTGTGAGAACTTTTCTGAAATTAACTTTGCCCTTTGGGCTGAAAGAGGTGCCCTGCCTGTGCTCTGTGCTTCAGCACTGCCCACCTTCTTCCATCTTCTTGTCTTTCTGATCCTTTCTGGAAGACAGCTAAGCTTGGTTCCTGTTTAACTTTCCCTTCCCACCACAACTGAACACTTTGGTCTGGAAGAGGCTTTGATCCTGGTGGGAAGCCCTGGTCTTGGTGAGTCTTACTTGGGCCCAGAAAATGGCCAGCTGATAAAGCAGGAATAGCTCATGTAGAGACCAGATGTTGGGTTCAGAATACAGCGGAGCAGAGTACGGCCCATGGAACTCAGGAAGCCCTCAGGGCTATTTTTGGGGCTGCAGGGTGCCCTAGAGTTCAACATTCTTTTTCAAGAAGTGTTGTAGGCCCCAAATGCCCCCCTCCCAACATCCTTTAGGTGTTGTTCTAGGTAATTTCCTCATATCTGGGGCCCAGTGGGCCATTTTAGACCCAGGATAGTGAACTGGATTCACTTCTAGTTTTAACAAAAGCCTCTCCTTGGCCTAAGATGGCCAAATTTGCAAATGGCAAATTTGCGAATGGCAAAATGTGGTGAAAATAGTTCCCACATTGCTTAGTGGGCAGTCAGGTGCATTGGGGGCAAACTTGGGGGATTATCTGGAATGGTGCAGGCCACCATGTCTCTTGGGGAAGGCAGTGAAGTCCCCTAACCATTGACAATTTCCCCGCACAGCTTGGAGGCTAGAACCTTTGGAAGTACGGTATATCTCCAGATGCTCCTTGTCCAAGACCCCCAGCCAATTGTCCTTGAGTTCCCAGGTACCTGAGGTGGACTGTCTGTGCTGAGTTCAGGACATTCTAACAAACTTGATCCAAATCAAGGGCTGGATCTGCCACAAACATTGCAGAATAAAATGTTCAAGGTTTCCCCTTCGTATTTATCCTGCTTTTTCTATGAATCATAGAACCGTAGAGCTAGAAGAGAGACCGCAAGGCCCATCAAGTCCAACCCCATTCTGCAATCCAGGAGTACATCATCGAAGCATTCCTGACAGATGGCCATCCAACCGCTGTTTAAAAATCTCCAAAGAAGCAGACTCCACCACACTCCCAGGCAGCCTATTCCACTCTCGAACTACTCTTATTGTCAGGAAGTTCTTCCTAATGTGGAATCTCTTTTCCTGTAATTTGAAGCCACTGCTCTGTGTCCTAGTCTCCGGAGCAGCCCAAAGCAAGCTTGCTCCTTTCTCCATATGACATCCCTTCAAATTTTGAAACATAGCTATCATGTCGCCTCTTAACCTTTTCTTCTCCAGGCTAAACATACCCAGGTGCCTAAGCCTGTCCTCACAGGGCATGGTTTCTAGATCTCTTGTGGGGGGCAGTACAGTTTCCTAACCTTTGACAGTTGCCCACTGCAGTTTAGAGTTTTGAACTTTTGGAAGTATGTGTCCATATGCTCACCGAAGTTAAAAGATGCGGACTTTGTTCTTCTATAGCTCTCTCCTTGTCCAAGACCACCAATCAATTTTACTTGAGTTCTCAGACATCAGATGAAACTCATGAGGTGTACCGTCTCTGCCTGGTCCAAGACTTTCTGACAAATTCAGCCGAAATTGAGAGATGGATCTGCCATGGACTTTGCAAAATGGACTGTTTGGGGTTCCCTCTTCAGATCTCTCCTGCCTTTTCGATAAACTTCATCTCTAAATATTTGTTACTTCAGCCTTTAAAATCCATTGGTGGCTGATGGTTTCCATGAGGGGTGCTGCATCTGCTCTGGGTTTTAATCCAGACTTTAAAGGAGATGTTCAAGGTGCTGAACCCTCTTTTCCCCAAATACCTTTGGCAATTTGCATAGCATAGAGAGGTCTGAAGGGAGGTTGGGTATTGGTCCAGAATGGCTGATTCACAAAGAACTCCTGGCTTTCTAAGTGATTGACATTCCCCTGTGTAATTCTGAGAGAGGAAGGGTGAAGAACCTGCCTAAAAAGGCTCATTTCCCCAGATGCAGCCTAATACAGTTCATATACTTCCAGGTTTTATTGTGGTCACTGATGGTTCTTCCTGCATAGCTCTTCCAGCTCTATGGTTTTATGATTCCATGGCCATTTCCACACGGTGTCGCGGTCCTGTGATGGAGACGCGATAGTAGCGGTTTGTGGGTTGTGCTTTCACACCATGTTGTCACGGTCCTGCTGCTTCCAGTTCTCATCCATCATGATTGTGTGACACTCCTGTCATTGTCGGCCATTTGGAAGGGGCAGAAGTGTGATGGAGGCGCTTCCTTCCCCAGTACAGCCCAGGAAAGAGGCCGGCTGCGCTATGGAAGGAAGGCACATGTCGCTCGCATTCCCTTCTGCAAGGAGCTTGCTGGGTGTGGAGGCAAGCATTCCCATCACACTCGCTTCCTGGCAAAGGCGCTGCTGGGATCGCGACGGGAAGACAACGGAAGGAGGTATGGTGTGGAAATGGCCCATGATTCTGTTGTCTCAGCTGAGTGGTGAGTTAGCTGTCAGGTTCAGTCTGGGCTTCAAGAGACCTATCCAAGGTGCTGAATACTTATCTTGCCTAAAATGGGATCAGGACCATGGATTTGTTGTTGTGTGCTTTCAGGTCGTTTCCATCCTATCACAACCTATCACAATGTTTTCTTGGCAAGATTTTTCAGAAGGGGTTTGCCTTTGTCTTCCTTTTGAGGCTGAGGCTGAGTGACTTGCCCAAGGTCACCCAGTGGGTTTCCATGCCTGAGCAGGGATTCAAACCCTGGTCTCCCAGAGTTCTCATCCAGCACTCAAACCATTCAACCATGCTGGATCTCTTGCATAGCTGCTTTAAGATTCAAACTAAAACCTGGAATGGATTCACCGCCCAACTGACATGGAAGCCACCTACTTTTGCTGATGGCGATAGCTGTGCAAGCATAGGAGATTTTGAAGGAGAGCGTAGACAAACAGATGGGCCCTCTTTTGGAGCAGTGGGATGTTATTGTTTTATAAATGCTGGCAAATGGGTTGCAGCATGGCAGCCAGCCAGGGCCCTCTGAACCTGCAAAGATCTGAAACAGTGGGTCTCCAAGCATCATTCACCTTGACGTGTGGTCACCCAATTTAGAGGTATTTAAGTGGCCCTTTGGGCTGTGTGAAATTGTTTTTGAAGCACAATATCCCACAATATCACAGAAAAGTCTCAATGCTTTTATGTCACTCGATGGGACCACTGCCAGTTAATGAATTTCTCATCCTTCTTTTTCAGAGAAGCAATACCTTCTAGAAGGCAGTGCGGTGAAACCGTGCAAGATGCAAAGCAAAATGCGTAGAAAAAGCTTTATCCAACTGGTTGGTTGAAAGATAGAGATAATTACAAGATTCAGCAGGAAAACTGATTGCTCTGACCTGGGGGTTAATGAGCTTATTTTAAGCGTCTTCTCCGTAGCAGTTTGCATCAAGAACACCTTAGCAAAACTGCTTAACCACTCTTGTTGTTTCAAGAAAGCAATGCATTAGTATAATTGAGGGTAGAGAAGGGAATTACCATGTGTCCTTCCATCGCATTGATACAGCTCATATAATCAGATCTGCTTGATTTATAAGGGTATAGATCCTTCATGTGTAAATTGAGGTTGCTGTAACTGAATGCTTGCATTATAAAGTGAGATTAAATTCCTAACCTGAAATGCTCAGAGGACATAGCTGCCTTGGATACTTGGTCAAAAACTGTAGGGTTGGGATTCTGAGAAATGCCAAAAAAAAAAAAAAAAGGACAGATTATGGTGTTGGGTTCCAAATCCAGCTCTGTGAGAAATGGATTTTATTTATTTTTAAAACAGTTTTCTAATCTCCCTTTAAATTCTATTCTTACTTACTCTAAAGAAAGGTTTCAAGCAAGTTTACAATAAATGTTAACAAACATAAACTGGAAAAAAAACTTTAGAATTTTCCCACATATGAAAATGGGTAAGAAAAATTATGTGTTGGATTAAGATTCAGCCACGGAAACCCACTGAGTGACCTTAGGTAAGTCATGCTCTTCTCAGCATCAGGAGAGGACAATAGCAAACTTCTCCTGAACAAATCTTTTCAAGAAAACCTTAGGATAGGGTCTCTATAAGACGGAGTTGATTTGAAGACACATGACAGTAACAATCCATGAAACTCATAGAGTCTGTGAGCTTCATAGAGCCACTCACGCGCTCTCTCTCCTACTGACCTACCTCACAGGTTTACTGAAGGCCCATAAGAACAATTAAGCAGGGGCGCTTAAGTTGCAGGAGTCCAGGGGCTAGTTCTCCTCCTAGATCCACCATGAGTCTCACCCGCCAAAATATCAAACGCAGCTGGATGTTCACCTCTTCTACCTGACTTCTGGCTTTCTACCTTAAATAATTTATCAATACCATTTGGAGCCAGCATATGGTGTATGTATTTGAGTATTGAGCTGGGTCTCTGAGAGACTAGGGTTCAGGTTCCCTTTCAGCCATGGAAACCTACTGGGCGATCTTGGTGAAAGTCTCACTTTCTCAGCCTTAGGAGAAGGCAACAGCAAACTTCTTCTGAATAAATCGTGACAGGAAAACCCCATGATAACATTCCCACAAATTGGAGCTGACTTGAAGGTACATAAAGAACAACGAACCATTGCATAAAATCCACAAATACAGGCTAGAGGAAACTCCCCAGTAAATATGCTGCTTAGGTTGGTTAGCCATGGACAGATTTAGTTTGCTACCTACAAGAATGTAAAGAGGACCTGCAGTTTTTCTCATTCTTAATGAGTTCTGCCTTCAAGGTGGTGCTCCTATTTATTTGTCTCTCAGATCCTCAGTCTCTCTCCAGCTTCACATCTCATACACAACACAAGTAGCAAATGAACAAGATGCAAGGCTAGAAAGAGATGTGAGGATTTGTCAAATGGTGAGAATCCTGTGTAGTGCTCGGTGCGAATCCATGCCTCCTGCTATTTCACAGATCCCCATGTCTCTCTCCAACCTCATGTCTCATTCATTTGCTACTTGTGTTGTGTATCAGATTCCAGGCTGGAGAGAGACTGAGGATCTGAGAGACTGAGGGTATAAGGGACCTGATACCTGTATTTGGGGGAAAAAATAGACAGTACTGTACAGGGGATCTCCGGGGAGGCCACCAGCCACTTGCTTCTGCTTTTAAGGTGGTGGCTGTGGACCTCCTGCTCATTTATCTGTGGGCTTCCTGGAGATCTGCTGTATAGTGCTATATTGATGTATATGGAAACACAGTAGCCCCTCCATGTTTGCAAGGGTTCAGCACACAGAACCTTCATGAAAGTGGCAAAACTGTGAATGCCCCCCGAGTCCCTTCCCATTCCCTTCTGGAGCCCCCCTCCTTCCTTTGTCTCTGGCCGGCATTGGAGGAGGGGAGAAAAAGACAACCTAAAAGGCTTACTGGTACTTTCCCCTCAGACAGAGAAAAGGGGAGTTTTGGAGTTCTAATTACTTCCAGTGGGAATCTTGAGAAAGGAGCACCTGACCAATCAGCAGCCAATACACAGCAGAATGTGCAACCACATGGCTGAGAGGCCACACCTTCAGCAGTGGGAGAGGGCTTTGCTCACCCAAAAGGGGGAAAAAAAACATCCATTTTAAATTGAGCCTTGCAAGCCTGGGGTGAGCAATGCAAGGGATGTGAAGAGGAAAATTTGGGGTGGAGGGAGCAATAATCAAATTCGCAAAGGTGAAACCTGTGAATGTGGAGGGGCTACATTCCAGGTATTCCAAAATCCCAAAAAAATCTGAAATACAAAACACTTCTGTTCCCAAGCATTTTGAATAAGGGATATTCAACTTGTAATAGAACTTCATCAGTACTGGATACTGAGCTGCTGAAAAGGCAGAATTGTAATTTCTAATGGTGTGGTTAAGTATTCCAGCTGTTGAGATGAAGCGGAGGGTAAAGGGAGCTTTAACAGTCACAGGTCCACAATGTGGTTGCTAGCAGTTCTTAGGAATGTAGTGATGGTGGTGAGCAGGAAGTGGTGCGAATGGCATTATAAATCGATGTGGTGGTGATGATGATATTCCTCACTGACTTGAGCATTGCCAGCTGCCTCTGCAAAACATGTGGAGCCTTTGCAGAGCTTAGCACATTTTTTTTAAACTACAATTCCCAGAATCCCTTTTTATACAAAGCCCAGAAATTGGGAATTGTACCTTCTCCAAAACTTTGGTTGTTGCAGTTTGTTTGCCCTTCCTGGCTTGATCGTGTCTTATTTAAATAGGCATTTGGTGACTAATTGGCTGTGCAGGATGGATTTTTTAATAGGTGTTTGTGCTGCACGTCTCTCCTTATTGCTATTGTTATGTTTTTAAAATGGTTTTAAAAAACTCTTTTAAATTGCTGGTGTTTTAATATGATACCTAATTGGGTTTCTTAAAAAACTTTTTAATGGTCAGACTCTTCGTTGTATTATGTTTCAACATTTCTGCAATCCACCAGGAGCAAGGCAGGTTATAAATTCAGTAAAATAAATCAATAAACAGGCATGTTTTCTATTTTGTCGTGGTAGAACTGCTTGCGAAGACGTGATGCGGGACTGCTGAACCAGCTGCAAGAACTGGACAAACAGATCAGTGATCTGAGGCTGGATGTGGAGAAAACAGCAGATGACCACCTTGAGACAGACAGCCGTCCTAGCTCAGGTTGGTATTTGATGTAGTGACACTGGTGGATACCTGTGGCCCTTTTTGCATGTGACTTCGGATGCGAAATGCCCACGGCAGCAACGCGGAATTGCAAGGACGGTTCCACATGACATCCTCGCGTTCGCTCAGCGCTCCCATAGCACTCTCACGGCAATTGCAGATTATATCATTTTCAACTTTTTCCTGAAAATGATGCGCGATAGCACATTCCTCTTTCGTCCTTCCCACTTACCTGGCGCGCGGAACCTCAGGAAGCACGATAGCCGCGCTTCCTCCCCCAGTGCAGCCTGGGAAAGTACCTGGCTGCGCTGTGGAAGGAAGGGGCGGAGCTATCATGCTTCCTTCCGTCCAGCACAGAGCTGGTGTGGAGGGAAGCGGAGGCGACACAATTCCCTCTCACAAGAAGCTTTTTGTGCGATCCCCATGCGATGGGACCGTGAACAAGGTAAGGTGCGAAAAGGGCCCATGACTCCTTAGAGCAGAGCTTTCCAAACTGTGTGTCATGATATGTTCGTGTATCGGCTGCAGTGCATAGGTGTGTTGCGCAAACATAATGGGTAGAGGGGCTGCCTCTCCTGCTGCCATGGCAGGCCAGGCCTGAGTGAAGGGGTTGCCTCTGCCACTGCTGGGCCAAGGAAGACACCAGCGACGGCAGTGGCAGGCTAGGCCTGGGTGGAGAGGCTGCCTCTCCTCACACCGGCCCAGGCTGAGGAAGACTCCAGCAAGGGCGGTGGCGGCGGGCCAGGCTTGGGTGGAGGGACTGCCTCTTTCCTCACCAGCAAAGCCACTCTGGGCCGAGGAGGACGCTGGTGATGGTGGCAGCAGGCCAGGCTTGGGTGGAGGCATTGCCTCTCTCCTCACCAGCAAAGCCACTCTGGGCCGAGGAAGACCCTGGTGATGGTGGCAGCAGGCCAGGCTTGGGTGGAGAGGCTGCCTCTGCTTACTGAATTTCTTACTGAATTACTGTGTTGTGAAATAATGCATGTCTAAAAAGTGTGTCACCAATATGAAAAGTTTGGGAAGCTCTGCCTTAGAGAGGCAGTTGTCATGATCATTTTGCAGCTTTTGAATGTGTTTCTGCACCTGAGTTCTGCAACTTGTACATTTCAGGCATGGATTCTTTCCTGCCTGTAGATTATGCATGGAATGAGATGTTGGCATCAAGATGGAAAAGAAAGCATAATGCACACATGAGCTGGCATCCTGTCAGTGACAAACGCACAGGCGTACGTCCAACATACCCCTGAACTCTTCCCCCATGACTTGCCACTTAAATACTACAGCCCCACCACCACTCATTGGTTGGTGGGGATTAGTGGTGGCGGTGGGAGAGTCACAGAAATATCTGGCTATGTCCCAGTAGTCAGATACAGAATGATTACATCATCCGGTGAGGCCCGTGGAGGAACTTGGAGAATGTTAATGGGCAATGTGATTGGTCTGTGTCTGGCTGTGATGGCATAGCCAGATGCTTCTCTGATTGCCCCATTATCCACCAGCCACGGAATGATGGCCCAGGGGGATTTGCAGGGTTCAGATGGTGAGTCTGGAGAGGGTTTGAGAGGAGAGATATGGCATAGGCCATTTCCACACAACATTGGCCATTTCCGTACTAGCCTGTTATAGCGCGATGATTCCACTTTCAAGATCCTCTGGAATCCTGGGGTTTGCAGTTTCGGGAGGGGCCGGCCAGCCCCTTCCGAAACTGCAAACCCCAGGATTCCAGAGGATGTTGAAAGTGGAATCATCGCGCTATAACAGGCTAGTGCGGAAATGGCCATTGTTATACTGCTGTTATTCCACTTTTAGCATCCTATAGGGAGGGGCATGTAGAATTCTCAGCCAGAGAGCTTTTTGGCCTCAGTAAACTACAAACCCCAGAATTCCACAGGACATTGAAAGTGGAATAATAGCACTATAACAGTGTAGTGTGGAAAGGCCCCTAATTAAAACAGTGTTAGTTGTTTGAACCTATGAACTGAAACCTGAAAGCTTTCATTCTGATAAATAAAGTTATCCTAGTAATTATTTTGTAAACCTCATTGTTTACCTTGAAGGAAGAGGAAAATCACCCTTCCCCGAACAACACAAAGCAAATGGACACACACACACATTGAGATCACCTGGAGGCCTAGAACCACAAATCTGTGGAGGGATTTTATAAAGGGGACTGGAAGGCAGGGTGACAGGGACAGGTTTCCAGGGGCTAGGAACTGCAGGGCCCAGGCTGGAGGGAAATCAGCACATCACGCCAACAGTTATGGGAGTTGTAGTCCAAAATATCTGGGATGCCAGGTGTACCAGGTGGCAATATCCAGTCCAGTCAACCATGCTCTCTTGAAGGAGACAAAACTTTTTCCCTCATCTAAATACTGCCTTGCTCTGCATGTTTGAGAACTACTCAGCGACATTAGAAAACTGTACTTGATATCTGATGGTTATTGATTTTTTGCATTTAATAAGACAGTTGATATTTGACAGTAAGTTAATAGATCTACACCACAGTGGTTTTGTGTATGTGATGGCTGGCATGCAGGTGTATTGGGTATTTGCCAGGTGCTGATGAAAGCTCGTATTTTTATCCTTCCAATAAAAGAAAGAAAGAAAAAATATCAAGAGATGCTCACAGATCTAAGGTTGCAAAAGTCAAATTTTGAGGCAAACATTTGCATTCAGCATGCCTCCCTCCCCAGTTGACTTCCAATATTTGAATGCTGGAAGGTGACTTACGGGGAAATGTCAAATGTTTGCCCATATTCATTGCCCTAACCCTGATTGATCTATATCTGTCCAGCTGAAATATGATGTCTTAAGGTCACTTTTGAGGACATTCATGGTATTGAGAACCAGCATGAGTATTGGGCTATAACCCTAGAGACCAGGGTTTGGTTTCCTGCTTGGCTGTGGAAACTAACTGGGTGACCTTGAGTGGGCGACACACTCTCAGCCCCTAGAAAGTCCTGTGATAGGTTTGCCTTAGGGTCGCATAAATTGGAAACAGAGTGAAGGCACACAACAACAACAATCATGTATATATTAACAATGAATTCAGGTTTTGAGTTGTAACAGCTGTGTAGACCAAAAGAAGCTGTTGCAGTCATATGGCTCTCTGTGTGTTGTTGGACTGCAACTCCCGTCCATCTCAGCCATCATAGGTGATGAAGTTGCAGACCGGCAACACTTAGAGGGCTACACAATTCTCACCCCTAAATAGAGGAAAGGTTTCCAGGGGAGTGTGGGGGGGTGGAGGGGGGCAGGATAGCTGTATTAATTTGTGATAGTAAAGATAACTAAGAATATTGTGACACCTTAAAGACTGGCAGGTTTGTATTTCAACAGAGAGAAATGTAAGGTCCTGCACTTAGGCAGAAAAAATGGAATGCACAAATATAGGATGGGGGCACGTGGCTGGATAACAGTACATATGAAGAGGATCTAGGAGTCTTGGTGGACCACAAGCTGAACATGCATCAGCAGTGTGATGCGGCAGCTAAGACAGCAAACGTGATTCTTGATTGCATCAATAGGAGTATGCTGCCTAGATCGAGGGAGGTAATGGTACCACTCTATTCTGCTTTGGGTAGACCTCATCTGGAATATTGTGTCCAGCTCTGGGCAGCTCATTTCAGGAAGGATATTGACGAGCTGCAGCATGTCCAGAGATGGGTGACTAAAATGGTGAAGGGTGTGGAGCAGCAATGTCCTATGAGCAGCAACTTAAGGAGCTGGGGATGTTTAGTCTGCAGAAGAGAAGGTTAAGAGGGGACATGATAGCCGTGTTTAAATATTTGAAGGGATATCATGTCAAGGAGGGAGCGGGCTTGTCTTCTGCTGCTCCAGAGACTAGGACAAGGAGCAATGGATTCAAGCTGCAGGAAAGGAGATTCCACCTGAACTCAAGAAGAACTTCTTGACGGTCAGAGCTGTCTGGCAGTAGATATGCTGCCTTGGAGTGTGGTGGAGTCTCCTTCTTTGGAGGTTTTTAAGCAGAGGCTGGATGGCCATCTGTCAAAGGGAGTGCTTTGATGTGGGTTCCTGCGTGGCAGGGGATTGGATTGGATGGCCCCAGGGTCTCTTCCAACTCTAGGGTTCTAGAATTCTGTGCTTTCTCATGACAAAGTATGATACCCTCAGTTTAGCCATTTTGGCTTCTAGGGAGAGTTCAGGATTGATTTGCTCTTGGACCCATTTATCTGTAGAACTCCCCCTTCAACACCAAATTTCAAATGAGTTAATTTTCTTCCTGTCAGTGTTATTCACTGTCCAGATTTCACAACCATACATAGAAGTCAGAAATATTATAGGCTGGATGATCTTGACTTATATCTTCGTACATGAGGAACTTACTAGTTCCTTCATAGTGAACCATCCAAGTTTTATCCTTCTTTTGATTTCTTAACTACTGAAATGCATACTTTGAACTGTACAAAAGTGACATATTAAGGGGAAATTGCTGGGGAGAAAAAGAATGTATGTATTCGGTTAAGTTGAATGAAAAAAATGTGGATATTAAGAAGAAGAATACCACAAAAAAGCATACACATTTTAACTCGGATTTTAAAAACACTGCAAGACATTGGACTGAAACTGGAAATACTGTGGCATGAATGATCCTGACTTCTTCAATGATATCTTTACACTTGAAGATCTTATTTGGTGTCTTCATAGCTGCTGTCCCAAATCTTAATCTTCTTTTGATATCTTTTTTGTGGGGGTGTATGCTTTTGTTTTGCCATAAGTTTTATTCTGGTACGGTAGAGGTAGGAGAAAGTATAAGCATTCTCAAGAGAACAGAAACATTTACAAAAATTAAAAAAAAATCTAAGGGACCTCCTCCCTACCTGGCCTATAAATACTCCTGGAAGACTAATTTACTTCTAGGAGAATATCTTAAAAAGGAGGAAAGAATGGAGTTTTTTTTAAAATGTGTCATTGTTGGAATACTGGAGTGATCCAAGTTAAAAACTTTAGGTTTCCTATGGGCCTACATATGCTAAAGGCACAAGATCCTGTCTGCTCTTGAAAGCTAAGCAGGGTCAGCCCTGGTTAGTACTTGGATGGGAGACCACCAATGACTACCAGGTACTGTAGGCTCTATTTCAGAGGAAGGAACTGGCAAACCCCCCTCTATTTGTTGCGTAAGAAAATGCTGTGAAATTTATGGGGTTGCCATAAGATAACAGGGGATATGAAGCCACATACACACAGTTTGATGAGGTCTGTCATTACCTAGGAGCTGCTGTGATTTTCCATTGTAGAGCTATCCATTTCACAATGGTGACCAGTGGAGTGACTGATGCACCATGGTCCTGGTGTTCAGTGGGCACCAAAGTGCATAGGGTCACTCTTGACCAAACACCAATATCCAGATTCTAGCTTGGCATTGCTGGACCACAACAAGAGTGACTTGAAGGCGTGTACACAGACGCATGGATTTCCTTTTGTCCTAACCAGATATAACATTAATTGATTCTCCTACTCTTCCTGTAGGGTTTTATGAGCTGAGCGATGGAGCTTCTGGGTCCCTCTCCAACTCGTCCAACTCTGTTTTCAGTGAATGTTTGTCCAGCTGCCACTCCAGCACCTGCTTCTGCAGCCCTTTGGATGCCTCCTTGAACAGCTCAGATGGACGCCCCAAGTCTGCAGGTATGGCTGGAAACTGACAGATTAATGCAGAAGCAGTTTAAGAGTTTGCCTTATAGTGGTGCCTTCTGAATTGTGACCTTGGACTCTGCCACACTGACTTTTGCTAATGCTCTAGAGGGCTTGGAAAAGTTACTTTTTTGGATTGCAACTATTCAAACTCTCCAGCCAGCAGGGTCACAGAGTTCTGGGTGTTTATTCCAGAATATTTCAAGCTCTGCGGAGGACTCATCTATCTGACCAGGGAAGTTGTCTGGCACTTTGGAGATATTTATTTATTCATTCATCCACTAAATCAGAGAACCGTAGTTATGGAGGGAAGCCAAGGGTTGTCTAGCCCAACTTCTTTGTTCAGTGCAGGAATCCACAGGCTAAACCTGGGCATCTCAGCTTTCCTTCAGTAGGCTCAGAGATGATGTACATGGTTGTCCTCCACCCCACATTATCAGCTATCTTGTCTCCGATTAACAGAGAGTGGGAGGAAGAGGTAGGCAGAGGCTGAGGCCGTTATGTCCATGCCCTGCTTGTGAGTTGCCCAGTTCATTTGACTGCCTCCTGTTGGGGCCAAAATGGTGAGACTGGATAGTGCAACCCGGAAGCTCTGTAGTGATAGGACTGGACTTGCGAAGTCTGCACAGCAGGCAGGCCTAGTTTGCCTGGGGCCAGCCACCTCCCGTAGGCATTCTGCCTGAAGGATTTGGGATGTTGTCATCCAAAAATGTAATTTTTCCAAGCTCTGTCCACCTTTGCCAGCACACCAAACGAAGCAGCTCTGGATGTCCAGGGCAAGAGAGCCCAGACAGGCAATGTGTCATACAGACCTCTGTCTTGCAAGAAAGGAGGATCTTTGAGCATCTTTCACCTGAGGCAGTTGCCTCAATTTGCCTATTGGTAGGGCCTGCTCTGGTGAATCTTGAGAACAACAATGGTTGTGTGATCACATCTCTTCCATTAGCTGCTGGTTAGTAGAGGCTGATGGTTTCCATGAATCTGCTCTGGCATTTAGTCAGAACTCTAAAGGGACTGTTCCAAGGTGCTGAGCTTGTTTTGGGCTAGGGTTCAGCACCTTTGATATATTCTTTAGAGTTTAGATTAAAACCTGGAGCAGATTCTGCACCCCATTGATATAGAAACCACCAGCCGCTGCTTCCATCAGTTCTCAAAACAGACAAGTTTCTCAAATTTCTTCTTCACAGGAAGCCACATTGCTCCCTTCTACTTGTGTCATTCACTTGCTTGTCTCCAGGCCATGAAGAAAGATTGAGCTCCCCTGCCATCCCTGTTTTTATCTCTTTAGTCTTAATATTGTTGGAAACTATCAAGGAAGTCCCTCTAGAAAAGCACTGTATTTCTTCCCCGATATAGCACTGAGAAGAAATCTTGCAGAAGTGGGGGATTCGGGGAGTTGTACTCAGAAAGTAGCTTTTCTAACACCTCTTTACAATGCAGCTCTTTTGTATGTAGAATTTTAATCCTCGGTCTTTTCAGTACCACTGAGCACTAGTCACTCCTCTTAGCAGGATCAGTTAGTGTGCTGTTTGTATCTCTGAGTAGACCTGCCTAAATACCCTAAAGCAGTGGTTCTCAACCTGTGGGTCCCCAGATGTTTGTGGACTTCAGCTCCCAGAAGCCCTGAGCATTGACCATAGTGGCTGGGGCTTCTGGGAGCTGAAGTCCACAAACATCTGGGGACCCACAGGTTGAGAACCACTGCCCTAAAGGCACCAGATCCCATCTGATCTTGGAAGCTAAGCAGGGTCAGATATGGTTAGTACTTGCATGGGAGACCACTGACAAATACCAGGTGCTGTGGGCTCTGTTTAAGAGAAAGGAACTGGCAAAACCACCTCTGAGGAGTCCTTGCTTAAGAAAACAGTATGAAATTCATAGAGTTGCCAGAAGTTAACAAGTGACTTGAGAAGGCACATGCACACAAGCATGGCCCCACCAGGCTTTTAGTTTGATGCTGAACTTGTCATTCAGTGACAACACTAAGCAAAGATTATATCTTAGTGCTTGCTGCAAACAATCCTGCAGAGGTTATGGGCCATGCCTCAGTTGATCTCATGCATATGACCTGACGTGAAAGCAGTGCCAGTAACTGGACTTAATAACCCAAGCTCTGAGAATTTGTACTGCTGAAACAAAACACTTCCTTCCCCTCTTCTCTCTTTCCATGCTCCAGATTATATGGGTGTGTTGCAGGAGCTTCTGCCAGGCAAGCTGAAAGAAAGCCTTCCTAAAAGCCAGCTAAACTTCCAGTCTTAAGCTTTTAATTTTGTTGCGAACATTAGCAAACACAGAACAAAAGTGCTGTGATAGAGGAGGAGGGATAGGTTAAATTCCAATGGGGTGTGGGGAGGGGGGGTGAGGGATGCCTCAATTCCGAAATCTATAATTTTGGAGAAGGAAGATCTTGGCTGCTGTGTCCCTGTCTAATCCTCTTGTTAGAGTTTTGTTGATGTTTGTAGATCCTTTAAAAAAGTGAAAAATATAGAATGTGGAACCTCGTTTTGGTTTTCAGAAAGTTACTTAGTCCAGAATTCATTAAGGCAGTTGGGAACATGTAATTTAGAGTTACACATTTGTAACTGTTCATATCCATGACTCCTACGATCCCTACATATTCACTCATGAGCCAGCATGATGTAGTGATTTGAGCATTGGAGTATGACCCTGGAGGGAGACCAGAATTCGATTCCCCACTTAGCCATAGAAAGCTTTGGGCACATCACACTCTCTCAGCCCCAGAAAACTCAGTAATAGGGTCACATTAGAGTCACTGTAAGCCATAAACAACATGAAGGCGCACACAGGAACAACCCATATTCGCTCATTTAGGGAATATGTAGGGACCAGGAAAGTCCTCCCATCCTTAATTACCAGACGGCAGCCCCTGTAACAGTGGTCTGTTCCCCTGTCAACTGGAAAGCAACCAACTGATGGTCCTAGAGTCTTCACGTGAGTGGTCTCCAGTATGAGGGGAAATTGTAACAGGGACCCTGCTTTAGGCTGTCACGTTGGAGATGGCTCAGGGTGGAGGTGAAAACGTCAATCAGCTGCTTCCCGATCAAAAGGGGAACAAAGCTCTGTTGCTAGCAGCAGCTGCTGCCCAATAAATGTGGATTTGGGACTCAGGCTGGGAGACGCTACGTAGCTACGTAACTATGTTGGTTACACATTTGTAACTGCCCTAGTGAATTCTGGCCATGTTTCTTAATACTGTTATTGTAGTCATGGAAGTTAATTTTTTCTGTAAAAGCAGAAATTTTCTTTACTTATTTTTCTTCCCATGGGATTTCAGATCTCATTGGCTGGCTGGAGTATAATAAAGGAAGCCAACATGAAGACCACTCTGTGAGGATGGTGTCGCCCTCTCCCTCCACGCCACACTCAAATTCTCTTGACGTGATTGCTGATGTGCATCCAAAATACCAGTGTGATCTGGTGTCCAAAAATGGGAATGATGTGTACCGCTACCCCAGTCCCTTACACGCAGTTGCGGTTCAGAGCCCGATGTTTCTCCTGCCAATGATCAGTAACCCGCTGAGAGAAGAGGAAGAGAGACCTGATGGCAATGTTGTTGATGGTGGTGATGGAACTGAACTTAACTCAGCAAAACCAGCTGCTTCTGGTCTCCCACACATCTCTCATTCTGCATCCTGTCCCACAGCCAGCCGAAAAATGGACAGCTACATCTTGAGCCTTGTGCAGAAAAAGGTCCCTTCGGTGAGGACTAACAAACCAAGAACAAACCTGAACGCAGACCCTGCCAAAGGGATTTTGAGACACGGAAGCATGTGTGTTCGACAGGTGATGGGCGCAGCCCACAACAGTGTTATGACTCTTAAGAATTTGGGTCAGGTATTTCCTCATTCCAGTGGAACCACCCCCACCCTTGATAACGGTGCCTTCTCCCCCTTAAAGCAGCATTCAAAAGAAATGGAGCATCAGGAGACCAAAAAGGTGCCTCCAACAAATGCTAATAATGAACTTCAAAGCAAACACCCGACAAAGAATGTCAAATCTCAAGAGGTGACGTGGTGTCCTGTGGTCAACAAGGGGGATATCGCCAAGGAAAGCGGCCAGTCCGTTGTGACGTGTCCTAAAGAAAGCCCTTGTCAGCCTGGGACGCTACGGAAAGAAAATAAAGCCACCCAGCTTCCCAAAAAGATACTATTTAAAAGCAGTGGGGTGCAAGCAGCTTGCTCCATTTCACCGCCTCAGGAAACTAGACTTCCACTGGATTTCAAGAGTGAAGGGTCTTCGTCTCAGAGCCTGGAGGAGAGCGTACTGGTGAACGCTCAGTACATACCAGCTGAGCCCCAAACATTGAGGCTTCACAAAGGCTCCAGAAGTGTCAAAATCCTCAAAAGCTCAATGGCAAAACACAGGTCCCATCTTGTCACTGTGATGGAAAATGGGCCACAAGTTGGGCGGGAGAAAGGCAAACCCATAAGCAAAAAGTGCCGTTTCCCTGATGACCTGGATGCGACCAAGAAGCCGAAGAAGGCCACCATAAGAGGGAAGAAAAGCAGCCATCTGCTGCCAGAGACCAGCCTTCTCAGTCGGCCATCAGGTGCTTTGAAGAGTGGACTGAAGCCTCATGGACACGGCCGAGAACCTGTGGTAGCCAAACCCAAGCATAAGCGGGCTGATTATCGCCGCTGGAAACTGTCGGCTGAGGTGTCTTACGAGGAGGCCCTTCGGAGGGCGAGAAGAAACAGGAGAGAAGCAGTTGGGGTTTATGCACAGGTCCCCCACCCTTATGCCAGCCCCTATGCCTATGTGGCAAGTGACTCAGAATATTCAGCTGAGTGTGAATCCCTTTTCCATTCCACAGTAGTGGACACCAGTGAGGACGAAAGGAGCAACTATACAACCAACTGCTTTGGGGACAGCGAGTCCAGCTTGAGTGGGGTGGAGTTTGTCGGTGAAAGCACGACGACCAGTGACTCGGATGAAAGCGGAGGTCTCATTTGGTCCCAGTTTGTCCAGACTCTTCCGATTCAGGCAGTTGCTGCAGCTTCAGAGCTCCAAGAAAATGCAGCCAAAGCTTTTGTTAAGATTAAAGCCTCGCATAACCTTAAGAAGAAAATCCTCCGCTTTCGATCTGGCTCTCTCAAACTGATGACTACTGTCTGAATTTCTACTGGTCATAAACAGTAACAGTGATGATTTTAATGATGATGATCGTGATGATGCCTGCTGGAGAGACCCGTGTGTGTAGGGGTCTCCAGTAGGGATATGTGCATTGCACACCAAGTTTTTGTGGGGCCTTGGATGCTTTTGTTCCGTATACAGAAAGCAGAAGGTAATGTCGACCCCTCCACCCATCCAACAAAAGGCTCTCCGAGTGAAGTGTCCCCAAACACAGTGGTTCTCAACCTGTGGGTTCCCAGATGTTTGTGGACTTCAGCTCCCAGAAGCCCCAGCCACTATGGTCAATGCTCAGGGCTTCTGGGAGCTGAAGTCCAAAAACATCTGGGGACCCACAGGTTGAGAACCACTGCCCTAACATATAAGAGGTGGGATGTGCAAATGAAGAAATGATTTATAGTGGATGTAACCTTTTCAGGTGCTCCATGGCAGCAGTGTTGGGGTATGTGTATGTGTAAAGGTTGTCTAGGGGGTTAAATACCCTAAAGGCACCAGTGAAAGGCTGGAGAGCCTAGGGGCTTCAAAAATAGCTGTGAAGTTCACATGTGGCCTGTGGACCTCACTTTCCCCATCCCTCAGATGAAAGGCTTTAGGCACGGAGTGATGTTTGATTTTGGGCAGCACTGCAGGGATGTTGATAACAACAAACTGAGATGCTGAGGGCCTAAAAACATATTATAATAAAACTAAGGATGGGCATTTTGCCTTTTTAAAAACTTTTTTAAAAACAAATTGCAGACATAATGGAGGGCTGATGAGAGGGCTAATCATTTCCTTCTGCACTCCACTCCACTTGCAAAATCACTTGCATCACTGGCTCCTATCTAGCATGAGAGGGAAGGTGCCATTGCCCAAACTGCCACAGCCTCCAACCGTCCTGGTTGGGCAGGGACTATCTGGATTGATCCTCAGTCATCCCAATTTTTCAGCTGCTTTTAAAATGTTCCAGTTTTTCCCATCCTACTTCCACTTTTCCCTTTCTGTTCCCTTTACTTCCACTGGGGCAAACTGCATTCAGAGTCCAAAAGTAGTTTGCACTCAGTTAACTCAATTCAGTTAAAAGTAATTTGTGTTCAGTTAGAGAAGAGAGGACAGGGCAGAATCTTGCCTTTGCTGGTAGGCTCAGGCAGAAGCAAACTACTGCAGCCTCTCCAAGCTTGTGTGTTCCTCCTCCTTAATCACTTTTGCCTTTTTGACTACTTGGATGGTTGCACTGGTCCCAGTTTTCATCTATGAAATATTGGAGGGTCTTAAATGCCAGCTTCCCGACCCTGGCACATAGCAGTGAGGGGGTGGTGAACAGAGGCTGTTTTGGCAGAATCATGGCATAGTGGGCAGTGCTTTTAAAATCCCTCCCCACTCACTGCATTCCCAAGCCTGAGTAGTGCTTCCCTCTGCAACTTCTGTTTTAAAAAGATGTCTTTTTAGAAGAAAGTGATGCAAAGCTATCATGCATAATTTGATCCTAGCGGTCTTGTGAGAAAATGCAGAAGTGGAGACCTAATTGGTGGCAAAATGTGGAAGGAACCTGCAACTTCTAGTCAGGGATGTAGCTATGGGGGCAAGGGCAAAATGAGGGCATTGCCTTCCAGGGTTATTAAAGAAAAAACTGGAGAAGGCTCTTGTTTCTTTATCAGTTGTGTAGAAGCAGGAATTTGTGCAGACGTTACTTGTTAGCTAGTTGTGAGACAAATTTTATCTTTTATACAACCATTAAAGGTACAAGAGTCCACTCCAGTTTTCAATCTGGCAACCATATTGTCTCCCATACGAATTTTCCTCTGTTGAAATTTTCCATCGCTTCCCTGATTTTAACCATTGCAGTACCTTCAGTTGAGAATTTAGAAATACTATTTAGGTAGCCAAAGAAAAGGGACAAACAACATTGCAAAGGGAATGTGAACACAGCAAATGTGAAGGGTGTAGGTATGGATTTCGCTGTCTCTCTGCAATGCTAGACATTAGGGACTGCAGGAAGGTGTCAGATGGGTCAGAATTCTTACTAGGGGAGGCTTTATTACCTTCCCTTTATCTATACTTGTGCTTCTAGGGCATCCCAAAACATACCAGAAGGAAAAATGGCTTTGTAAAGAACATAGATCCAAACTGAGCAAATGTCCATGTTGTGTGTGACACATGTCGGGGGCCTCACAAGGGTGAGGTAGGGGTGCAAGGTGAAACAGACTGGCTGTCTTCTAGTTTACAAAGACTTTTGTGGTCCGTAGCTTGAAGATACCATAAGCCACTAGCTGTGCCTAGTGACACACAGCAGAAAAATAATAAATGCCTTGCTCTATGCAGAACCTTTCCTTGGTTTCTGGTGCTGTTTCTCTCCTCTCCAAATGTGCACTAAAATGCCAAAACAAAGCTGTCCAGTAGCCATGCCTTGGATGAGCGTGCATGCGCTCATGCGCACATCACCCAGTTTAAATGAAACTAAGGTGCTTCTTATTCATAGAATACTATTCTTTTAGTCTTTTTTTAAAAAAAGATGCATGTATTTAAAACTTTTGAACTGCTCAAACAATGTCACTTGAACCTCCAAATTTTGTGTCAGTACTAGTGCCTTGAAAGTGGCAAAACAAGGGCCACTGTGCTAGTTTTCATCAAAGGGCCATCGGTTTTTTCAATTGTGACAGCTTTGAGTTTGTGGAAATGAAAGATCCCTGGGCAACTTTCTCTTTTTGGTCGGGGCTGGGTTAAAGAAGGTCTAAGCATTCTGTTTACTTTGGTTTCTACAGATCCTTCATTTGTCAAGGAAATTCCGAGAGGCAGAAATATGTGGAATTCTCAGAACATGTCCTCAAAATGTTTCGTTACTAAGAACTGGTTCTTGCATTTATGGTTGAGACTGAATGCTTGTTTGTTTGTTTGACTGTCCCAGACCCACTGGAGCAGCACCCTGGATGCAAATAATTGCACAAATCTTAGCCTTTGGGAAAAATTTCTTAATTTTGGACTTGACATTTTCACTCGTAAACAGATTTTTACCTATTTGAATTCAACACTGAAATTTGAAAAACTTCCCAGAAATGCTTGCAAAACCAATGTAAATCTTGTGGTGTTTGGTGTCAATTGGAAGAACTGATTTGGGATTTTATGTGCCAAACTTTATAAACCTATCATTGGATATATTTAAATGTCAAGGAAATATGTTCATATTTATTCTCATTTATGCAAATTTGTACAGAGTGTGTGGGTTTTTAAAATTTTTTTTAAATCCATGTGAATAACTTTTTTTGCAAGTCAGTCAGTCTTAGATGAGATGGTTTCTGATTCCTTTCCTCCCAAGAGAGTCTCAAAAGGGCTTTTAGGTATGAGACTTCCACAGAGGGCACGAGTCGCCCTTTATTTCAGAATTAAGGAATCTTTGACCTCCCAAAGACTACAACCCCATAAGCCTCAACAACTGTTACTTATGGTTGGGGATTATGGGAGTTGTAGTGCAGAGCATCAGAAGGCAGGGGTACCAGATTGGCAACCCCACCTCTGTGTACATGATACCTGTGATGTAATGAGAACTGAACCATGGCGGATATCTTTAAGTGGTGAGGTGCCAAGAAAAAATAGCCCTGTGCCTTAAACCCTCAGAATGACAAAAGCTTGCAAAATACCAGCTTGTCTCCCTAACCTCCTCACACCCGCCCAAAAAATTTATGAAATGTGGAGCCGAAATGGAGTATAGAAATAACTGGAAGTGTGTATCATTTTTTTCCAGGTTCAAATCATTCTGCTAGAACAGCGGTTCTCAACCTGTGGGTCGCGACCCCTTTGGGGGTCAAACGACCCTTTCACAGGGGTCGCCCAAGACCATCGGAAAATACGTATTTCCAATGGTCTTAGGCTCCATTCCCTCCTTGGTGGTGGTGCGCAAGCACGAGCCATGCGCTCGCATCCTCCCGCCTCCTTTGGCGGGAGTTGTGTGGCCACATGCGCTCCCGCCAAAGGAAGCAGGAGGACGCGAGCGCATGGCTTGCGCTTGCACATCACCACTCCTGGGTCTTTTCCGCACATTACCTTATTGTGGAGGTGGGGGGTGCCCTCTCTTCGCTGCTCCTTCATCCCACAGCTGGCTTCCTGGTTGTGCGACTGCCCCGCCCCTTCCTTCCGCAGTGCAGCCTGGGAGCTGTAGGCTGCGCTGGGGGAGGAAGGGGCGGGGCGGGGCGGGGCGGTCGTGCGACCAGAAAGCCAGCTGCAGGACGAAGGAGCAGCGAAGAGAGCGCCTCGCACAAGAACCTGCTTGCGCGAACAGCACCCCCCCACCTCTGCGATAAGGTAACGTGCGGAAAAGGCCCAGGAGTGGTGGTGCGCAAGCACGGGCCACATGCTTGCGTCTTCCTGCCCCCTGTTCAGAAGGGACTGAAATCGCTCCCCTTCTCCACTACTGGGAGAACCCCCCATCTGACGGGCCAGCTTGGAGGGTCAGTGGCAGCACGGGGGGCAGGCCCCCTCCTCGTCATGGCCTCTGCCCCCCTCGCCACGGAGGGGGGCGCTGCGGAAGAGCTGGGGGGCAGCAGGGCGGCGCTTTTCCGGGAGGGCAAGCCGTGCCCGGCACAAAAGACAAAGGCGATGGGATTCCTTCCACCCTCCCGGCCAGGGTTGACACTCTGGAAACTTTTCCCACACTGCCCCCCCCAGCGGAAACGAGAGCAAAGCAGAAGTAGAGCCCGGGGGGTTCTTGGAGTTTTTTCCTGGGGGAGACGCGCGGCTCCTCTTTCCCTCCCTGCCTGCCCCCCCCGTTCCTGGCCGGCGAGATGGCCTTTGCTGGGGGGGAGGCATTGTAAATAATAAATAATTTTATGGTTGGGGGTCACCACAACATGAGGAACTGTATTAAAGGGTCGCAGCATCAGGAAGGTTGGGAACCACTGTGCTAGAACAATGCAGCACAATACGTTTATGAAGATTTCTAACTTTATTCCCCTTCTGTTTCTCTTTGCCACACTATCTGCTGCTGGCATTTTTAAAATGCCCCTGCCATTGAAAGATGATCCTCTCTGCCTTTTAAATCCTGGGATAAATATTATAATGCACAGCTTTGGATAACTAAATCCTTGAACAATGCAATCCTGTGCTTGTTTCCTCAGAGCCAAGTCCTGTGGAGTTCACTGGGATTTGTTCAGAAGGAAGGAGGTATAGAATTGGTACCCAAATGCCTTTAAAAGATTTACTCTGTGAGGAATTATAAAGGGGTTGAGATAAGGAGCAAGTCTGATCAATTGCTGACTGGTGAGTTATTGCATAGTAAATTCCATTGGGTTTGCTTTGGCTTGCACAAACATTAGGATTCACGTGTTGTTATTAAATAGCCTGAAAACAAGGTCATGAGGGCTGTTACGAATAGTTACATTTTTGGACTACAACTACCAGTCGGCTGGAGGTTTGTAGTCCAAAGTAACTCCTCCTAACTCTATGCCACCTTAGCACAGTGGTAAATCTGCCCATGTTTTGACCTGGTTTTTCATTTCTGGACATCTTTTGTTGGGCTGTCAGTAGAATCAAATCTTGAATGTGTGTGGTGAGGTTATAGTGGGTCAGTTTTTCTCCCACACTCCTTTGTTGGCTGTTCTGACTCTATGATGGAACCCCGACCGTCCCTTGTAAGAAGAGAAGAAGGGCTCTGTTTGGATCAAATCAAACACCTGCTTCTTGTTCCCTGACCAAGCAGTACTCCCTAGAAAATCTTTCCTCCCTCATGATTCAACTTCATTAGATAACCCTGGGTTCTCATCTTATCAGAGGTGCCTTGTAGCTCCCATGTTCATGGAGCAGTAAATCTACTCTGGGTTTCAATGTGAACTGTAAAGAAGCAATCCAAGGTGCATGTCAGGACATGAGCACAGTTGCCACTCGTCTGCCAGTGCTACCTAGCATCTGGTACTAAGAGACGTATTGCCTCAGATTGGAGTGAATTTGTACCTATTCTGACTAGTAGTCAATTGTAGACATTATCCTCCATGAGCGTTTTTGATTTCCCTTTAAAGCAGTCTAAGGCCATTTCCACACTGGACTGTTAGGGTGCTATTATTCACCCCTCCCTAAACTGCAAACCCGAGGATTCCATAGGATGTTGAAAGTGGAATAATAGCACTATAACACACTAGTGCAGAAGTGGCCTAAATTGGGGGCCATCACATTATCTGGTAGGTGCAAATCCCCTAGATTGTGGGGAAAGTGCTTTCTTCTGCTCATCCTGAATTCTCACACAGTTCAGCTTCATGGGGTTCTAATATTTTCAGTTGTGGCCGGTGGCATCCCTGTGTGTGGAGCAGTGAATCTGTTCTGCATTTTAGTCTGAACATTCGAGGAATTATCCAAGGTGCTGAATCTTATTCCCAACTTTTTAAGAGTCTCAGTACTTTGGATACTTGCGTTAAAGTTCAGACTAAACCCCAGCTTAGATTTATTGACCTCCAGATGTGGCAGCCCCTGGATATTGTGGAAGAGGGAGAAAAACTACTCACTATTCACTTCTTTCACTCTAGGCATAAGTCTACAAACCTTGGGCCCTTTCATGCTACCCAATTAAAGAGTTGTGATTCCACTCTAACTGCCATGGCTTCATCTAATGCAGTGGTTCTCAACCTGTGGGTCCCCAGATGTTTGTGGACTTCAGCTCCCAGAAGCCCCAGCCACTATGGTCAATGCTCAGGGCTTCTGGGAGCTGAAGTCCAAAAACATCTGGAGACCCATAGGTTGAGAACCACTGATCTAATGGAACCCTGGGATTTGTAGTCTCATGAGGCAGCACAGCTCTCTGGCTGGGAATTGTAAGCACCCTTCACCAAACTACAAATCCCATGATTCCATTAGAGGGAGCCATGGCTGTTAAAGTGGAACCATAGTGCTATAACTCTGTAGTGCAAAAGGGCCCCTTGGCTGTGCTCCCCCTTACTTATTTCTAAACGCTCCTGCCCAAGTGTTACAACTTTTGCTCACAGTGAAGTCACTCCAGCCCCCAAATTCCTTTTGTTGCCCTTTTTCTATACCGTTTCCACTTCTACAACATGCTTCTCTAAAGACATAATGACCAGAACTGTACAGAGTATCTCAAGTGTTTAAATTCCCTGGTTGTTATCTGTCAATTTTCCTCCTTTTGGACTCTGGGCAAAACCCAAAAGGTTTTTGGATTATATTGTGTAATATATGTTTTCTTAAAACCCACACAAATATGCATGTTAAGAGCATGAGCATTGATTGTGTTAATATTTCCATCAGTGTCCAATAATTGTACATCATAAGCAGCTGTGTTTTATATCTATATATAAATCATATCGCTTTGTAAATTAATATAATGCATCAATATGCTGTAATAAACACTTGTCTTTTAATCCCGCATCATGTGTGATCTGTAGCTCCAATGAGAATGAAGGAACTATCCCAATGGACTGGACAGAGATCCATGGATAGGGGAATCATATTGGCCAAAGGCAAGAGTCATCCTCGAAAAGTTGTTGTTGTTGTTGTTGTTTTTGTATGCCTTCCAAGTCATTTCCAATTTACGGTGACCCTAAGATAATCCTGTTGCAAGGTTTTAATATTGCAATATTTTTATCAACGACTTGGATAAAGGAATAGAGGGCATGCTCATCAAATTTGCAGATGACACCAAATTGGGAGGGGTTGCTAAGGACAGGATCAAAATTCAAAATGTCCTGGATAGATTGAAGAGCTGGGCCAAGGCCAACAAAATGAAATTCAACAGAGAGAAGTGTAAGGTCCTACACTTAGGTAAAAAAAATGGAATACAGAAATATAGGATGGGGGACACGTGGCTGGATAGCAGTATGTGCGAAAGGGATCTAGGAGTCTTCATAGACCACAAGCTGAACATGAGTCAGCAGTGTGATGCGGCAGCCAAGAAAGCCAATGCAATTCTCGGCTGCATCAACAGGAGTATGGTGTCTAGATGGAGGGAGGTACTGGTACCACTCTACTCTGCTTTGGTTAGGCCTCATCTTGAATACTGTGTCCAGTTCTGGGCACCCCAATTCAAGAAGGACATGGTCAAGCTGGAGCAAGTCCAGAGGAGGGCGACCAAAATGGTGAGAGGCCTGGAAGCCATGCCCTATGAGGATAGACTTAGAGAGCTGGGTATGTTTAGTCTGCAGAAGAGAAGTTTAAGAGGGGGCATGATAGCCATGTTTAAATATTTGAAGGGATGCCATGTAGAGGAGGGAGTGAGCTTGTTTTCTGCTGCTCCAGAGACCAGGACAAAGAGCAATGGATTCAAGCTGCAGGAAAGGAGATTCCACCTGAACGTCAGGATGAGCTTCCTGACAGTCAGGGCTGTCCAGCAATGGAATCTGCTGCCTCGGAGTGTAGTGGAGTCTCCATCTTTGGAGGTTTTTAAGCAGAGGCTGGATGGCCGTCTGTCAAACGGAGTGCTTTGAGGGTGTTCCTGCATGGCAGGGGGTTGGACTGGATGGCCCATGTGATCTCTTCCAACTCTACATTTCTATGATTCTATGATTTTAAGGTGTTCTTCATAGGATTTGTTTAGAAGGGGGTTGCCTTTGTGGCCTTCTGAGGCTGAGACAGTATGACTTGTCCAAGGTCACTGAGAGGGTTTCCATGGCTGAGTGGGGATTCAAACCGTGGTTCCAGAGTCGTAGTTGAACACTCAAACCAGTATGTCACGCTGGCTCTCCTAGCTGTTGTTAGATTCCTAAAATCCCTCACCATTGGCTTTGCTGGGTAGGACTGTTGGGGATTTCAGATATCTGAAGGGCTGCATGAATCTCATCCTGCTATAGGCGTAAGCCATGGTGGCTACTGGCTCTGATGTCATGGGACTGTGAATACACACTGGTTTTTGGAGAATTGTGAAGGAGCTATCCAGAGTACTGAAACTATTTGGGAATAGGGTTCAGCACCTTAGAAAGCTCCTTAAAGATCTGGAATAAAACCTGAAGCAGGTTCACCATCGCACAGACATAGGAGAGAAGTGGCCTGCCACAGAGTTCTGTTCTGGGCCCAGTGTTGTTCAACTTCTTTATCAATGATTTGGATGAGGGAATAGAGGGCATGCTTATCAGATTTGTGGATGACACCAAATTGGGAAGGGTAGCTAACACTCCGGAGTACAGGATCAGTATTCAAAATGGAACTTAACAGATTAGGGCCACAACTAACAAAAGACATTCCAACAGGGAGCAATGTAAGGTACTAGACTTGAGCAGAAAAAATGCACAGATATAAGATGGGAGACACCTGGCTTGACCACAGTACATGTGAAAGGGATCTAGGAGTCAGTAGACAATAAGCTGAAAGTGAGTCAGCAGTGTGATGTGGCAGCTAACAAAGCCAATGTGATTCTGGACTGTGTCAGTATGAGCACAGTGTCGAGATCAAGGGAGTAAATAGTACCATTCTACTCTGCTTTGGTCAGACCTCACTTGCAATACTGTGTCCAGTTCTGGACACCACAGTTGAGGAAGAAAGGATGTCATATGGAAGCTGGGGCAACCTTGTTTTCTGCTGCTCCAGAGACTAGGACACAAAGCAATGACTTCAAAGTTAAGGTAAAGAGATTCCATCTAAACATTAGGAAGAACTTCCGAGCAGTTTGACAGTGGAATATGCTGCCTCAGAGTGTGCTGGAGACACCTTTGGAGGTTTTTAAACATAAGCTAGTGGTCATCTGTTGGGAGTGCTTTGATGATGTATTCCTGCAAGGCCGGAGGCTGGACTCAATGGCCCTTGTAATCTTTTCTAGCTCTGATTCTTTGATTCTCGTTTAGCAGCCACCAAATCCTAACCCTGTTGGAACTGACACCAGCAGGGAGGAGAGATGGCTATTAAGTGAAATGAGCCATTTCCAGGGCTCATGTACGTTGCTTTTTGTGGGTGTGATGGGGAAGAAAGAAGGATTTCAGATCTGGCAGACTCAGTGCCTCTTCTGATCTGTGTTGATAGAACCAATGGCACTTGTTGCCCATTGGGGCTAGTGGGGCAGAGAGTGGAGTTGCCAAGGATAAAGTCAAGTACCTGTAGTTTGCTGCCCAATCTCCTCCTTTGCAAGGTCTTGGGCCATTTCCTCACTATAGACAGTTATAGTGCTATTATTCCCCTTGCAATATCCTATGGAATCCTGGGGTTTACAGTTTAGAGAAAGGCTTCCCTAAACTGCAAACCCCAGGATTCCATAGCATGTCGAAAGTGAAATAATAGCACTATAACAGTCTAGTGTGGAAATGGCCCTGGTCAGAATCCTGTTAAACAGTTCTCTTACTGATGTGGGTGAACATCTTTCTCTGATGTGGAATGACTGCATATAGTTCAGGTTTGCAGAAACGGAACTGTGCATGTGGCCCCGTTGCACATGTGCATTACTGGAATCATAATCAGACTACCATTTCAGGAATGATAATATAACCTAGTATTTGGTTGGGAGGCTATTGGCTGTGGCATATTTGTTCTGAGTTTCTCTTTGAACTTTAAAGTCACTACCTAAGGAACTAACCTCTGTTTGCAAAATAGGTTTAGCCCCAAGATTAACTATTTTAGGTTGAGAGCCAGTGTGGTTGTAGTGATTTGAGTGTTGGACTACACAAGGTTCTAATCCCTGTTTGTCCATGGAAACCCATCGGGTAACCTTGAGCAAGTCACACCCTCTCAGCCTCAGAGGAGGGCAAAGGCAAACCCCCTCTGAAGAAATTTGGTCAAGAAAATGCCGTGATAAGTTCTTCTTAGGGTTACCGTAAGTCAGAAACGACATGAAAGTACACAGTGAGAACAACAATTATTTGAGATTTCAGACTCACCTATCTCCCTAAGTCATAGGATTATGCCAGTCTGGAATGTTTCCTCCTTTTTCTTTCCATCATGAGAGTGCTGATTATGGCGATCATAGAATCACAGAATCATAGAGTTGGAAGAGACCCCAGGGGCCATCCAGTCCAACCCCCTGCTATGCAGGACACCCATCAAAGCATTCTCAACAGATGGCCACCTAGCCTCTGCTTAAAAACCTCCAAAGAAGGAGACTCCACCACACTCCGAGGCAGCACCTTCCACTGCCGGACAGCCCTAACCGTCAGGAAGTTCTTCCTGAGGTTTAAGTGAAATCTCCTTTCCTGCAGCTTGAATCCATTGCTCCTTGTCCTAGTCTCTGGAGCAATAGAGAACAAGCCCGCTCCCTCCTTGACATGACATCCCTTCAAATATTTAAACATGGCTATCATGTCCCCTCTTAACCTTCTCTTCTGCAAACTAAACATACCCAGCTCCCTAAGGCATTCTTCATAGGGCATGGCTTCCAGACCCTTCACCATTTTGGTCGCCCTCCTCTGGACACGTTCCAGCTTGTCGACATCCTTCTTGAATTGAGGTGCCCAGAACTGGACACAGTATGAAATGGTATGGGACGTTCCCATCAGCAGGCCTCCTCAGAGATGCTGTCCCGGGAATATAGGACTGCAGCCGTAGTCCAGCATCTGTCTTGATTAAACAGTTACAGAAGGGAAGGGTCTCAATTACAAAGGACCACCACAAAAATCATAGACAAAAGGATGCTAAACAGCGTAATGACTCTCACACATGGGAATGGTATTTACTGACAATATGGACAAGAAATGAATAGGAATATAAAAATGCAGAACTAAATAGAAAACCACAACTTACAGCCAAAATGCAAACATGCACAGAGCATGTATAAATATAGCAAGACCATCCAAATACAAAGAACTCTGCCTCAGAACATAATGCAACCAAAGAAGCAAATACAAAAGAAATGATGGCTGGCATTTTGTTTGGGCTTTGCATTTTCATAAATGGCCTTATGTGCTTGCAAAACTGAACTGACTACTTTTGCAATGCCCTTATTCACCTAGGGGCTGCCATGACATTACAAGTTGTGAGTGTCTGTTGCACAATGCTAGCCCGTAGACTAATGCACCATCGCCTTGTGCACAGTGGGCAGTGATGTGCATTGAAGTGCTCCCCAGTGCACATCCCAACACTGGGTAGGAAGTGCTACAGTGCAACAAGAGTGCCCAGTGCATGTCAGAAGTGGCCAATGTGTATTGGAGTACTCTTGTTGGTGATAGATGCACATGGTCATAATTCACTGATGGAGTCACTGCGTTTCTGCAACATAACCATGGATTGGTAAATTTATGAAACATTGACTGTGATGTAGGATCCAACCAAAGTTTATAACAATATATAAATACACAAAGTCTAATACTGAGACCTCTGGAGAACACCAGTGGATCTTGGTGCTGCAATCATTTCACATCTGGCTACGGGAACATAGCCAGATAGTTTCTTCATTCTGCCTGCTCTCCATGAGGCATGGAAGGATCATATTCTCAGGTTCTCAACCTAGTATAGGTCTGCACATGAAATTAATATACCATGCTGAGTCATGCTGAATGGCAGCCCATGACTAAAGTTACGCTCCATCATTTTGAGGTAGAATCTCAAACCTTTGGTCTAATGCATACATATTAGGGCAAGTTCTCAGTGATGAAAGAAGCAAGCTGTCTTCCTGTTTTTGCCATCTTCCCACTGTGTTCAAAAAGTTGCACAAGCATGTGAAGAAATAATCTAGGAATCATTTCTTGTCTGTCTGTCTCATGAGTAAGCTGCTGAACCCTCAAGACAGCTTTCTCAGGTTTTGTTTGGTTCAAGGTTTATTCTGCAATCTCATTTCCTCCTTCCCTTTCCTGCTACCTCGAAATGCTTCTAATTGCCCCACTGAATCCTTGAGCAAAGATCAGGAATTTCTCATCAACCTCCTTTAGGGGTGTGGTGTGGGTAAACAGATCAGAGATGCCACATGGAGTTTGATTGGAATGAAGGGCAGTGGGGGCTTTGGAAGGATGAGTGCTGATTGCCCTGCAACTGGCTCCCCCCCCCGCTTAAATTAAAATAAATGGATCAGCCTAACTATTTGCCTTTTCAGTAAGTGAACAAGAGAGGTATATAACGTCTCTTCCATATAAAAGAAATATGACTCCTCTGCCCAGAGACGCAACATATTTGTGTGGCACAATCTTCTGGAATAGTTGGTGGAATCTGCTGATCTTATCTCTTGCTTAATTGTGTCTGACTCCTTGCAATTTAGAGATGGAATGTTCTGCAAAGAAAGAGACACTTTTGAGCAGCTCACCAAATGGCCTTTGAAGGTCACATAGCTATTAAGCAAAATTACAAGGAGGAGAAATACTGAAGACTTGAAGAAGAAATGAAAATACTGAAGTCTTGGTCATCATGATAATCATTGTCATCAACTTTCCACAAATTATTTCCCCAATCTTCGGTCCTGCCAGATGTCATTGACCACAAGTCTCATCATCCTTGACCCTTGTTTGTGCTGGCTGTGGTTGATAGCAGTTGTGGTCCAAGTCCTGAGAAGAAATGAAGTTGCGGAAAGCTGATACAGTGAAAACAGCACTGTCTCTGTCCCTGGATTACAATAGAGTCATAGAGTTATAGAATCATAGAGCTGGAAGAGACCCCAGGGGCCATCCAGTCCAACCCCCTGCCATGCAGGAACACCCATCAAAGCACTCCCAACAGATGGCCATCCAGTCTCTGCTAAAAAACCTCCAAAGAAGGAGACTACAGTGCACTCCACTGAGGCTTTAGAATCACAGAATCATAGAGTTGGAAGAGACCCCAGGGGCCATCCGGTCCAACCCCCTACCATGCAGGAACTCACATCAAAGCATTCCCAACAGATGGCCATCCAGCCTTTGCTTAAAAACGTCCACAGAAAGAGACTCCACCACATTCCAAGGCAGCATATTCCACTAGCGGACAGTTCTTCCTGAGGTTCAGGTGGAATCTCCTTTCCTGCAGCTTGAATCCATTGCTCCTTGTCCTAGTTTCTGGAGCAGCGGAAAGCAAGCCTGCTCCCTCCTCAACATGACATCTCTTCAAATATTTAAACAGGGCAATCATATCCCCTCTTAACCTTCTCTTCTGCAGAGTAAACACGCAGCATATTCCACTGCCGGACAGCTCTGACTGTCAGGAAGTTCTTCCTGAGGTTTAAGTGGAAGCTCTTTTCCTGCAGCTTGAATCCATTGCTCCTTGTCCTAGTCTCTGGAGCAGTGGAAAACAAGCCTGCTTCCTCCTCGACATGACATCCCTTCAAATATTTGAACATGGCTATCATATCCCCTTTTAACCTTCTCTTCTGCAGACTAAACATACCCAGCTCCCTAAGCCGTTCTTCATAGGGCATGGCTTCCAGACCCTTCACCATTTTGGTCACCCTCCTCTGGACATGTTCCAGCTTGTCAATATCCTTCTTGAATTGAGGTGCCCAGAGCTGGACACAGTATTCCAAATGAAGCCTAACCAATGCAGAATAGAGTGGTACCATTACCTCCCTCGATCTAGACACCATACTCCTATTGATGCAGCCAAGAATCACGTTGGCTTTCTTGGCTGCTGCATCACACTGCTGACTCATGTTCAGTTTGTGGTTCACCAAGACTCCTAGATCCCTTTCACACGTACTGCTATCCAGCCATGTGTCCCCCATCCAATATTTGTGCATTCCATTTTTTTCTGCCTAAGAGCAGGACCTTACATTTCTCTCTGTTGAAACTCATTTTGTTAGCTGTGGCCCAGCTCTCCAATCTGTCAAGGTCATTTTGAATTTTGATCCTGTCCTCTGGCATATTAGCAACTCCTTCCAATTTGGTATCATCTGCAAATTTGATCAGCATGCCCTCTATTTCTTCATCCAAGTCATTGATGAAGACATTGAATAGCACTGGGTCGAGAACAGAACCCTGTGGCACCCCCCTAGTCACTTCTCTCCAGGACGAAAAGTAGTCATTGGTGAGCATCCTCATTGGTCAGTCAACCAATTACAAATCCATGTAATATACACGCAATGAAGATGTAGTGATGGTAGAAGAAATGGGAAGGGAGCAAGCATATGTAGGCCTTCATAATGCTGCCTATATCATACATGAAGAATTCTTCAGAGGCATAATTCATACATCCCACACAGTGCAATGTAATGGATGAGATTCTACATTGAGGTTAGTGTAGAATTTGACATGTGAAATTAAGAATTAATTGCACATGCAGCTCCTCTGCTGAATGACAATGTTGCACAACTGAGCCAAGATACCAGAAGTGAAACAGAACAGACAATCAAATGTACAAGCACGTACCTGCCCTTTGCACAGCATTTCACAATCTGCAATGCTCATCTGTGCACAGAGGCACTACATGTGCAACTTTGTTCTTTTATTTATACGTTGCCATAAAGGTCTTGTTAACTGCCGTCAGGTTTGTGGATTAAAAATGTGGTGACATTTGCCCCAGTTGAAAATACATTTGATGAGCATGTCGTGGGACGCCCGGGGAATGACTGGGCAAAGTATGACTCATTCCCGAGGGGACATGGAGTAAAGGGCTGGGTCATGATAGTGAAATCATGACAAGGGGTTGCATCAGCCAAAGGCCCTGAGTGATGACATGGAAGCAGGTGTGTATCAAAGAGGAGATGGAACGCTCACTCTCTCTCTGACTCTCCGCATCCCGTATCTCTGCATCCCGCCACTCTGCTCCTGAAACTCTGATGCTGAATCTCTACCTGTGGATCTGTGTATCCTGTGTACAGATGTATATACTGCGACTTTGAAGATTAAAGCCTCCAGGTATTTTGGATGACAAACTCTATGTCCGTGAGTTTACTAACCAGTGGGTAGAGGGGTCAGAGCTGATGCTGTGGTTGTACTCTGCTGGACACGCTTGTTGCTGTTTTGGAAACTCTGCTATGTTATGCTTGCCTCTGGGACACTTTTTGTCCAGAGAGCAGCGGTTCCAGGGAGGATTTTGTGCTGGTGCTGTAAATCAATTGACCTCAACCTATGGCAACCCTGTGGAGCAAAGACTTCCAAGACAAGGAATATCAGAGCAAAGGAAGGAAATGAAACTGCCATTTTGAATGCAGAGGAATCTGCATCAGTTGCATGGATTAAAAATTGTGCCAAGTTATGACTGTTGAGGGACATGATGGTCATTCTTGAAAGATACTGTCGAGTACACTGGTGGCTGGTAGCTTCCACAAAATGCAATACGCAATATGCGTATTTAATTTAATTTAATCTGGTCCCCATCATCATCATCATCATCATCATCATCATCATCATCTTGCCTTTGCCCCGGTCTGGACTTGCATCCTGCTGGTAGCACACGCAAGCATAAAGTACATGATGCATGCATTTCCACATTGTACAACAGCCATATTCAGCTGGTATTGGCTGAAGCAGAGCTGTTCATCTGGAACCATTATGCATGCAGGAACAGAAGAGTACATTCATTAGGTGGCTGTCCTTGAATACTGCATATTGCGTATTGAATTTTGCAAAATGGGGCCCGTTCCTGAATGTGTGTCATGCAATATTGCTATTCTGTATAGGGGTCCCATGGTGCTAGCCAAGCATAACTACACCAGCAAATGCTCTGTGGCAATGTAAAATGGCAGTCAGACAAAGCTTGGGCCACTTCTGCACTAGCCTGTTATACTGCTATTATTCCACTTTCAACATCCTATGGAATCCTGGGGTTTGCAGTTTAGGGAGGATGTTGAATGTGGAATAACTCTAACAAGCTAGTGCGGAAATGGCCTTAGAAAAGCAGTTTTAAAATGAGAACTGCCAGAAACTCACACTCAGCATTTGGCCTGGCTAGTTGGCTGGAGCTGGGAACTGAATTCCAAAAGAAAGTCGGGCATTTCCAAGCTCTGTGCTTAGGCAAGAAGCTTCTATGATGCTGGAAAGTATGTCTTTGCCCTTGAGTTCAGAGCACATCTGTTGAAACTTCTATCCAGGCCCAGGAATCCAACAGGAGAAGGCTAATTAGATTAATTAGATCTAGAAAATGAGTGTCAAGCTGCACTCCCAACCGTGGATCAGACCTTCCCACTCTCTCCAGCCACCTCCCCCCCAACTCTGCTGCCTGTTTGGCAGATGGTCTCAACACTAATTCCTGCCTAAATGGGAGTCCCAGTTCTTTCCAGAGATGCTCTTTGAGATAAAAGCCACCTGACACTTCCTCCCTCTCATTTGTAACAGTCTGTTCAGTGAGTTCAGATTTCCTCCCTCTTAAAAATAGGCACGCTTCAGTGCTTTTGTGCATATTTCATTAAAGCAACAGCTTCCAGTAATGTCTCTTATTGCTTTCTAGGAAGGAGAAGAGAAAAGATCTGGGTGGTGGTTTTTGTTTTGTTTTTTGGTTTACAGCTCTCAGGTGTGAAATCGTGTTGGTAGGCTTGACTAAGGGAGTAGACTCATTGAATCCAGGGCATTTACGTAGGTGATGACTCACCACTTTGCAGTTGATTCTAAGGTCTGCTCTAGTGGGATTTAGAGTCTTGCAGCTAATGTGGCTGCTGGGTGGTGGAGAAACTCTGGCAGTTGGAGTTCCCCAAAGTAACTTTTCCAAGTTCTGATGAGAAGCCTACCTTTTCTGAAAGAGCAGTTGTAATGTATATGAGGGGTTCCTTGCTCAGGGAACTCCCTCACCTCTGCCAGCTTGCTGTGGCTAGGGGTCTGTTCACACTACAGAATTATAATGCTATTATTCCACTCTAACTGCCATTATTCTGTCCTATAGAATCCTGGGATTGGAAGTCTGAGGAGGGCATTTGGAATTCTCAGCCAAAGTGCTGTGGTGCACACTACAAACAGTAGTATCTTATAGGACAGAACAATAGCAATTAAAGTGGAATAATAATGCTATAATTCTATGGTGCGAATGGGCCGTAGGGCAGCATTTGAGTGTGGTCTCTTCCAACTCGACATTTCTATGATTCTATGATTCTGTGCTAAACAGGAACTCACTATATTCTGCCTATAAAGAAGCTTATAACTTTGCATGGGAGAGATATGGCCTAGGTTGCAAAGGATTTCCCTTTGTTTCTAACAATGAAGACAAAATGTTTACTGCCTTGCCTTGTTTTTGTGTCCCTGACAGATGGCCAGCAAGGGGTGTTGGTTTTACCTGCATCAAACCTCCCTCCACTGCCATGTGAAACTCAGCTTTACCACCTCAAGGAAGATGCAGCTCTGTGACTCTTCCTTTCTTCCTCTAAAATGTCTTTTGACATCCAAGCCTGATGAAGAAGGCTATGAGCTTCAAAAGCTTGCATAGCATATTTTGTACCCTTTGGCTGGCCTAATAAAGGTACTACCACAATGTGTTCTGGGAATTTTGCTAAAGCCACCATGCTCTGATGCAGTCTATTTCAGTGTTGAACAGTTCTTAAAGTAAAGAAGTTGGCTGAGCTCCTACATCAAATTCCACTGTTCGTAACTATGAATCATAGAATCAGAGAGCTGGAAGAGACTACAAGGGCCATCAAGTCCAACCCCATTCTGTCATGCAGGAATACACCATGAAAGCATTCCCAACAGATGACTGTACAGCCTGTTTACAAACCTCCAAAGAAGGAGACTCCACCACACTCCAAGGCAGTGTATTTCACCTTTGAACTGTTCTTGCCATCAGGAAGTTCTTCCTAATGTCTAGATCGAATCTCTTTTCCTGAAGTTTGAAGCCATTGCTCTGAGTCCTATTCTCTGGAGCAGCAGAAAACAAGCTTGCTCCATCCTCCATGTGACATCCCTTCAAATAGTTAAACAAGGCTACCAAGTCTCCTCTTAACCTTCTCTTCTCCAGGCTAAACATATCTAGCTCTCTAAGTTGCTCCTCATAGGGTTTCATGGTTTTCCAGGCCTTCTGCCATTTTGGTTACTGTCCTCTGGACACCTTCCAGCTTTTCAATATCCTTTCTGAACTGTGGTGCCCAGAACTGGACACAGCATTCCAAGTGGGGTCTGAGCAAAGCAGAATACTATCTGCACTGTACTAGAATACAAAGCAGAGTACTATCTTTGGCAAAAACACTATACTCCCCATTGATGTAGCCCAGAATTGCATTGATGTTTTTTAGCTGCTGCATCACACTGATGACTCACGTTCATTTTGTGCTCTACTAAGACTCCTAGATCCCTTTCACGTGTACTGTGGTCAAACCAGGGCCATTTCCTCACTAGAGTGTTATAGCGCTATGATTCCACTTTCAACATCCTATGGAATCCTGGGGTTTGCAGTTTCGAAACTGCAAACCCCAGAATTTCGTAGGATGTTGAAAGTGGAATCAACACTCTAGGGCGGAAATGGCCCAGGTGTCACACATCCTATATCTGTGCATTTCAATTTTTCTGCCCAAGTGTAGTTCCTTACACTTCTTCTTGTTGAAATTCATTTTGTTAGTTTTGGCCTAGATCTCTAATCTTGTTAAGACCATTTTTAATTCTGATCCTGTCTTCTGGGATGTTAGCTACCCCTCCTAATTTGGTGTCATCTGCAGACTTGGTAATGAATCTCTAGCTGTGCTGCAGATGTGCAACTAAACCCTGTTACTGGGTTGCAAATGTGCACTGGGCACTGGCAACGGTGCTTCAGTGCACACCAGGCACTTGTGATGCACACTGGGCACTTCTAATAATGTGCACTGGGTGCTTTTAAAGCACATCGAGTACTTCTGGTGCACGTCAGGGACTCCTATTGTGCTGCAGCACTTTCTAGCTGGTGTGTGGATGTGTGCTGGGAATGTCCTGATACACATCAATGGTCATTGCACCTCGGGCCACCGCAGATCAGTCACTTCAGCATATGTTGTAATGTTACAGCATCCCATAGATGAATATGGATGTCATGAAACTACTCAGTTCAGTTTCATGCACACATCAGGCTATTTACAAAGATGTAAGTTCCACAAAGAAGGTCAGCTGTTCTTTCTGATGTTAAGACTTACAAGACACGCTGTTATTAATAGTTCTGCTCAGGTCTTGCAAATTCAGGCCTGTGGATTCCTTGATTGAGTCAATCCATCTATAATGTGGTCTTCCTCTTTTCCTGTTGTTGTGTGCCTTCAAGTTGTTTCTGACTTATGGTGACCCTAAGGTGACCCTATTATGGGGTTTTCTGGGCTGTGAGTGTGTGACATGCCCAAAGTCACCCACTGGGTTTCCATGGCAGAGCAGGGAATCGAACCTTGGTCTCCAGAGTCGTTGTCCAATGTTCAATCAACCACATCATGCTGGTTCTCTCCTTTTTTCCTACTGTCTACTATTTTGCCAAGCATTACTATCTTTTCCAAAGAGTCTTTTTGTTTCATGATATACCCAAAGTATGACAGCCTCAGTTTAGTCATTTTGACTTCTACGGAGAGTTCAGACCTGATTTGTTCAAAGACCCATTTACTTGTCTTTTCGGCAGTTCAGGGTATCCACAGAACTCTCTTCCAACACCACGTTTCAAATGAATGTTTTTCTTTTCCTATCAGCTTGCTTTACTGTCCAGCTTTCGCAACCATATTTAGATATCAGAAATACAAAGGCGTGGATGATCTTGGGTTTGGTATGTAGTGATATATCTTTGTACTTAAGAATTTTCTCTAGTTCCTTCAAGGCTACTTTTCCAAGTCTTAGCCTTCTTTTCATTTCTTGACTGTAGTTTCCATTTTGATTGATTACTAAGTCAGGGTATAGAAAATCTTTCTAGGTTTTCATGATTCCCTTCACATTTATGTAAATTTTCTCTGGGCTTTTTTCAATTTCTTAGTATTCAACAGTAGCCTAATTTTTGCACTTAAAAAAAACCTTTCATAACTAGTCAATCTAAGTGTTTGCTATTTTCTGCATACAACGTGGTGTCATCCGCACATCTTCAGTTGTTGATGTCCCTTCCTCTGTTTTCACACCTTGTTTCGCTGACTCTAGCTTCACTTTCCCTGTGATATGTTCTACAGATATATTAAAGTGAGAGGGTGATAAAATGCAGCTGTAATGTTCTATCTTAATCTAACTCAATAACTGGGCTTAGTAGATAAATCCAGAAAGGCTTTATTAGAGATTCGATGTAGCACAGAGACACCGCTTTTTCCAGAATTGAAGATACAGCACAGGTTTTGGTTTTAAGAACTCTCCAATTCTCCTGCCAGAGATTTCATGTTCACATTCTTTCCCACAGGACACAAGGCTCTACCAGCTCCTTGATTCCCAGGCTCTGGCCTGCATGCTCCTACCAAACACTTAACAGCAAAGTAATCAAAGCAATATGGCAACAGAGCAGCTAAGCAGTCTAACTAGCTTGGCAGAAGTGCGTAACTTGGTGGCCCTTCTGACAGCAGTCTTATCTGACCTCCTTGCCAACGGAAAAACCATTCTGTTTCTCAGCATTGGCCCTTTCTGCTTGGCACACCCAACCAGCACTGGGGACGGGAGAAGGACGGGACCCAGAAGACTCTTGTGCGTGACATCATTCAGGTCCCATCCTTCTCCCATCCCCAGGTGGTGTGATCATGCCACAAATCATTGACAGGTTTTCCCTGTTAATGACCCTTTTCACGCCTTACTTTTTCCCGGTGCCGGAGTGGGAGGCTTGCGCAGGAAGCCTTTGGAGGAACGCTCCCACATCCCTCCTGCTTGGGCTCCGCAGCTGCTTCCTGGTCTCGTGATGACCCCACCTCCTCCATTTTCAGGGCAGCCTGGGACCTCCCAGGCTGCACTGAGGAGAGGACGTGCAACTGGCCCGGCTCATGAGGCTCTGCACACAAGGTAAGTGTGCGCAGGGCTCCGGAGCGATGCGCGACCGCACAGCATTTTCGGCTTTGAGCAGACTCTTGAGCATTGTGCAAATGTGAGTGCGTCATGTGGACTGCTCCTCACATTTACGTGGCGCTCAAGGGGCCCTTTCGCTTCAGAAATGCCGTGCGAAAAGGGCCAATGCCCAGCGATTGTGCTGCCCTCCCACTGCGCACTTGCACTTACCTTGCTTGTGGAGGTCTGGAAGCACAACGGCTACACTTCCTGCCCCAGGGCAGCCTGGGACAGTACCTGGCTGTGCTGTGGCAGGAAGAGGCATGGCCATTGTGCTTCTTGGATCCTGCAGGCAGCCGCTGAGGAGGGGAGTGCTCCATTGCGCTCCCCTCTCGAGAGAACTGCTGCCACCATTGTCACCAGATGCCGCCAGGATGCAGGTAAGCTGTGCAAAGGGCCTTTGTGTCCTGAGAGTGGCCCTTGTCCAGCCTGTAGGGTAATCAGATGATGTAGGACACTCATTTCTTTCAGACTGAAATATAACTTCTAACAATTTACACAATAGAATTCTTTGATATAATTTACAAAGCACAGGGTGATTTTTTTCCCTTGAAATTCTTCACAATGGCACCACATGCAGAGCTCCATTTATATAAACCTAACTAAATGCAGTCATTCCGCATTAGAGAAAAATGTCCAGCCACTTTGGTAGGGGAACTTATGCCACAGGATTTTGAACAAGATCGAAGAAAGAAGGGGGTTGAGTAAAAAACTAGAGGTAGTTGACCCTGTTCCCTGTTGCTTAAGAAGCAGCTGATTGCCGTCCCACGAGTGGTCTGTGGTACAACGTGCAAAAGCAGGACGCCTGTCACAGTTCCCCCTTGTGCTGAAGACTGCTTCTGTCAGGAGGAGTGGGAACGCCAGTCACCCACTTCCCAATTAACAGAGGAAGAGACTCCCATCGCCTGCAGCAGCTGCTCCCTGGTAAGCAGAGGATTGGAGGACTTTAGTAGCTCTATGGCCATTTCTGCACTAGCCTGTTATAGTGCGATGATTCCACTTTCAACATCCTCTGGAATCCTGGGGTTTGCAGTTTAGGGAAGCCCCTCTCTAAACCGCAGACCCCAGGATTCCATAGGACATTGAAAGTGGAATAATAGCACTATAACAGGCTAGTGCGGAAATGGCCTATCTTGTGAATGTGTAACAGCCATGAGTGTGCAACTCTACTTTATACTTTTGTAACTGCCATAGAGGATTCTGGCCAGTATCTCCCAAACTTCCCTAGCCTATCATGGTGGCTACTTCTGTTCATTTGATCCAAACCTCAAGTTTAACTGAATACTCCTGAGAACACCTAGGGCTCTGAGAGAGGGCAACATCTTTTTACCTACTTTCTTTGAAACCGTTTACAACCGTGATGGTTGCTATAAATCAGGGGTGTGCAACTATGGGAGGCTGGGGGTCTCAGCCCCCTAGAAAGATCACATTTCCCCCCCTCACATATGCAAAAAAATATGCATTTTTGTCCCCTAAACACACTCAAGTGCCTTCCAGGTGGCATTTCACCATGTTTTAGCCCCCTTGGGCCAATTTGGCCCCCTTTTTTAAGAGCAAGAAGTGACCAGAAGTCACTTCCTTTTCACTTCCTGTTTCAAAAAATGGCCTCTCTTGGACCTAAATTGGGACAGAAAGGAACAAAAGCACGGCAAAAACGTCCCTGTGTTCCCAGAGAATATTGGGGGTGGATTTTTGATGCTCAGCGGGGCCCTGGGGGTCACAAGAATGGTTCTGAAGAACACAGAAGTGATGAATGAATATCTTGGTACAAAAGTTTTATAAAATTTTCTTTAGTAATACATGCTGAGCCCCAGCTCTCCCTGGTTTCACCCCATCTCCTCACCACTTGCTTTTACTTTCCTGTGCAGAGCTGCGTGAAAAACAAAAGGTGTCAAGTTAAACTGGCAAACATTGGTGGATACCGAGATGGGAGACAGCAGAAGGTCCTACCTAAAGGTCAGAAGGATAAGGTTGCCCCAAATCTGGGAGGGTAAACCTAATACCTGGACAACTGGCAGGGCCTTTGCTTTGTTTCCACGAGGCGGAGGCAGCAGGGATGCTGCTGTGGAAGTTTGAACATCAAAGCTCCTCTCTGTAGAAATCCATCCAAGATCTGTATCTTTCAGCCTCTGGCATTTCGGAAGCGGCTGATTGACAGGCAAGATGTTCTTTGTGGGCAGATGGTAGCTTGGGAGTTCCCCCACTGCTCAGAGATGTGGAGCCTGCATGTTTAATCTCTGGCCTTTGCAGCAGATTTTAGAAAAATGGGTATTATTTGGCTGCGTTATTCAGACCCCGCTAACCTCTTCTATCCTGAGTTGGAGTGAAGTGAGATGAAAATCATCAGACACATGCACGTGCACGCACGCACACAGATTGAGAGAGGCCATTTCCACACTAGACTGTTCTAGTGCTATTATTCCACTTTCAACATCCTGTGGAATCCTGAGGTTTGCAGTTTAGGGAAAGGCCTCATTAAACTACAAACCCCAGAATAACAGTGTAGTGTGGAAATGGCCTGAGAATTCTAAATGCCCCTTCCTAAATTGCAAACTGCAGGATTCCATCGGATGTTGAAAGTGGAATAATAGCACTGTAACAGTCTAGTGTGGAAATGGCTGGAGAGAGAGAGAGAGAGAGGGAGGGAGGGAGAGAAGTGTTCATCTTCAGTATTTCTTTATCCAAAATTCCAGCTCATATCATATTACATTCTAACCAATGTGATGAACATCCAATATACAGCTATAGAAGCCAGAAAGCTGTTGGTGTTTTACATATGAGGAAATTCATTTTTGTCAGATGCTGGAAGGGCCATATTCTGTTCAAGGTTGTGGAAGTGGAGTTGTACATGTGAAGTCATTAAATATGGGTGAACAGTGTGCTTTTTGGTGTCTTGGTTCAGTTGTACAACATTGCTGTTCACAGATTGTGTAACACAATTAATGCGTAAACTCCACTGGAGGAGATTTATATTATGGAACCCCAATGTAGATCTCAGCCATCGTTAAGGTTGAAAACACACACACATACAAGAATAACTACATATTTGGTTTTAGTCTCAGCATCTGTGCAGAACAGTATCCCAAAAGGTAGATGCCAGCATATGGATGAAGTCAATTGCATCAATAGGAATATGGAATTGCATCAATAGGAGTATGGTGTCTAGACTAAGGGAAATAATAGTACCACTTTAGTCTGCTTTGGTCAGACCTCATCTGGAATAGTATGTCCAGTTCTGGGCACCCCAATTCAAGAAGGATATTGACAACCTGTGTGTCCAGAGGAGGGCGACCAAAATGGTGGATGGTCCGGAAACCATGCCCTACGAGGAGCAGCTTAAGGAGCTGGGGATGTTTAGTCTGCAGAAGACAAGGTTAAGAGGGGACATGATAGCCATGTTTAAGTATTTGAAGGGATGTCATGTTGAAGAGGGAGTGGGCTTGTTTTCAACTGCTCCAGAAATTAGGACAAGGAGCAATGAATTCAAACTACAAGAAAAGAGATTCTATCTGAACCTCTGGAAGAACTTCCTGATGGTCAGAGCTGTCCAGCAGTAAAATACACTGCCTTGGAGTGTGGTGGAATTTCCTTCTTTGGAGGTTTTTAAACAGAGATTGGATGGCCATCAGTCAAAGGGAGTGCTTTGAGTTTGTGTTCCTGCATAGCAGGGGGTTGGACTGGATGGCCCCTGTGGTCTCTTCCAACTCTATGATTCTATGATTCAACTGAAATAAACGCAGGTCAGAGGTGTTAAAGTTTGTCTGGACTGAGGTTTGGAGGGCTGAAATAGAAGTGATGGGGAATGGTGGACTCATTGACTCTGGTCTCTTATGTGGACTACAACGTAGGAAAGGGGAAACCAACAGTGCCTTGATGTTCGTATTTTCTTATCTGGCTCAGCCATAGACACAGACAGCCCTTAGTTGCCTATAGCTCTCAAATGGGGATGCACAATTTCCTGATTCAGTTGGTGTACCCTTCCTGATTCTCTCAGCTGACCTCCACTTCCTGTTTTCTTCCTGGTCAGGGATTCTTTGAGCTGAAGTTCTCAACATCTGGAGGACCAAGTTGAAAACCATTTGTTTATCTCAGAGGTATGACTCATGAGAGCTTCCCAGTTCTCTTTGGATGTTATGTTGTGTGAGATGGTGGAGGAATGTTTCTTTATTGTTTTACAACAAAATGGCAGCTGTTAAGATCATTTCTAGCAATGGGTAGGGCCACAACCCCATTATCATGGCAACAGACCCATCTGCTACTTGCATCAACTCTACCTCTCCAGAGAAGGGCAACAAAATGGTGAAAGGCCTGAAAATCATACCTTGTGTGGATCAGCTTAGGGAGTTGGGTATGTTTAGCTTGAAGAATAGACAGTGATGAGGTAACATGATATCCATAATTAAATATTTGAAAGGATGTCTTATGGAAGATGGGGTAAGCTCATTTTATGTTCTCCAGAGACTCTGGACACAGAGGAACGGATTCAAAATATAAGAAGGGAGATTCCACCTAAACATTAGGAAGAATTTTCTGATGGTAAGAACCGTTCAACAGTGGAATATTCTGCTGCCTGGGAGTGTGGTAAAGTCTCCTTCTTTGGAGGTTTCTAAACACGGGCTGAATGGCTATCTGTCGGGAGTGCTTTGATTGTGGCTTCCTGCATGGCAGGAGGTTGGATTGGATGGCCCTTGCGGTCCCTTCCAACTCTATGATGTTATGATTCTGTGATTCTACTTGTGGCTCACTGAGCTCCAGTGGCATGGCACCAGGATCGTTCCGTTGGCAGCAGCAGTGGTAGCACTACCACCTGAACATTTGTGTGTTGTGAGCAAATGTAGCTGCCTCATTGCTCATCTTTCAGCCCAGGCCATCCTCAGTGCAAGAGGGCTGAGGTCCGTCACTGAGGAGATGGAGTGTAACTTTATTCTCAAAGTTATCTGGCAGTTGTGCAATGCCATCTCCATGGTGAATTGCAATATTGCACAACTAGCAATGTAACCAATGCACATGCACCATCTGGAACCATGCCTTATGTGCAACCAGGTGCAATGTGCATCCCTGCGTAATGCACAATGTGCCTCATGTACAGCAAGGTACAATGCATATCCACAACCATGTCTGATGAGCAACTATACATACAAATGCATTTTCTGTGCAATTCTGGACAGATTGGAGACCTGCACAGATTGGAGAGCTGGGCCAAGACGAACAAAATGAAATTCAACAGAGAGAAATGTAAGGTCCTACACTTAGGTACTAAAAATGGGATACAGAAATATTGGATGGGGGACATGTGGCTGGATAGCAGTACGTGCGAAAGGGATCTAGGAGTCTTAATAGACCACAAGCTGAACATGAGTCAGCAGTGTGATGCGGTAGCCAAGAAAGCCAATGTCAAGCTGGAGGAAGTCCAGAGGAGGGCGACCAAAATGGTGAGGGGCCTGGAAGCCATGCCCTATGAGGATAGACTTAGAGAGCTGGGGATGTTTAGTCTGCAGAAGAGAAGGTTAAGAGGGGACATGATAGCCATGTTAAAATATCTGAAGGGATGCCATGCAGAGGAGGGAGTGGGCTTGTTTTCTGCTGCGCCAGAGACCAGGACAAGGAGCAATGGATTCAAGCTGCAGGAAAGGAGATTCCACCTGAACCTCAGGAAGAACTTCCTGACGGTCAGAGCTGTCCGGCAGTGGAATCTGCTGCCTCGAAGTGTAGTGAAGTCTCCTTCCTTGGAGGTTTTTAAGCAGAGGCTGGATGGCCATCTGTTGGGAGTGCTTTGCGGGTGTTCCTGCATGGCAGGGGGTTGGACTGGATGGCCCCTGGGGTCTCTTCCAACTCTACATTTCTATGATTCTATGATTTTGCTTGTGTAATCTTGAAATGAATACAGCCGTTCTGCATCATAAAAAATATCTAACCACTTCTATGGGGAAATTGTGCATGCATTAGATACCAACAAGATTCTGGCCCTTTTCTTTTTTAAAAACATAGAAATGACAGCTAGTTATCTTGCTCTTTCCAAGAAGCTTCTGGCTTAAGATTTACAGCTGTGCCTTGGCATTAGAAGGAGGAAAATATGCAAAGCAATTTCCCTGTCGCTTTTCCTTACAACAATTATACCTTACCTGGAGAGACAATTATCTATATCTGTAATATGGATTGCTATCTAATATCTTTCCAATCTGCTGCTATTTCTCACCCAGCAGAAAAGAATGGAGGGAATAATAACTAGTCAGTATAATTGAGTGTATTTTTCTCCATTTCTGATGCTGTGGCACTCATCTGCAGCGTCTGAATTGCTACAATTTGAGTTACATATTTTCAGTGGTGCAAGTGAACATAATTGGTTTCCCAGTCCTTGAACTAGGAATTAATTGCCCAGAGCAGGCTTCTGCAACATGGCGCCCTCCAGATATGTTCAACTATAACTCTCGGAATCCCCCAGCTCTCATGGGAACTGCAGTCGGGGACATATGAAAGTCATCAGCTTGGGAGAGGCTATTCAGGAACGGTGATTAAAAACTTTTGGGCCTGTAGCTGTTTTGGAGTTCAGCTCCCAGAAACCCCAATGGTCAGGGATCCTGGCAGTTGAAATTCTGAAGGGAACCAAAAAGAGAGAACCACTGGCCTTGAGGAGGGTGGGAATTATGTGAGCTTCCAGAAGATGTTGGACTACAAGTCCCAGCATTCCTCACCACTGGCTATGCTAGCCATCGCAGTCAATGCTGAGAAATGCAGTCCAAGCATTGCTGAAAAATTGCCTCTCCTTGAACTATGGAGCCAATGAAACTCAGAGAGTCTTGAGTGAAGTGAGAAGACAGTTTAATTAAGACAAAGATTATAATCGCACAATTGGACCAAGTAGAGCTCTTAGCTCTGAAACTGAGCTGGTGCTGAACATGATTTTCATCTGAAATTTATATACCCTCAGTATTTTTTTTTCATACATATTTATAGTTCCCATTGGATAAAACCCACACTGATGTAGACTACAGATTAATCTGCATAGTTTGCTTATCTCTGCCCTAGAATCCTGTTTTTCAACTCTGTGTTGTACCAAGAGTACAAAGATCAGTTTGCCTATCTCTTATTTCTTATTTCTAGCTGGTCTCTGTCAAATAAAACCTGTCTAATTTGTTTTTCTCCCTGGAGCCTCTTTCTTATCTCCTACTTTTAGTCTTTTAACAAGCACTGTCCAGTTGCTTAGCCACGTACCCCTATTTTGCTAAAAGACATCTGCTAAATATTTTTCAATTACTTAAAACAATTTCTTAAAACATAATTTCTTTTTCTATAAGATGCACTATCACAAGGATACCTAGTGAGCTGCAACATTCCGAACAATGATAGAGAACAGGAAACAAAGGTATTATACTTTTTGGTGGTCACTAAAACTGTTGGGTGGATGCCCACAACACATTTCTCCCTCTTTGCAACTTGATATTTGGCGAAACTCCTAAGCTTAGGCCACTGCAGCTCTTCTCCGCTAGTAGAGTTTTGACCTGTTTCAGAAGACCAAACACAGCTGTTCTGATGGGGAAATGAACTTTCCCCATTTTGCTGAAAAGAAATTTTAAACATTTAATCTTGTGGGTAAATTTTCAACGCCTCTGCATAGAGATACAGGGACAGGAGAAGATTCCTTGGTGATTTCTCCCCGAAGGAAATGCCAGTTGCAGAGGACAAAGACTGTAAGATGAGGGGAAAGGTTAAATTCTCTCTCGGTGTCTTCTTTGAGTCTATTAAAAACCAGCATAGCACCGCAGCTAGTGCTATTTGCATTTAAAAACAACAACCCTGTGTGTTAAATACAAAGATGCCTTTAATAGCTGGAATCCTGTGAGGGTCTTGTTGTTTGTTATTCTTGTTGTTCTGTGGCTTGTGGTGACCCTAAGGGGTTTTCTTGGCAAGATTTATCTAGAAGGGGTTTGCCTTTGCTTTCCTCTGAGGCTGAGAGAATGTGACTTGCCCAAGGTTACCCAGTGGATTTAGGTGGCTGAGCACAGTCGCTCTGTGTTGCCATTCAACACAAGAATGGCATGTCACACAAAGTATGCGCAGCTTGGCTTGTGGAGATTTAAGCTATGCCACCCTGATGGAGGATCTCAGCCAAAATGTCTTGTTTGGCCTGGAATTTCGACAGGATTTTTGGCATGCACCCTGCTATTTAAAAAAAGACAAGCATCCAGATTCCGTTAGCTGTGCTGTTCCTTGCTGTGTGCCATCATCTCCGCCCAATCACCCCTGCATTTTTTGGGGTGTGTGTAATCTTGAAGTTTTTGGAGGAGGGAAAATGAACAAACCTGTTTACCATCAGTGCAACCTCTTCTACAGCGTGACATATTTAAACTAGCACTGCAATGAGGAAGGATGCATTTATTCTTCTAAACTGTCCCCTAAGGATGATTTCTTTTCAAATTGTTTGTAAAAGTTTCAAGCCCAAAGAAGCTAGACATAAAGCATAAGTATCGGCTAAAGGTGGGTGGGGGAGAGGAAGAGCCTTTGAAGTGGTAAATGAAGGAGGAATTCCCCCCTCTCCTTGTCCCAGCTCACAGTGTTTCCCAAACTTGGCAGCGTTGTCACTTTGCAGGCGCTGGAGACGCGATTTGCCTGATGTAGGAGACACCTTTTGACAGATGGGAGGCTGTAAGCTTCCCGGGACAGCTTCAAAGCAAACCATCCCGTTTGGAGCGTTGCCGCAGCCTATGGTCTGTGAAAATAGGAGCTTTCCCTCTTTCCAAGTAATTGCATCTTTCTAATCCCTTCAGAGGGTTGGTTCATGGTGGCACAGAGAGAGAGAGAGAGAGAGACAGAGAGATGCATAGAGGAATAGGCCATCACAATTCCAAACCAGAATACTGTTTCTGGGAATCTGATAGACTCACTGGACTGCTGGATGAAGGTGCTTCTCTTTTTCACGGTTACAGTGGCTGGACCACAATGCCAATGATCCTTTGCTATTGGATACGGCAGCAAGGACTGATGGGCACTGCTGTCCACTAGTATCTGGAAGGCTGCACTTTGTCCACTCCTGCTTTCAAGGGAAAAGGTAGAAAGGAAATAGAAATGGGAAAAGGGGTATGGCAGTGGCACGAGTCAGGAGAGGGGACTGCAGCTTCCCTCAGGATGTATTAAAATGTGGCCCCTCAATCCTAGCTGAGATCCTACATCAAGGAGGCAGAGTGTAACTTCATGCTCACAGAGTTCTGTGGCTGTTTTGTATTAGTGAACTGCAACACTGCACAACTGAATGCACAAACAAATGTGGAATGCACAATTACAAGGCAGATTTCACATCTGAATCCAGAGCACATCATGGCACCATCTGTGCAGCCAGAATTTTGCATCTGTAGCCTTCAGCTGAATACAGACTTCTGCACTGGACAAAAATGTCCAGCTGTTTTTGTAGTGGAACTTATGCGTGTATAAGCCAGGATGTCGGTGAGGTAGCTGAGTGGTGTAAAATGAGGAAGGTGACTGATCCACAGTTCCTTTCTCTTGCCCTGCTACCGTTTGTCACCTAATCCCCTTCCTTTTAGGACTGGCTACTGGATATATGCTGCCATCAAGATGCTATACAGATCTAATGCTCAGTCTCAAAAATATACCACCAGCTGAATGTTATTGCATTGCGCTGAGTACAGGATTCTGCTCACTGATGTCTCACTGTTGTGACCAAACACTGCACTGAATTAAAAAAAATGAATAAACCAGAGGCTAATACTGCACATCAGTGGCATATGGAGGCTCAACAGCACCAAGGGCAAGGGGGTGGGGTGGAAGGGGGTGGGGTGGGAGGGGCGGGTGAGGGCAGAGGCAGGTGAGGGCAGAGGTGAGTGGTGGAGGGGCAAGTGGAGGTGGGTGGGGCAAGCGGCGGTGGGGGGAGTGGCGGGCAGGGGAGAAGTGAGCAGCAGCTGGAGGCAGGTGGGGGGTCCTTTTTGCACCCCCCCAACACTGGCACCCAAGGCGTGTGCCCCAGTTGCCCCACCCTAGATCCGGCTCTGCAACACATGTTACTGTCCTAAAAGATCATCTGCAAAGATTATTGTGTGCTTCAAGTTGTTTCTGACTTACGGTGATAGGTGAACCTATCTGGGGCTGAGAATGTGTGACTCTCCCCAGTTATTCAGTGGGTTTTCGTGGCTGAGTGGGGAATCGAACCTGGTCTCCAGGCTTGTAATCCAAAACTCAAATCATGACACCGTGCTGGCTTTCTCTGTAAAGATGCAGGAGCTGAAACTGAATTTGTTTTCCCTTTTTAACTTTTTTTGAATTTTTCTTAAACTTAAAAATAGAAAACACATTCAGTTTCAGAGAATTTTTTTGGAGGGCAGCGGGTGGGAGTAAAGGCAAAAGAATGGGGCTAAAATGTCATCATATTGTAGCAGAAGACCCAGACTGCCATTAGGTAAGGCTTGGAAGAGCCATTTTCAGCTTTCAGAAGATTTTTTTTTTTGTGGAGTGGGAGAGACACTACACAAATCAGTGGAGCCACCAAACACTGGTGTCATGGGAAAGGTGGCGTGGCCATTAAAAACTTTTCTTATGGCTGTAGGTCAAGATACTATATCAAGACAATGGAGTTAAGCTTTACATTCATGGAGTTATGTGATGACCACGCATTAACAAATTGCAACCATGTGCAACTGCATGTGCAAAAAATGTGAAATGCACAATAGCAATGCATGCAATGTACACCTGCATGTCAGTGGTCAGTGGCAGGCAGGCAGGCAGGCAGGCAGAAAGAGAGAAAGAATCTTTTAAAAAATGAGAAAGAGAGAAGTAAAAGAGACTTTAAAAAAAATAGGACTCAGAATTGAAAAAGAATCCCATCTGAGAGTTAAAATGTTGCAGCTGATGTTGGAGTAGAACTCGGGACTAGGACTCAGGGAGACCAAGGTTTGAGTCTCTGTTAGGCCATGGAAGCCCATTGAGTGGTCTTAGGTAAGTCACACCTTCTCAGCCTCAGAGGAAGGCAATGGCAGACCTCCACCAAATAAATCTTGCTAGGAAAACCCTAGGATAGGGCCACCACAACTTGGAAACAATTTGAGGACACATAACAAGAAGCCTGGGACAATAGAAATGTCCCTTTGGAGACAGGTAGAGATAGATAGATAGATAGATAGATAGATAGATAGATAGATAGATAGATAGATAGATAGAGATAGATAGATAGATAGATAGATAGATAGATAGATAGATAGATAGATAGATAGATAGATTTAAGTGAGAACAGCCACAAGTGCTGCATCCTCCTGATACATTCAGCTCATCTGGAAGAGCCCAAGAGCAGGTAATCTGGGAAGGCACCAACTTCAGTCTAGCTCCCTATCCTCAGAGAAAGGAAAAGAATGTGTGACCTTCTTAAATTTCAGAAACGCCTGCACTGAAATCCAGGAGGATCAGAGAGAGAGCTATAGTCCCAGTGCCTCGACTTGCCAGCCCCTCTGTGACGGCAGCTGTAATTATCTTGTTAAGTGGCATTTAAGATGTAACAAGCCAAAGCTGCTTATTTTCTCCATTATGGCAGGTTCTGCTCTCCTTTAGTCACTCTGTTATTTAGGTTGTGTTCAGACGTCGCTGCTTACAGGGAGGTCTGGAGTTCTGCGTCCGCAGGTCTTTTGTTTTCCGTAATGATAAGACAAATGAGAAAAGAGAGAAGAACAAAAGGTGAAGACTTGTAGGTAGTAGTTGGGCCTGCTTTTCATGCAGTTGAAGGTAACTCCTGTCCCTCTGACTATTGCTAGCACCTTGTTAGTGATTTGTGGCCAGGGCAGATTGGCTGCTGCTTTGACATGGGCCATTTCCACACTAGACGGTTATAGCGCTATTATTCCACTTTCAACAGCCTATGGAATCCTGGGATTTGCAGTTTAGGGAGAGGCCCTTGAGGGACACTATAACTATCTAGTGTGGAAATGGACATGGAAGCCACCACTGCCTAAATTTGGATGCAGCCCCAAACTGTCCTGTCCTCATTTTTTTCTACTCTCATAAGATAAGGACATAAACAAAAGATTTACCATGCCTTTTCTTTGCACTTCTCATCAACAATATTTGGATCTGGCTGATTTGAGGAATTACTACCCAATCTTATTTTCTTTTCTTATGTATAAATCGAGACGAATAGTCACATGAATTTTCTTGACCCTCCCCAGTCAGGCTCCAGAACATAGGCCCTTTCCACACCGGGTAAGTAGTACGGCGTGGTGCGACCTCTGACGGAGGTCGTCTGCACCTTGGGAGCGGACTGGGTCAGACTACTTGTCACAGTTCTGCACCTCGGTCCACTCTGGAGCAACTCGAAGTGGTCGCGCAGTGTGCTTTTTAAAAACTTGTTTTTACAGGTTTTTCAAAAGCACGGAGCGTGCCACTTCGTGCCACTCCGTTCCCGCGCTCTGGTGCAGATTTGCAGGCGTGCACCAGTGCAAGCCTGCAGCTCTGCCGGGGCCGGCTTCCGGCTGGCGAGCTTCTCCAGTTGGTGGAGAGCCTCCGCCAGCCGGAAGCCACCATTTTGGATGCCAAAGCTGCCATTTTGGATGCCGGGGACTGCAGAACAGCGAGCTCGCACTGCTCCGCATGGGGACGGACTTACCCGGCTGCTGGTAAGCTCCGTTTCAGCACGTTTCCCCCTGTTTCCCCCTCCACGTGCGGAAAGGGCCATAGTTTTGGAACCTGAGTGACTTTTCATGTCTTGATGCGTAACACAAAGACAGCCAAGAGCATAAGTAATTCTCTTGGGTTAGCTTAGCTCTCATCAGCCCTCAGCTCTATTTATTATCAAATCCATTGCATCGTCTATGACAACTTGGCTGGGGCTCATTTCTTTAAATGGTCTGAGCTGTCCATTTTTTAGGGGAGGTCCTTTCCCCAGCTCTATGGAAACTTTCTTCAGGTATATCTGTTGTGTGCTATATTGTATAAGAGTTTAAAGTTCTTCTATTCCTATTATTATTGACTGGAATACAGCATGAGACGTGCTGACTTAAGTGTATGGGAAACAGAATTGAGCAGTGCCAGCCCTAAATACCCTAAAGGCAACATATTATGTCTGAATTTTGAAGCTAAGCAGGGTCAACCCTGGTTAGTACTGGGATGAGAGACCCAATGATAAGGTGCTGTAGGCTATATTTCAGAGGAAGGAACGTGCAAAACCACCTCTGAGTATTCCTTGCCTGAGAAAACCCTATGAAATTCAGGAGGTTACCATAAGTTGACAGATGACTTGAAAGCGCACACATAGAGCACATCTGAATGCGGAGCTATTATCCATATGTAATTCTCAGGCCATATCCTTCCTACACTGTTCTAGTGCTTTCAACATCCTGTGGAATTCTGGGATTTGTAGTTTACTGAGGCCAAAGCACTTTCTGGCTAAGAATTCTAAATGCCCCTCCCTAAACTGCAAACCTCAGGATCCCACGGGGTGTTGGAAGTGGAATAATACTATAACAGTGTAGTGCAGAAAGGCCCTAAGTTACAAATGTGTAACTGCAATGCAGATTGCCAGACAAATTTATATTTCATATAATTATAGATATAAGCCAATCATATGAGGAGCGTCTTAGGGAGCTGAATATGTTTAGTCTGCAGAAGAGAAGGTTAAGAGGGGACATGATAGCCATGTTTAAATACTTGAAGGGATGTCATGTTGAGGAAGGAGAGGGCTTGTTTTCTGCTGCTCCAGAGAGTAGGACAAAGAGCAATGGATTCAAACTACAGGAAAGGAGATTCTACCTAAACCTCAGGAAGATCTTCCTGACAACCAGAGCTGTCTGGCAGTGGAATATGCTGCCTTGGAGTGTGGTGGAGACTCTTCCTTCTTTGGAGGTTTTTAAGCAGAGGCTGCATGGCCATCTGTCGGGAGTGCTTTGATGGGTGTTCCTGCATGGCAGAGGGTTGGACTGGATGGCCCCTGTGATATCTTCCAACTCTGTGATTCTATGATTCTATGTATTTTATAAATATTAACAGAAGGAAAATGAAAAAGGAACCATATGTATATATATATGTGTATGTATGTATGTATGTAAATAATTATTTATAATCTTGCTTGCTCCATCTGTATTACGATCATAGTTTATCAGTGAAACAATATTAGGGAATTGGAGTCAAGATGAGTTCCATCCGAATTTGAGAGCCAACATTATAGAGACAGTGTATAAGCAGCATGCTTCTCTCACTCCCATTTTTGGATGGTGTAGGCAATCCTTCCAAAGCCAATGTGTTTGAGTAAAGAGGTGTGGCACCCCATTTCAAAAACTCAGAAGAGCTTCTCATTGTCTAAGGATAAGCCAGGACGTTTAACGGTTGAAGATTACACCTTCTTGTTGTAGACATGCAAGATTAGTCTATATTCTGTTCTTTGATTAAAGCACAATAGCTCGACTTGTTCCAAGGAGAAGAAAACAATCCCTTCAAGGAAATATGAAACTACTTTAAAAGAAGAACTGTCATGTATTATTAGTGGCTCTACAGAATGGAGAAGGCTCAAGCGGCTGCTATGAGATTCTCAACCTCCCTTAACAGACAGCGCCAAAAGAAATAGGTGGATCTCCCAATGGCTGAGATCTTATATCAGGGCTGTGTAGTGTACATTTTCACATGCAGAATTATGCATTAACTGTGCTACACAACACTTGTGCAGCATGGCAATGTTGTGCATCTGAACCAAGATCCTAATTGTGCAAGTCAGTGCACAGCTCAATGCATATGTGCATGTATGCACAATGTGCAGTACACATCCATGTGCAATGAGTACCCTTGCACAATGGCACTGCTATCCTGTTTAACAGGCACCAGTCCTTAAACATAGTCCAGAGTAGCAGCCCCAGTCAAGATTTACAGAAACTTCTCAGTCAATTATCGTTGCTGTTTCAGCAGTCCAGGTCAGCAATAAATTCAGAGTTGCAGTTCAAGGGAGTATCCAGCAGCACAGTCAGTGGCTGAGGCAGGAGTAAAGGTTTTTCAGGAACACAAACCAAAGATCACAAGAAGACTCTGTTGCTCCCACCAGAATTGTCAGTTGTCTGCAGCAGACTTCTTCCTGCCCCACCTCTGATATTTACTGGCCAGCAGCCTCCCCCAGCTGTTTGCCTAATTAGTGCATCTTCTCTATATAAATGCTCTGAGTCTTGTGGGCTTTCCCTTTTTCATCTATGCTGGGCTGTACTAAGTATTGTCCTGTTCATGTCTCTGTGTTGTGGTTGTTGGGGAGAATTCTGTCTGTGTTTGCACCTGGGTCCTAGGACTGGAGCATGACACCTGCATGTGCAACTCTGGTTCTGTAAACTCAAACTGAATGTGAGTGTTCAGCATTGGTCAGAAATTTCCAACTGCTTCCACAGGAGAACTTACATTTGAGTAAGACACCAGCACCAACTCTGGCAAATACATCTGGGGTATCAGGACTGATAAAACCCATTCCTTGACTATATTACATCCTAATATACTCTGGCAGAGATCCTCTGTATAGGAGAGTGTAACATTGCACTCACAGATAGTTGTGCATTAGCAAATTCCAACATTATGCAAATGAATGTGAAAACAAATGTGGAATACATGACTGCAATGTGAAAAACATATCTGCATGTGCAAATGTGCAATAAACATTGGCATGAATAAGTGCAATGGCACCATGTGTGCAATGGCATTGCATGCAGAGATCTGCTTCTGCAACCCTTGGCTGAACATGGACATCTTCATTGGACAGTGGTGGCCGCCATTTTGGGGGCATGTCGGGGGGCATGTCGGGGTGGGCCTGGGGGCATGTTGGAGAGTGTCGGGGCATGTCTGGGGGTGCTGAAATGCCCACAGCCACGCCCCCAGGCCGCCGCGACGTCGGTTAATCTGGATGGTCGGATAACCGAGTGTCAGATAACCGGGACTCTACTGTAACAGTATAGTGTGGAAATGGTGGTAGAATATGATATATGATTCTGGACTATCATTTTTTTAGTGGGGGGGGGAGTTTGCCCTTCATGGCATAAGATCATGCCAGCAAAATATGACCCTGTTTTTTTGTTTTTGCTTTTAAGTTATTTTTATTAAAATAATCATTATAACATTTAAAACAAAACAAAAAGAGGAATCAAACATATAAACACAATCATTCTTAGCCTTTCATCATTATTACATACACTGACTTCCTCCTGACAAAGTTTAGGTGTACACTAACTATAAATTCTGTATCTTTTCATCTAATGTAACAAATGATTCTACTTATTTCTTCTAATTATAATATTTACATATAGAATTGTCTCAATGACATTAAACTTCAAAATTTGCTATCATTGTATCTACCCAAGTGTTCTTAAGATAACGACATAACAGCATCACATCATTTGTAAACCTTTCAATTTTTAATCCTGCTAATAAAATTGTAAGTTTGTCCATAAAAGTAATGTCCAATAATTTCACAATCCAATCTTTTTCAATAGGAAGTGTTTTTCTTTTTCTTTTTTTGTTTTTTGGTTGGAAGACCTCTAGCGCAGATGGAAGCATCCATTTTTAAATTATATCTGTGTGTCTAAGTGGACACTTAACTCTGCATATCTATTTGAGACAAATGGATGCATACAATTTAATCCCTGAACCCTATGATCCCACCCTTGTTTCAATGCCTTCTGCAGATTATTCACAAATATTTTTATTTTTCAATCAAACATCAGTCATGTTTTTAAACTGTTTTTTCTGAGCTGTGAGAAGAATTTTAGAGTTTTTTCTTCTTTTTAATTCAGGTATTTTTTGGTTGCGGGAGGATAATAAAAATGGCTAGGATACTGATGTGTGAAAAGGCACTTGCAGCTCTATGTTGGCTTCCTCCTTTTAGAAAAAAATCACTTTCAACACAATATGAATGTTGGGGTTACATGTAATAGAGAAGCTTCCACTCTTCAATAGTTGAAATGAGAGAGTAGGCACCCAATAACAATTCCTTTAAAAATGCTCTGGATTCAAGAAATCACTGCAAACAGCCCCCAAGAAGAATGGAACAAGGGGATGCAGAAGTGAAAACAGCCGGCAGAACTGGGCAAAATCCAAGGAATGATACTGTCAGGTTCATGTTTCTTTAGATCAGTTTGGAGGAGTCCAAAGAGGGGATCTTCTCCATCTTCCCTTTCCTGCTGTATCTCCTCTCCTCCTCTTCCAGAGAGTCCCTCAGCCTCACTCATAGGAATAGGAAATAAGAATAAAAAACTACAGAAGGAAAGCAGAAATCACAAAGATCTTCCATTACTTTCTCCAAGGTGAGAGGAACCCTGCTGTTACCTCCAAACACGGGTGCCATGGGGGCCCACCAGTGATGCTAGTAGTGGGGGATGATTAGCTCAAAGTCAGGAGGCCTGTGAGATGGTGGTAACTTACCGAGATCTTTCCACCTAGTTTAGGGGGTCCTTGCAGGAAAGAACCAGCCAGAGAGTTTAAATTGTAAACTAAAAATCTGTTGTATTGGAAGAAATTCACACAAACATGCAAAGATCCAAGAACTCACACAAGCATAGAAGGTCTAGCTGAAGGAAAAGGGAAGAAAGCATGATAGAGGATTTTCAGGGATGAGGCTATAATCACCAGTCCAGAGAGCAGTGAGGAAAGCAGCGATGTGGCTTAGGTAGAAAGCTAAGGACAGTTCTCATTCAGAAATCAAACAGACAACATGACATTCAGAATGGCGAGAGACTGCACTGGACAGCCTGAAACTAGGGGTTCTTAATATCCAAAAAATAGTGTGCAGATATGAGTGTGAATCACTCTCCCAGCCAAGCAGACAATAGAAGTTGCAACATAAACAATGAAGTCTGGACAGAGCTAATGGTCTTTGTGTGACAAATGGATAATGGCTGTCATAATAGCCAAGTATTATGAAGAGATGGGGAACAATAGGCAAACATCCAGGTGTTCAGAGTCAAAGTTTAAGGCAATCACAATTTGGTGCAGATTTTCCCTTTCAGCTCTGAGAAGTCCAGCTTACCGTTACTGCGATAGAGAACCCTATCCTGGGGTCTACAATTTAATATTAAAAATATCTCCACGTGCTTGAGCAGTCACCCGAACGAGCACGTAGGCAGGCACGGTCAAACGGCCAACAGCAGGAAAAACCCGGTCAGGCCAGTATATTCATAAGTTGCGTAGCCCCAGGAGACCTCCAGCCAGGTAAAATATAAAATATACAAATGGTCCTCAGCCCCGAGAAGCCGGCTTGAAGGGATTAACGCATCTGACAAACAGCCCATCAAGCGAGGACGATTTGCATACAGCCGAGGCTTTGACAACCCCGGCAAATCCAATCATGCAAAGGACATTGACATATTGGAGCTTTGTTCTAGCTCCTCCACCTATTGTTCTCCCGGGGAAAGGATTAGCCCTCCAGGTACCTTTCCCCCCATAAATAGACCCAGTTTTTGAGTGGCTCTTTGGACTGCTCCCAGATCACTCCCAGCTTCCAGCAGACTGTCCGTCCGTTGAGCTATCCCCCAGCCCTCCACGTGCTGAGTTTCATCTCTCTCTTTGCTACCGTCTCGGACCTCCGGACTTCAGGACCAGGTGCAGTATTCCCCAGCTGTAACCCTCCAAAAGCCCCCTATCCAATTTCCTCTCTTTTTATTTCTCACTAGGTCTTGTATGAGGGAGTGTGTAAGTGCAAACATGCGCAAGTCTTTATTTTTAATAAAATCATTTTATTAGACAATTTTGCTTGGTTTTTGGCTTGGCCAAACTTGGGTTAAAATTGGGATCTTGCTAGGTTACCCTGCCTCTCATATTGCTGTTGCTTGTGCTCTGGCTAGTTTCCATTCCTCATTGTGTGAAGCACATTGAGATGTCCCCCAAGGGACCCCAGAAATCAGGGTAACATTACAATCTTTTAAGCCTATTGTCTTGAGAGGGTCTGCACTACTAGCTTGAAAATGACTTTGTTCCTGCCTAAGAGGTAGGTGTGGCTAACCTGCCTTGCAATCTCACATATACAGCCAGTAATATGTCTCTTCCAGTGTGACCTCCCAGTCACTTCAGCTATTGGTTATATCAATGCCAATTAATAGTGCCAATTAAATAATATTTGCCAACTGTTGGGGGTGAATGGTGCTGTAACACTGCTAAGTCTAATCTGGATCCAATCCTGTTTGTTTCTCAGCAAAACAACTGCTCTTCTGGAATTCAGTTCTTCCTCGTTACATTTCAGAGGAAAGTTGTGACATGCAAAAGCATCGCTTATACCCTCCAACTGTTTCGATTTGGCAGAGACAGATTAATCTCTGTCAGCCCACTTTTTCAGAGGCTTTTATAATGTCCTGGTTTGTCTGTCCATCTCCCATGTTATCCCTTTGTCCTCAGCTGGCTTCAGTTGCTGCAAACTGAGTCCAAAGGGCAAAAGTAGTTTGCATTCGTTTAAGTGGGGGTTGAGAACTGGCAGTGAAATCTTGCACTTCCCAGGAGAGTCAGGCAAAAGCAAACTGCTGCGGTCTTCTCTAGCTTGTGTGTTCTTCCTCGTTAATAACTCTTGTCATTTGATTTTGTTGAGTTTCAAGTGTCCTGGTTTTCATCTGTGAAATGTTGGACACTATGATCGTTGCCTGATTGCATGGCATGGAGCAGTCCTAAGGATACTTCCCCATTAAGTCAGATTCCTTTTCTTTATTTGCCTACTAAAACATGCATACAATGTAGAGGCAAGATGTGCATCCATGAGCAAAGAATTGGCTAAAACTGTTCATGGTCTATGTTTAAATGTTTAAGTATCTGAAGAGGATGGAGCAAGCTTGTTTTCTGCAGCTCTGGAGACTAGGACATGAAGCAATGGCTTCAAACTTCAGGAAAAGAGATTTCATCTAAACATTAGGAAGAACTACCTAACGATAAGAGCAATTTGGTAGTGGAATGCACTGCCTTGGAGTGTGATGGAGTCTCCTTCTTGGAGGTTTTTAAACAGAGGCTGGATGGCCATCTGTCAGGAAAGCTTTGATGGTATCTTCCAGTTCTGTGATCCTATGATTCTAAGTTGAAAAACTATTAGGAAGCAACTGTCTGTTTAGAAATGGTTAAGGAAGCTTTGGTACATTATCTTAATGTGCAAATTGATTGCTGTTGTGCAGACAGACGCAGATGGGTTCTGGCTGAGTTAGGCTGTTTTTAAAAAATTGGCAGCCATTGATTGCTTGTTGGAAGAGAAATAATCTTGCAGAAAGGTCATGTTTACAAAGGGTGTTAATAGTGTTAATCTTCTAATGTAGTTTATTTATGTATAAGTATGTTCCAATTAAAAATCACAGAAATGTTTAAGTAACTTTCTTTAACTGGTTATTTGCTTTTTTTCAGATTCTAGTATGTATTTTTGAAATAGTCACAATAACACAAAGAAAATTAGATAGAAAAAAAAATCAATCCTTATATGGGAAGGTGAAGAGTGATCTAAATCCCGGTGGCTAATAGTGGTCACCAGCCATGAAAGACCAATAAGGAACTTGTTCACCATCAACTTCCTATCTCCAGAGCAAACTGGGATGTTATTACCAATACCTAAGTTCATTACATTTTGAATACAATTGCACTATAAGGGACCGTGGCTCAGAAAGGAATAATTTTTCTGGGATCCATTCATACTGTTCTTGTATGTATAGGCATGTATGTGGTGGGGATACAAAAGTTTTTTGAGCATTTAGTCTTTTGTCTCTGATTTTCTTAGTAATTCTAAACAAGCTATTCTGTCTTCGTGCAAGAACTGTGTCAAAAGTCAGTTAAGATAACTGACTAAATGCTTGCTTTTGTTCCTTACCTATACATACGCACTTATATGCACCAATAAGTAAAACATGCATAAGTAAACTAAGGGTTACTTGAACACAAGCACTGCCACACCACAACAGTCAATCTGATAACCAAGTGAATAGCACAGTACTATAAAGCTGTAGTACTATTATTCCATTTTAACTGTTGTGGTTCCATCCTGTTAAGCCATTAGGGTGCTCTGGCTGACCATTCTAAATGCCTCTTTTGAGCTGTAATTCCCCCAGTTTCTAAGGAGACATTGGCACTGCTGGTGGACTTCAAGGACCCCCACCTTTTGGACAGTTGCATAGGGATGGGGAGAGTGAGGGTGGGCAGTACGCCCTGGGTGGCATTTGGGGGGGGTGCTGCCGCTCCTTGCCTGCTTCCTCGTGCACTGTAGCCCTGCCCTGACATGCCATAGCTCCTCCCCCATGCCATAGCCACGCCCACACATGCTGTAGCTCCTTCCCTGCGTGCTGTAGTCCTGCCCGTGCACACCTTAGCCCCGCCCATGCGTGCCATAGCCCCGCCCCGTGCCTGTGTGTCCACACCTACCCCACTCGTGCCAAGCTACGCCACTGCTTTTGGGGTAAGAGCGGGGAGGGGGAAGGAGGAGGTAGGTACTTGCTCTTCCCAGCAGACGTGGGCAAAAGCAAACTGCTGCAGCCTCTGCTAGCTTGGGTTTTCTTCCTCACTGATAACTTTTGCTGTCCTGACCACACTCCAACATTGCCTGGCCACACATGTCCTGGTTTTCGTCTATGAAATGCTTGAAGATCCGCCATAGCACTAGTCCGGCAAATTCCCTTCTATATCCATTCCTTTTTATTGAGTCTCTCCAGTCCCTCGACCCCTATGGTGTGTTAAAGTGCTCACAAGAATGGAAATACAGCAAGCCATTCCAGGGATTGGGATGCTGGCCTTTAATTATGAGCTGAGCTCAGAACCAACTCTTTTGACTTGATTGAAAACTACCAGCTGGGGTTGGGGAAAGGAGCCTTGTGTCTGCTAAATCTCATTAAGTCACAAGCCCTTTTTGAGCTGGGTGGGAGAGCCTGCTGAAAAGGAGATGTGTGTGCAGTTCTGACCCTCCCTTTCAGAAAAACCAGGGATTTGGCAAAGGCAGAGCTGTATCAGTTGGAAACTAAACACATAAATATTCACACCTAAGAATGGCAGGTTTGTTTCCTTGCAAGCCAGAGGGATATGAGTGTGTGCAGTCTGTGTGTGTATTTTCAAGTGATCTCCAGCTGCCCAGGAGTTAATGTGCTGCTTTTTAAGCCAGGAAAATTTTGACCCTTTTGCCGTAGCCTTGCTTCTGAGAGAAGGCTGAAGACTGTTGGAAAAGATTGTGTGGGCGGTTTTCCCAGTGCTTAACTTCCGAGAGATGGAAATACCAGCTTCCTTCATGTTCTGAGCTTTTAGGCAAGTGATCCAGAGAAATGGATTCTTGGAAAGACTGATATTTACTGTTTCAGATTCTGGAACTGGCAAGCATGAGCTTGCTGGTATGCTAGATCTGCATATACTTTCACCCCTTCCCTCCTAGTTTGGCAGATGGGAGAGAATTCATTAGGGGAACATCTTCTTGGGAGAAAATTTACAGCTTCAGAGGAAGCCAATGACAAGCTGCATATTTTCACTAAGTGTTCTGAAAGATTACATCTTTGTTGTGTGTCTTCTAGTTGCTTCTGAGTTACGGTGACCCTATCACAGGGTTTTCTTGGCAAGATTTGTTCAGAGGGGGGTTGACTTTGCCTCCTTCTGAGGCTGAGAGAGTGTGACCTGCCCAAGGTCACCCGGTGGGTTCCATGGTTGAGTAGGATTTGAACCCTGGTGTCCAGAGCTGTAGTCCAGTGCTCAAACTGCTGCATCATGCTGGCTCCCCCAAAATTCATAGTCCAAATAAATCAGTAGCAATAGGTTCCCACATCCCTTGGTCAGCATGGGCACTGAGCATGTGAGCTGAGGTTTCTTGGAGTTGTGGTCCAAAAAAGTAACTTTTCCAAGGTCAGATTAACTCCAGCATACTGCTTCTCATGGTGGTCAACTAGAATAGTGTTCCTTAGGACATCTGATTGCAATGATTCCACCCCCCACGTGCCAAGGATGAGCAATACATTTGTACCTTATTGAGTACAGGAAGCCCCACCTTTTGATGCCCCATTATCTGATGACTCACTCTTTTGATGCTTCCAAATTAAAGACAAGTTCCATTAATTCAACCAGGGTTCTGTTCTTTTATCAGTTCTTGCCTCCTGAAGCTCGCTTGGGACTGCTCGTACTCGTGCTTTGCTTGCAAAAGCAAGCTGAGAGGGAGAAAAAGCCAGGTAAGCCAGGTAAGAGACTTTGCAAGCAGTGCATGCATGGTCAGATGAGCTTCCATAAGTCCTTTACACCCTCTACAGTAGAGCCCATGCCTTCCACTTTTCAACCAATTCCGTTTTCTAATAGTGCTCCAATTCCTAATCTGTCAGATAAGGAAGCCTGTACAACTGTTTCCTCGCCTGGAAACTTGCTAGAGGCTTAGCAACCGATGATGGCTGAGGGACCAGCACTAGCCCAGGGACTACCGCTTTCAAGAGCACAGTGGAAAGAACTCTCTATTTAGATGCATTTGTATTGATATGAATATTTTAGAAGGTGGTTGAGTCTCCTTTGTTGGAGTTTTCCAAGTAAAGGTTGGATGACCATTTCTCAGGGGGCCTTTAGTTGGGGACTCTTACATTTAAAGTAAGTTGGGTCAGATGGCCCTTGTGGTCCCTTCCAACACTACAATTCTGCTTTTGCCAACTAATTTCCATTTGCAGCCGCGCATTTCTGATGGGCATGTGAAAAAGCTGAAATTTTATGAGCTGCCTTGGGCCTTGGGCAATTTCATCAACTTTTTGGAGAAAGCAGGGCAAGGAATAGTGTGCTCACCACCTGTGAAAGTTGGAATGGAGGGTATAAACCTCTTTCCTGTGTAAAATTAGCCTTCAGGACAGAATTATGCAGGTGCTACATGATCTCATATTCCCCTTCTCCACTACAAATTAAAGAGTACAGTTCTTCTCTGCATGGCCATGTTCCTATTGGCAAAGGAAACTTACTGAGTTCCACAGGATCACAGAATCATAGAGTTGCAAGAAATCACAAAGGCCATCCAGTACAACCCCCTGCCATGCAGGAATGCACAAAGTACTCACAACAGATGGCCATCCAGCCTTTGTTTAAAAACCTTCACATAAAGAGACTTCACCACACTTCAAAGCAGTGTACTCTACTGTCAAACAGTTCTTGCTGTCAGGAAGTTCTTCCTAATGCTTAGGTGGAATTCCTCTTCCGGTAGCTTGAAGCCTTTCCTCCATATCCTAGGCCGGCCAGCCCCTCCCGAAACTGCAAACCCCAGGATTCCATAGGATGTTGAAAGTGGGATCATAGCACTATAACAGGCTAGTGCGGAAATGGCCCTAGTCTCTGGAGCAACAGAAAACAAGCTTACTCCATCTTCCATGTGACAACTTTTCAAATATTTAAATATGGTCATCATGTTACCTTTTAAGCTTCTCTTCTCCAAGTTAAACATACCCAGCTCTCTATGCTGCTGCTCATAGGGCATGATTGACAGACTTTCTTCCATTTTGGTTGCCTTTCTATGGACACGCTCCATCTTGTCAACATCCTTCTTGAATTGTAGTGCCCAGAACTGGACACACTATTCCAGGTAAGCTCTGACCAAAGGAGAATAGAGTTGTACTGTTAACTCCCTTGATCTAGACACTATACTCCTATTAATGCAGCCTAGAATCACATAGGATTTTTTATTAGCTGCTGCATCAGCTGCTATTGATCCATGTTCAGTTTGTGTCTATTAAGACTCCTAGATCCCTTTCATATATTAAGTGGTCAAGCCAGGTATCATCTATTCTATATCTGTAGATTTCATTTTTTCTGCCTCAGTGGAGTACCTTGCATTTCTCTTCATTGAAATTCATATGGTTAGTTTTGGCCCAACTCTCTAATCTGTTAGTCATTTTGAATTCTGATATTGTGCTCTGGGGTATCCTAATTTGGTGTCATCTGCAAATTTGATGGCTTCTATTCCGTCATCCAAATAAGAATATTGAATAGCACTGGGCCCAAGACAGAACCTTGTGGCGCCCCATTAGTCACTTATCTCTAAAATGAAATGGAGCCATTGGTGAACACTTTTTGGATTTGGTGAGTCAACCAGTTACAAATACACCTAACACTAGCATTGTCTAGCCTATGTTTTGCTAGCTTGTTTGCAAGAACATCATGGGGGATCTTGTCAAAGGCCTGATGGAAATGAAGATATGCCACATCCACAGCACTCCCTGCATCTAAAAAGCATGTAACTGTATCCAGCGAGAGAGAGAGAGAGAGAGACAGAGAGAGAGATTCGTCTAACATGATTTGTTTCTGAGAAACCTGTCTTGACTTTTAGTGACCTTGGCATTTCCTTGTTAAGTGTTTACAGACTGTCGGTTTAATAATTTGCTCTAGAATCTTTCCTGGTATGGTTGCCATGCTGATTGTATGGTAATTATTTGGGGCCCCCTTTTTCCCTTTTTGAAGATGGGAACAACAATTGCCCTCCTCTAGTCTTCAGGGACTTTACCTGTTCTCCAGGAATTTTCAAGGATTATTGTCAGTAATTCTGAGATTAATTCTGCCAGTCCTTTTAATAATTTTGGATGTAGTTCATCTGTTCCTGGAGACTTGAATTCTTTTAGAGTAGCCCAGTATTCCTGTACTACCTCTTTACCTATCCTGTGCTGCATTTCCCTTACTATCTCATCTGCTCCTTTTCCCCTAGTTCGAGCACAGTTTTCTTTTTGGGAGAAGACTGAGGCAAACAAGGCCTTGAGCAGTTCAGCTTTTTCTCTGTCCCGTTAGCATTTCACCATCTTCTCCATACAGCCTCCTACCATTTCCTTGTTCGTCCTTTTGCTACGGACATAACCAAAAAAAGTCCAATTAATTGTTCTTAATCTCTCTAGCAAGCCTGAGCTCATTCTGTGCTTTAGCTTTTCTGATCTTCTCTCTACACTTGCTGTGTATTTGTTTGAATTCCTCTTTGGTGATTTCCCCTTTATTCCATTTCTTGTACATATCCCTTTTAAATGTTAACTCAGCTGTAAGTTGTTTATACATCTATCCTAGTTTCTTTAGACATCTTTCATTTTTCCTCCTCATTGGAATTGTTAGAAATTGTGCCTTCAGTGTCACACTTTTAAGAAATTCCTATCCATCATCAACTCCCTTCACTTTTAGTATTCCTAACCATGAGATCATGCTCGGTATTTCCCTAAGTTTCCTGAAATAAACTTTCTTAAAAGTCTGGAATGCTTCCCCTTTCCACGGTATAACAAATTCCAAGAGAACATGGTCACTCCCACCTAAAGATCTCACCACTTCCACCCCATCATATTTCCTTATTTCCTTTCTTCATACCTTTCAACTGCCCTGATTTGTTAGGAATAGTCTTGATTAATCTCCTATCGTCCCACCTTTTCCACTGCTTTTAAAATGTCCCAGTTTCTCTCTCTTCCTCCCATTTTCCTCCGCTGTCTTGAGCTTACTTCCATTGCTGCAAACTGAGTTCAAAGCGTAAAAGTAGTTTGCACTCACTTAACTCAACAGGAGGAGAGGAGAGGGGTTGGAACATTGCCCTTCTCAGTAAACTCAAGCAAAAGTAAACTGCTGCATCCTCTTCCAAGCTTGTGTGCTCTTTCTCATTAGTAACTTCTGCCATCCTAACCAAACTCTTGACCATACAGTCCCAGTTTTTATTTGTGAAATGTTAGAGGGTATGCACCCTCCTCTATCAGTCATCATCTCATAACAATTGGAGTGCTAGGTAACTCAGGGGCAAGTTGGCATGTATAATAGACCTAGAAGCAAACAGGGAAGCAGGTGTGCAGGCAGATACCTGTTGATGACTTACTCATGTGTCGCTTACCCTCTACAGAAGCAGATATACATTTTTGACCGGTTTAGAATAGCTATATTCAGTTCAAGGTTGTGGAAGTGGAATTGCACATGCAGTTCTATTGTACATGGATGTGCACTGAGTATGAATCTGCATGTCCATTGTGCACATCAAGCGTTGGCATGTATTGGGCATGGGTGTGTATGTGCATCCACATGCTGCAAGTACCACAGTGTAGATGCACATTATGCATTGGTTTGCACTGTGCATTAGACCTGGCTGTGCATGCGTATTTGCTTTCACTTCCTGCATTTGTGCACATTGCACATGGCTGCACCTGTAGAGTCAGTGGCACATTTGGTGTCCTGGTTCAATTGTACAGCATGGGCATTCAACACAAGGGTTGTATAGCATGATGACTGTGAGTTGCTATAGGATTTCAGCCTGTATGTCTATACAACTAGGCAAAAACCAGTGGCAGTTGGAGGTTCCACTGTTGGTGGCACAGTGAATCTGCTCCAGGTTTTAGCCTGAACTATATAGGAGCTAGACAACATACTGAACCCTGTCCCTAGAACAGGCTCAACAGGTTTAGCTCCTTGGACAACTCTTTACTGTTTGGACTAAAACCCAGAGTGGCTTCATTGCCCAATGACACAAGAACCAGCATACTCCTTTGGCAGTCATCAAATTAGCCATTGTTTGGAAATGCAATAGAGTGCTACTGCAGGACGTGGGCCATGTCTGCACTAGACTGTTATAGCGCTATGATTCCACTTTCAACATCCTATGGAATCCTGGGGTTTGCAGTTTCGAAACTGCAAACCCCAGGATTCCATAGGATGTTGAAAGTGGAATCATAGTGCTATAACAGTTTAGTGAGGAAATGGCTCTGGTAAAATCACTCTTAGATGATAGTGTTAGGACCTGCTCCACATTTCCACATGCATTCATTCACCCTTTGAAAGGCCTTTTTACAGGTGTCCCCCATTGATTTGAAAGATTAGAGACCAGAGCACTGTCAAAAAGTAGAAATCATTAAAATGATCTTTTTGCTTAAAGCAAAGTGGTTTAAAACAAAAAGATGACACTGAGATGATGGGGAGAAAAAGCAGTGCATGGTTGTAAATACCATATAAGAGACACACTGCACACAATTTCTAAGACACTCACAATGCATCTCTTAGAAACTGTGTACAGCGTGTCTCCTATATAGCATTTGTGACCATGCAATGCTTTGGTTGCTTTTCGATAATCCACTCTTTCAACCCTTTTCAGTTATAACCAGAATCTTTATGTCTGAAGTGTGGTCGAAAGAGCAGAGCACAATTCCAGTATATGGGTTCTGGTTGTAATTCCAAAGGGTCGACGGGGCAGATCGTCGAGAAATGGACCGTCAAAAAGCAGAGGACGTCTGTATTCTCCTTCCAGCTTTAACAGCGTTCCCTGGGTGTTGAAGAAACAGACATACCAATATAGCATTGTGCTGACCTGGCTGGGGGCAGGGGGCAACTATATTTAAATGACACAGAGAAGCAGACAGCTGCAAGAAAGACAGACAAGAATGAAGCAGGGTGAGAGAGAAGAGGCTCAAGGGAAAGAGAAAGAGACTGAGCACGAGGAAAGAGAAGATGGGCAAAGCCCTGGAGAAATGACATGGTACATTTCCATTGAAATTCTTGTGGAAATTGGCAGCATTGTAATACTTACTGGTTGGGATCCTGCTGGTGTCTTATGTGTGCTTAAGTTCTCCTACAGAACTAGTTGGAAATTTTTTAGTTCAAGGCTGTAGAAGCAGATCTATGCATGTGGTGCCATTGTACAGGTTTCTGCATTGTACATGGATGAGCATTGATGCACATTCCACCTGTTACCCTGTTTACTGGGGGTCCCGGAGGGACTCCAAACGTGCTCAAATATTAGTGGGGAAAATTAGCTAGAGCACAAGTTAGCAAAAACGAGAGGCAGGGCAACGCAGTGGAATCTTTAAACCCAATGTCTACGGGGTCAGGCCAAGTCAAGAAGCACACCAAATATGAAATAATAACAGTGATTTTACTAAATACAGGCAAACAGTGTATGCAACACAATCACACAAGTAACTATAGAAAATAAAGGCAGTAGTGGTATAGAGGGATTTTTGAGAAGGATTTGTTGAATTGGGTGATGCTACACCTGTCCGAAGCCCGGGGAAGATCACAGCGGAGGTCCGTAATTGCGCAGTCTCGGACTGAGACTGAGGGGAAAGCTCGGCGGGCGAAGCAGCAGCAAGGCGGGATGGAAGTTCAGAGTGATCTGAGGAAGGTCTCGGAATTGGGGGTTTTTATAGGGAAAATATGATCGTAGGCTAGTCTGTACTTTGGGAGAGAACAATGAGGTTTGGGTGCGAGACAATGTCTCTGAAAGGTCAGAATTTAGCATGATTGAATTAAGTCCGAATCGACAATGGAATGGCCAGTATGCAGATGCAGCCTGCTTGACAGTTAAGCGTCTAGCTCGTCAAGTTGCCTGCTCGGGGCAGGGGGCTCTTTGTATTAGCATGCATCTTTAATGAGGGGTTTGTCTGGGGAGGTCTCCTAAAGCGAAGATCTGGCTGAGTCTGGCCTGCCTAGGTGGAGAAAGGAACGTTCAGCAGTTAATGGCCATGCCTAGCTCTGTGCTTGTTCGGGGGCCTCACAAACACTTGGCCGAGGGTGGCAAAATGGGGCCGAATTGTGATATCCAAACGATATCTAATATCTTCCGAAGTAAGGCTAGTAGACGGTAATAACACACCCTACACCGCTATAGTGCTATGATTCTACTTTCAACATCCTATAGAATCCGGAGGTTTGCAGTTTAGGGAGGGACATTTAGAATTCTCAGCCAAAGAGCTCTTTGGCCTACAAACCCCAGAATTCCACAGGATGTTGAAAGTGGAATAATAGACTATAACAGCCTAGTGCAGAAACTGCCATAGAATTGGGTCATTAATGTACTGGTGACACGTAACTCCAAAACTTTGGCAGAGCTGGATATTAAATAGCACAGGAGACAAAACTGAGCCCTGGGGAACGCCATAGGCCAGTCACGAGGGAGCAAAGCAGGAATCTCCCATGGTATGTCCAAAGTACAATAGCCTCAGTTTTGCCATTCTGGTTTCTTGAAAGAGTTCAGGCATGATTTTCTCCTGAACCCTGTGTAACTAGCACAGGATATTGGTATTAAATATATTGCAACAGATTTTGAATACAAACTCACCAATGTGGAGAGAGATATTCTTTGCCTGTAATCATGCCCAGTTTAAACATTAAATACAAAATAGGAAAAATATTATATGTGCTGTTTTATACTTTTTTTAAAAAAAAATGCATACATAATTGGGCAACAGGTTATTAGGAACACCTGTGATGCTTTTTAAAAAAAGCTTCAGCTGACTGTATTGTAACAAGAACTTAATGGTTGCAAGGGTAGGTCCAGTTCCTGTTTATTGATTTGATTTGATTTATTCCCTGTTCACTCTTTCTAAGCTGGAAAAAAAAGGAAGACTTGTGATTTCAGAAGGAAACAGACTTCTTTTGACTGTATTGGCAAAAGCAGGCGTTAAAGTTCTTAATTGCCAAAACAGCTGGATCATAAATAACTAATGCAGCATGGATTCTATTTTTTTAAAAATCCTACACAGGATGTCTCTGCAGATGTGATACTTAATCACAACAATTCCCTTTTCCTATAAATCTTTTTGGATGAAACTGTAATGGCTCCAGCTCATTTCTTTTCTCAAAACCAGGAGGGGGGTTGAAGCTCCATAGGATACATGCATATCTGGTATGCAGAAGACACTTAGGTTCATTTTGTGGCATTTCCAGTTAAAATGATTGTTTGACAGGTAAGGTCTTCTTAGCTGAGATCATGATTGAGACCCTGGAGAGCCGCTGCTGTATTGGGCGAGAGAAGATAATGATCTGTTTCAATAAAAGGCAGCTTCGTCTATTCAAAATCTACGATTCTAAGCTCGAAGTTGGGACTGAAGTCCAATTTTGTGGGGCGAAAGTCCCTCCCAGAGTAGTAGTTCATTCATTCTCTTAAAGCAGGGAGGATTATGCCAGTAGTTGTGCAAAGCAATTGTGTAATGGCTAACTGCACAACCCTTTATACAGCTGGTGGCACAATAAAAACAGTTGGTTGCCACTCTTGCACTCACACTGAAAATGTGTAACAAACTAGCAGAAGGAGCTTTGAACCAGTGCAATCACATATCGGGGGTCATGCCCCCGTCCCAGGACCTAGATAAGACCCTCCCCAACAGCTACAACACAGAGACTTGAATGGTACAATACTGACAGCAGCCAGCATAGGTAAAAAAAGGAGATCCCATGAGACTTGGAGCATTTATATAGTAAGGACGCATAGAATCATAGAGTTGGAAGAGACCCCAGGGGCCATCGAGTCCAACCCCCTCCTATGCAGGAAGACCCATCACAGCATTCCCAATAGACGGCCATCCAGCCTCTGCTTAATCAATAAGGCAAACAGCTGGGGGAGGCTGTCAGCCTATATAAACAGGGAAAGGGATGGGAAGAAGCCATTGCAGACGACTGATCTTAGCAGTGGAAGCAGTGCATCTCATGTTTGGATCCTTTGTTTATGTTCCTGGAAACCTTGACCCTCACCTTGTGTACAGACTTTGCTACTGGACTGTCATTCTGAATTTACTACGGACTTGGACAGCAAAAACAACGACCCTTAACAGGCGAACAAGCTGTTATAAACTTTGTTTGTGGCTGCTGATAACAGACTGTAACTGGAGAGCTGTGAACCTTGGCTGGCTGCCAGCACAGGACATGCGGAGACAGGACAAAGACTCTCATTAGTTTTAAACAGAGCTTTGAAAAGTTCAATTTTTAGACTACTTACCAGAATTTCCTAACTAGCGTGGTTGTTGTTGTTACATGCCTTCAAGTCGACTCTGAGATACGGTGACCCATAGGGGTTTTCTAGGCCAGATTTGTCCAAAGGGGGTTTGCCATAGCTTTCCTCTGAGACTGAAAGAGTATGAGGCGCCCAAGGTCACCCAATGGGTTTCTATGGCTGAGTGGAGATTCGAACTCTAGTCTCCCAGAGTTCCACTCCAACACTAAAACCACTAACTATGGCCACTGAGATAATTAGCCTGAGAGAATTAAATTCAGTTTCAAAGCCACTTGTTGGTAAGAAGGATACCTTATTCCTGAACCGACTCTGCTGCAGATCAGAATGGTGCAAGGTAGGAAGCAAACTGAATAGCAACAATAGCCTGGAGGAGAGAAGAATAAAGGGTAACATGATAGCTATGTTTGAAGGGCTGTTATATGAAGGATGGAGCAAGCCTGTTTTCTGCTGCTCCAGAGACTAGGACAAGGAGCAATGGCTTCAAACTTCACAAAAAGAGATTCTATCAAAACAGCAGGAAGGACTTCCTGACAGAGCATTTTGCCAGTGGAATACATTGCCTCAGAGTGTATTCCTGCACGGCAGAATGGGGTTGGACTCAATGGCGCTATAATTCTATGTGAAGACAGGAAATACTTCTGACAGGTGTGTTTGTAGGGGCAGAGCGGATTCTATTTTCTCCAATAATCTTCAGTTATGGTTCTGATCTCTTTGTTACAATTACCTCAATGCCAGTTTCTCGTACTTTTGCTATTGGATCAAAAAGACGGCCTCCAGTGGGTAGAGACAGTGGCCTGAAATCTCTTGGTTAGTCACAACCAGAGTAGACCCATTCAATCAATTGTTGAATGATGAGCCAATAAAATAGTGTTTTAATTGAATATATGATTTAATGCTTTTTAACCTTTTCCACTCCATATTGTTTTAACATAGGCCATTTCCGCACTAGCCTGTTATAGTGCTATTATTCCACTTTCCACATCCTTGGAAGCCCTTCCCTAAACTGCAAACCCCAGGATTCCATAGGATGTTGAAAGTGGTACTATAGCACTATAACAAAGCTAGTGTGGAAATGGCCATATTCTCACAGAGTTGGAAGAGACCCCAGGGGCCATCCACTCCAACCTCATTCTGCCATGCCCACTATAAGCCCTTTTAGTTCATATTGTAAGCCTCTTTTGAGTCCCATATAGGAAAAAAGTAGGATAAAATAAAATAAAATAAAATAAATCTAACCTACTATTTCAATGCATCTAGTGAGGCAGGGACATTACAAAACTATTCAGGTCAGTGCGTCCAACTTTTGACAGCTGTATAATGTTGCTTGAACCCTGTCCTATATCACATTACCCCTCCCTTTTTTTCAAAGCCTCAGCTATTAAACTGTATGTTTGAATCCCCCATCCCTGAATCTCTAAATACCGAAAATGATAAAATTTTCATTCAGCACAGTTCTCCTGAAATAAGGCACGCTGGGTGAGCCAGAGGGAAATATCTTTCACATCAACATGGGGTATGGAAAAGAAATTACAGGAACGAAAGATGTTTAGAGCCAACCCCGGTCCAAAGTAATAATGTTTTGCACTGATAACTGCAGTCAAGAGATCAGCAGAAGCGATCAGTAAATTAATGGTTTCGTGAGTAATCTTGTAGTTCAGACTGAAGCACCGCCGTTCATGCTCCTTATTTTAGAAGGCCCATAATCAAATTCACCACAGGTTCCTTTGAAACCCCACAGATAATCTGCTGTGTCTGATTAGCACCAAATTAAACTCCTGCCGAAACAAAATTAGGGAAACTTAGCAAGATGACCTTTTTGATGGGGGGAATGCTATAAACAGACGGTTGTTGTTGACGTCTTTAGAGTTTTCTGAATGGACGGAGGAAGACAATTTCCATCGCCTGGCTTTCCTTTCTTTTAGATCTTCTTTCAGCGTTTGGTTTCTCTCTCACTTACGGTTTCTCTCTCTGGCCATTTCTGTGCTCTATTGTTATAGTGCTATTATTCCACTTTCAACCTCCTATGGAATTCTGGGGTTTGCATTTGGAATTCTCACCAGGGAACTCCTGGGACTCTACAAATCTCTCTAAACTACAAATCCCAGAATGCCACAGGATGTTGAAAATGGAACCATAGCACAAGAACAGCGTAGTGCGGAAATGGCCTCTGTCTCTCTACAAACATAACCAAATATCAGGCTTCTGCTTTCCCTCCAGCCATGTGGAGTCCCATTTGAAGAAGGTATTTTCTATCCACAAGACTCAATGGGTTCAGTCCTATAAGCCTGGCTAGAAATCCATGAGATTTACCAATGCGGTGAACGATCAATGGGCCCACTCTAATTAGGGCTAACTAAAACGACTGAGGCCAGAGTATTCTGGGTCAGCAGGGGGATCCACTGTATCTCTGCTTTCAAGTTTGGGAATCTCAGATAGTGGGGGACTGTGGCTCTCAGAATCTCACAATCCCATGGTCAGGGATCCTGGGAGTTTGTAATCCAGGGGTGGGGAAAGTGTGGCCAGTGGGTTGCATGCCACCCAGAGTAATAGCCCTGTCATTCTCTGAAGCCTCCCAACCACAGAATTTTTCAGAAACTTCAGTGGGTCCAAGGTGCTGTCGACTGGAGCTGGTTATAGGGAACGTGTAACTCCATTGTTGATATAGCTTCACTGGCTACCAGTTCATTTCTGGGTAGAATTCAAACTGCTGGTTATGACCCTAAAAGTTCTACAAGGCTTGGGTCTGTGCAAAGGACTCTGCAGCCATTTCTGCACTAGACTCTCCTAGTGCTATTATTCCACTTTCAACATCTTATGGAATCCTGGGGTCTGCACTTTTAGGCAGCGGTATTTAGACTTTTCAGCCAGAGAGCTCTTTGGCTTCAGTAAACTACAAACCTCAGAATCCCACAGGATGCTGACAAGTGGAATAATAGCACTATAACTGTGTAATGTGGAAATGGCCTGTCTCCCTGTAGGAGCCTGCATGAGTTTTAAGATCTTTCTTTCAGGTCCACCACCATCATGGGCATGTTTGGTGAGGACAGGGTTGTGGAATTCCCCCCACTGGAGTTCAGGCAGCCCTCTCTCTTCTGTTTTCCTCTGGCAGCCAAAGACCTTTTTATTCCAGTAGCCTTTTGGCTTAAAACTCATGCGGCAGAAAGAACTGTTAAAGAGGTTGTGCTTTGATCTGTTTTTACTATGTATTAATTTTGTTTTATACTATTTTATCTTTGTATTTTTAACCAAATCATTATTTTTAAAAACTATTATACAAATATATTTTGGCTGCATAAATTTTTTGAATGACTGTAAGCTGCCTTGGATCCTGTACTAAGAGAAAACACACACACACGTTGTGTGTTCTTGCAGGCAGGGTTTTTGTGGCCTCTTCTAGCTGCAAGATTCTATGATTCCACATTCTCGTTCTTTTTCTCCTCTCTCTGTAGAATTCCAGCTGGAACAGGAGGCCATTCATCTTGCTCAGTCCTTTGCTTTTCTTCCCCTCCCTGGTTGTTTACAGAATCCTGGAATCACAGAGTTGGAAGAAACCACAAGGGCCATCCAATCCAACCCCTTACAATACAGAAGTGTGCAATCAAAGCACTCCCAGCAGACGGCCATCCAGCCTCCACTTAAAAACCTCCAATGAAGGAGACTCCATCAGACTCCCAGGCAGCATATTCCACTGTTGAACTGCTCTTACCATCTGGAAGTTCTTCCTAGCATTTAGATCGAATCTCTTTTCCTGTTGTTTGAAGCCACTGCTCAATGTCCTAGTCTTTGGAGCAGCAGAAAAGAAGCTTGCCCCATCTTCCATATGACATGCTTTCAAACATTTAACCATAGCTATCATGTCACCTCCTCTTAATCTTCTCTTCTCCAGACAGCCCAGATTAATCCTCTGTCAATCCACTTTTCCAGCCACTTTTAAAAAATCCCAGTTTCTCTCTCCTCCTTCCTCCTTCCCATTTTGTCCTTGGCTTACTTCAGTTGCTGCAAACCGAATTCAAAATGCAAAGTTCTTTGCAGATAATTAACTCAGCAGGGAGGAGAAGGGGGCTGGAAACTTGCCTTTCCCTGTAAGCTCAGGCCAAAGCAAACAGCTGCAGACTCTCCTCGCTTGTGTTGTCCTCCTCACTGATAACATCTGCCATCTTGACCACACTCCCATGTTGCTTGGCCGAACGTGCCCCAGTTTTCATCTGTGAAATGTTGGAGGGTATGGAACACACAGTGCCTGTTTCCACAAATTCAGTGATTCGAACAGTACATTGGCATCACCAGTGAAGAGTTATGCACCATCCAACTGTACGTATGACAGCTATCCTTGCAGAGTTCCACTTACACAGTTGTGAACTGCATATAGATGTTATGCCATGGCCAAAATACTACAACTATATGTGTAAGGGAATTAGAGGGTTACAACTCATAGGGACCTTGGATCATTGCCCTCTGGAGCAGGAGGGAGCAAAATGTTTCTCTCAAGATGTTGAGTCCTAGAGCATTTCTACCCTAGACTGTTATAGTGCTATTATTCCACTTTCAACATCCTATGGAATTCTGGGGTTTGCAGTACAGGGCAGGAGTGTGGAAATGGCCCTACAGTTCTGTTTTCTGGCTGAAAGAAAGATGAATTTTTCTCCTGGAAGCCTCCAAGAGAGGGGATTTCCTCTTTTAAATAAGTGGCTCTCTGTCTAGCATTAAAGAGAGCCATGTTTTTTCCAAACCAGAAGTGGACTTCTGGACCTTCTGCTTTTATTCTTTTCAAATTGGAGGGGCATTTTTTAGCAATCCTTGAAGTCCCATGGAAGATCCCAGAGTGCAAAACTGCCCCCCACCTACCTACTATTTGCTTTAGAGCCAATAAATTCAATTTTATTGTCCCCCACTTTGGTTACAGAAAAGCGTTTGAGAGATTTCATACCTTAATAAGATTGTGAATGAGTGGTTTGTATCTTAGCCAGCGGGTGCTGAAGCTAATGCAAGGAGGGCACAAAACAAACTGGAGGTAATCGTTTTTCTTTTTAAATATGATACCAGCCGTTAAAAGACATAACAAACACATGCAGAGGTTATGCACCTTCGGTTCCTCTATCGTTACTTCTCTTTAATGACCTTTATGACATTAAACGGTCTCTTACAGTCAAGTCCTTCACAGGCCAAAAAAAATAAAAATAAAAAATAAAGCCACTGTGCTGATTGATGGTTTTCCATTTCTGAATGTCAGCCTGTACAGCTTTGATGTGTTCATAAATATATACCAGACCACTTACATTGGCCCAGCAAGCTGGAAAAGACAGATAAGAAGATCCATGCCCATTTCAGCTGCTGGCTTGCTCCCTCTCTTTCACTTTTTGCACGTTCCTTTTACAGATTTTTTAGATGGTCTATCAGGCAATGCATCCTATTTACAAAACGGTGGTGCAACCCAAGAAATCGCTCAGAGAAACCACAAAGTGTCTTTCTGCAAAGGGATTTTAAAGGGAAAGAGGAGACCAAAGCAGGATTCCTGCTTTACGTATACATAAGTTCCCCTACAGATGTGGTGGGCATTTTGGTCTAATGTAAAATAGCCATACTCTATTAAAGATTGTGAAGTTGGAGTTGTGTATGTGGCGCCGCTGTGTACGATTGCATGGAAGCCCATACATATTGCGTGTGTGAGCACATGGATATTTGTGCATGGATGTGCTTCATATCGTACATTGTGTGTTACCCTGGTTTCTGGGGATCCCGTGAGGGACACCGAAATATGCTCAACTATAGGTGGGGAAAATTAGCTCAAAGCATTGCTTTAGCGTTACGAGAGGCAGGGTAACTTAGCAGGATCTTTAACCCAATGTTTACAGGGTCAGGCCAAGTCAAGGAGCAGATCAGTTTGAAAGCAATGAATGATCTTTATTAAATACAGGCACACAATGTAAGCAATACAAGCACACAGATAACTAAGGAAATTAAAGGTGTGAGTAAGATAGCGGGATTTTCAGGGGGATAGTTGATTCGGGTGATACGAAACCTGTTCCTGAAGCCTGGAAGAAGATAGAGAGTGATGCTGGGGTTCGGTGTGGCTCAGCATGTGGAGCTGAGGGGAAGCTCGCCAAGCAATGCGGCAGCAAGGCGGTCTGGAACTCGGGAGCAATCCGAGGAAGGTCTCGGAATCAGAGGGTTTTATAGGGAGAAGTGTGACTGCAGGCAATGCCTTACTCGGGGACAACAATGAGTTTTGGGTGCGAGACAATGTCTCCGAAAGGTCACAATTTAGCATGCTGGAATCAGAGCCAAATTAACAATGGTGCAGCCAGTATGTAAATGCACAACGCTTGACAGTGGATGTTTCAGCCTTTGTCAAGTTGTCTGCTCGGGGCAGGGAGCCCTTTGTAGGTAGCGCGCATACATAATGTGGTGTTTGCCGGGCAGGTCCCTGAAGCTGCGATCTAGCTATTTCTGGCTCGCCTGTATTGCTTGAGAATATTTCAGCAGTTAAGTGCTGAGCCTAGTTTCGTGCTTGTCTGGAGGTCTCACAAACACGTGGAGAGGGGTGGTATGGTAAGGCCGAATTATGATATCAAAGTGATATCGGGTGCTCTCGCCAAATAGGCCTAAACTGCAGTAACATGTGTTCATGATTTTGTGTACATGGTTGCACTGTACACATTGTATACATAATGTATACATTTTTATCCAGCCTGCTCATGATTCAAGATCACTTAATTTGTGATTCAAGATCATTTTAACAGGTTTTGTCTGTTTTTAAACTGAGAAATCATTTAGTATATTTTTAATCTGTCAAAACTTTTGTATTTATTTATTTATTTATTTACTTTGGTTTTATTGTAAGCCACCATGAGATCTTCAAATAAAGGGCGGGATATTAATATTTTAAGAAATCAATACTCCTGTATGTGTATGTATATATACATGTGTGTGTGTGTGTGTGTGTGTGTGTGCATGCAGGTGCACATTCAGTTGCATATCACAATGCACTGATGAGACAGTTTTCTGCAACTCCATGAGCATAAAGTTACACTTTGTTTCTTTGATGTGGGAATGTGGCCATGATCTTTTGGATTCATATGACCACTTGCTTCAGATAGAGATAATGGGGAATTTCATTCAATCTATTAAAAGGAAAAGAAACATGTCCCCAAGTGTCTTCCTAAGTCCAACAGGAAAAAAAGTGAACATCATCAAATAATTTCAACATAGGAGAAAGTGAAACTGATAGAGTCATTCCTCCCACATCCAGGCCAAGCGGTAGGATCAGGCCCAGCTGCAGGTGGCTCTAAAGAAAGACCTCCTAGCTACTGTGCTGCCTCTAGTGATGGCTGGTGAGTCTAATGCAGTGGTTCTCAACCTGTGGGTCCCCAGATGTTTGTGGACTTCAGCTCCCAGAAGTCCTGAGCATTGACCATAGTGGCTGGGGCTTCTGGGAGCTGAAGTCCACGAACATCTGGGGACCCACAGGTTGAGAACCACTGGTCTAATGTAGGTGGGACGGTGAATGTACTTCAGGTTCTATTCTCAGGTTTAAAGGTGCTGTTCAAGGTGCTGAATCTCAAACCAGAGATCTATTCACACTAGGCAATTACAGTGCCATTATCCCACTTTAACTGCCACGGTTCCACCCTGGGGTTTGCAGGTTGGTGAGGCACTGGAGCTTTCCGGCTGAGAATTCTAACAGCCCTTCCCTGAACTGTCAGTCTCCAGATTCCAGAGAACAAATCCAGGGCAGTTAAAGTGGAATAATAGTGCTACAATTCTGTAGTATGAGTGAGTCCTTGGAGTGGATTCACCACTCACCATTTACTGGAGGGGACTTAGAACACACCAGTCACCAGCGGCTTCCATTGGTGATGCTTAGGTGTGCTTCAGAATGCGACACAGGCCATTTCCACACTGGACTGTTATAGTGCTATTATTCCACTTTCAACATCCTATGGGATCCTTTGAGAGCCCTTCCTAAACTGTTCATTAGAGTGCTACAAAATATGTAAGGGCAAGTGTTGATTGCATCATTATATCTGTTTGTAGCATATGTGTGTGTATTCAAATTGCCAATTGCTTTATGGCTCCACATACTATGAATCCGGAAGAGAGGGAGAAGATCAGAGCGGGGGAAAATGAAAGTACCAAAAGGTGTTGTGAGAACTGTGAAATGCTCAGAGATAAAAGACAAGAAACATGTTTTGGCCTGAAGGATGAAAGATGGGCAAACAACTGAGAGCTTGAGAAATGTCTAAAAGTTGTGGGATAATATTTAATTGATCCTCTTTGTTACATATCTAAAGAAGCCTGATGCTGAAATGTGCATTTACATTTCAGTTTGTTAAAGTCTTGTAGCCAAGAACAGCAGACAAATACAAAACTGCAAAACATATTTCCCAGTGCTGTACACCTTCCACAATTTTTTGGTGATACTCAAAAGTAAACAGAACCCCCATCCATTGATTTATTTCAGATGACTGCAAATCATACAAAATCTCATAGATCAACAACAAAAAAAATTGGCTTTTTGAAGGCACTGAATTCAAATATTTGCCAAGTACAAGCCTGCCATGTATGAAATTTAAGTTTTGCAGTGGGGAAAAATCCCCATATACATTAACTTTCCTCAGTGTTTACACATTAAAGATAATTCTGGTATTTACACATTAAAGATAATGCTTGATATTCTCTTGATATTTACACATTAAAGATGAATGTGAATGCTAAATAGTGTTTGTTGGCTTTGAAATGATGAATTTCAACTTGGTGGCAACCGACTCCCCCCACCCCAACATAACAAGGAAGGAATATAAGATACATTATTGGTATCACTGAGTCAACTGTGAATTTCTGTTCATTTCTCTACAGACTCCACTAACAGCTTGAGCGGCTGACGGAAGCACCCTTTGGAATACTGATGAGTTGGAGTCTTTAATATTCCATGCCAAGAACAGCAAGGGATAATGGTGTGAAGGGAGCAGCAAGTGGCTAAACGATAAGTGAATTCTCATACTAGTGTGCTAACTGGGAATAATTTCACAAGGGATTTAACAAAAACCTCCCTGTTGAAAGAGCAGCAGCATCATATATAACAAAAGTGGTTTTCATTTTCTAAATGCTAGCCCTTATCAGGCCAAATGGAGAAGCAGCAGTAAACCTGGGGAAACCCAAAATTTGCAGATGTAATTTTCTGGGGGTAAGAGACTTAAAGAAGTAGGGGAAAGGCCAGGATGCAAGCGCCTGAATGCTGAGTATCTGTACAAGGGAGTACAGAGCTTGAAATGTTGACTGCAATTCACTATTGTACTTACAGATGCATAATCTAGAGTTATGATTAGGGAATTCACGGTTCCGATGAATTCACTATTATGGCAGTGTTGCCATGATCATAGGAGTCTCCCAGTCCTGCTTTACTGGGCAGCGGCTGCTGTGAGCAATGGAGGTCTGTTCTCTACCACTTGCAGCAGGGTAGGTGGGTGGGCCAAGAGATGATCTAGGATCTTGGCCATTACGGCCATTTCTGCACTAGACTGTTTTAGTGCCACTCTTCCGCTTTCAACATCCTAAGGAATCCTGGGTTTGCAGTTTAGGGAGGGGCCTTTGAGGCCCCTCCCTAAACTGCAAATCCCAGAATTCCATAGGATGTTGAAAGTGGAAGAGTAGCACTAAAACAGTGCAGAAATGGCCTAACTTTAAAATGTAACCCGCTCTGTTATTCATTATTGGGTTGTTGTGGTAGTGGTAGTTATTAAAACTGTTGGAAAAATTACCAGCATTCTCTCTCCCCGCTCCATCTTGTTATTAGAACAGATGGGCAATAGCAAGATAGGGCCTCCCTTTCTGTTGCATGCCAGATCTTCTCCATTTGCCTCTCTGTCTTTTATTGCATGATCATAAATACCTTTGGTGCTCAGATCATGTGACCCAGGACAGTTGCTTGGGTCATCGGTCTTATAAAAGTTAAGACCTCCCTCTCTCTGATGAGCTCTCTCTCTCTCTTTGTTCTCAATGGCTGCTTTCCCTGAACTCTTCGCATGCTCCGAGTTTGAGTCCCATCAAGGAGGATGGTGAGTTAAACTGAAGAATCTCCTATTCACTAGATTAGACAGGTAGCAGGCTCTCTCAATACAGATGTAAATGAAGAGTCATTAGTAAAGTATTTAGTCTTTTATTCAAAGCTACCTGTGTCTGTGTTTATTCCAAGTACCAGTCTGAAGCCACAAGTCATTAGATAAAACTTCTACCGCTTCTCTGTGTGACTTTGCTAAATGAAGATTGGATCCTGACAGGTTCAGTCTCATTTTCCCCAACAAAAACATTTGCCTATCAGCGTGCAGACAACTCGTGCTTCTGAGGTGATGCCCAGCAGATAAAAACGTTGGCCAAAATCTCACACAAAGGAGATGGAGTGTAACTTTACCTCCACAGAGCTACATGATGACTGTGTGTTAGTGAATTGCAATATTGAGCAACTGAATGCGGTGAGAAATGTGAATGACACAATTACAGTACCTAATACATGATCCACATCTGCACATATAATGCTTAACTCTCCTTCCATAACCTTGAGCTGAATACAGACATTATGCCATGCTCAGAATAGTACAGCCACATGTGCAAGGGAATGTACATGTGCATAACTCACTAACAGGACAATATTTTTAAATGGCGGGTGATTATTAGGCTCACAAATATAATGCTGTAAGAGTACCACTCTATTCTGCTTTGGTGAGAGCTCACCTGGAAGAATGTGTCCAGTTCTGGGCACCACAGTTCAGGAAGGATATTGACAAGCTGGAATGTGTCCAGAGGAAGGCAACCAAAATAGTAAAAGGCCTGGAAACTATGCTCTATGAGGAGTGGCTTAGGGAGCAGGGTATATTTAAGTTGGAGAAGAGAAGGTTAAGAGGTGACATGAAAGCCATGTTTAAATATTTGAAGAGATGTCATATGGATGATGGATCGAGCCTGTTTTCTGCTGCTGCAGAGACTAGGACATGGCTTCAAACATCAGGAAAAGAGATTCAATTTAAACATTAGGAAGAACTTTCTGAAGGTAAAAGCCGTTCAACAGTGGAATATGCTGCTTGGGAGTGTGGTAGAGTCTCCTTCTTTAGAGGTTTTTAAACAGAGGCTGCATTGCTATTTGTCAGGAATACTTTGATGGTGTCTTCCTGCATGGCAGGGGGTTGGACTCAATGACCCTTGTGGAGTTTTCTAGTTCTATAGTTCTATGATTCTATGATCTTCACAATTCTCTAACAGTGGGCCTTTCTACCCTATGCTGTTATAGTGTTGTTATTCCACTTTCAGCATCCTGTGGAATTCTGGGGCATGTAGTTTACTGAGGCCAAAGAGCTTTCTAGGTGAGAATTCTAAAGGCTCCGCCCTAAACTGCAAATCCCAGGATTCCATAGGTTGTTGAACTATAACAGTTTAGTGAGGAAATGGCCTAGATACGAGTAGTGAATTATGTTCAAACTCTCTGGAGAAATGAAAAAAAGAAGAGGAGGGAGGGAATGGAATGGAATGGAGCATCCTACGAAAGGACAGAATTGCAGCCAGTCAAGTAGACTTACCAGAATGAAAACTGGAGATGGCTCCTGTACTTTTAATGATGGTGTAGAAGAGGGAATTGTAGCAGGTGTTGATTTTTACCTGGTTGTGTGCCAAGCCACACCTGCAGAGAATTCCTACTTGTGCACAAACTATAAACTTGAAACACATGTTCCAATTTTCATCTGTGAAATGTTGGAGGGTATGGGTTACATCTGCAGAAATTGGCTTATGCACCTATGAACTGAATACATCCATTGCACAACAACCTAAAAAGTGCAACCACATGGCTAAGGGAACTTACACATGGGTGTGACACTGACAAGATTCCAGCGGCAATCTGATAACAAGGAGTTTGTTTGTCTGTTTGTTTCAGTGGTATTGTTATGCATAAATGAAGACACATGAAGTGGATTCTATAAGTGGATTACAGTAGACCCTCCACATTCGCAAGGCTTAGGAGCACAGAACCCTTGCAAAAGTGGGAAAAAATGTGAATAACTCTCCCCCACAATTCCTGTCCCATTCCCTTCCCATTCCTTTGCCTCTGGCATTAGTGCGGGGAGGTAAAAGACAACCTAAAAGGCTTTCTGGTACTTTCCCCTCAGATAGAGAAGAGAGGAGTTCTGGAGTTCTACTTGCTTCTGGTGGCCATCTTGAGAAAGGATCACCTGGCCAATCAGTGGCCAATACACAGCAGAATGCGCAACCACATGGCTGAGAAGCCACGACCTCAGCAGTGGGAGGGGGGTTTGCTCACCCAAAAGGAAAAAACCCTCCATTTTAAACAGAAGCCTTGCAAGCCTAGAGTGAGAAATGCAAGAGTTGGGAGGAGGAAAATGAGGGGTGGAGGAGAAAGCACATGCCTCGCGAATAATCACATTTGTGAAGGTCAAACCTGTGAATGTGGAGGGTGGATTGTAATTGAATAAAACCCATCCAATTAAACAGAGCTAGCATGAAGTAGTGGTCTGAGCATTGAACTACGATCCTGGAGACCACGGTTTGATTCCCAGCACAGCCATGGAAACACACTGGGTGACTTTGGGTGCGTCACACACACACAGCCCCCAGAGAACCCTGTGATAGGTTCACCTTGTGGAAATGACTTGAAGGCACACAACAACGACAGACAATCAGTTGATTACTGCTTTCCCCCCCCATAGAAGCCATGGACATGAAGCGGTTGAAAACAGAATTCCCTGGGTGGCAGGAGACCATCAACAGGGCTGCCATTTTGGGGTTGAAGGAGAAAGCATGACATACAACGGAGAGATTTCCCTCAGCCAGGCTTCACACCACAGGCGGCAGACTAAACAGGCCTGGAGAGCAAGGCAATTATCTCCCTGAAGATAATTTCTTGCTTTGCGGAAGCGTTTGAAGAGCATTTTATTCCCAGCAACAGAATGTTCTGTAGCAGCCGGCCAATATTTGTAATGCCTTTTCTGGAGATGGTGTTGCTAAGGAATGGGCTTGGGCTCAGATTAGCTAAATGGATTGTTGTGATAAGACTGCCGCGAGGCCTATAAATCTCCAATGAACAAGCAAAACCCTGTTGTGGAGCTGCAGCTGGCTGTTATCCCGGTGGCTCGTTGCTGTGTTAGCACTCCTTACTCCCCCCTTGTCCTCCGCACACCCTGCTTTCCTCCTCTGTGGCATTTCGCTGACTGGGCAAACTGTGGACAGACCACCTTGGATCTCAAACGGTCGCGCTGGCTGGCGTAGGGAGCAATAACGGAGGTGGAAGGGAGAGCCTTTCGACAGCGTGTTCGACACACTGCTGGAGCGGATTTGGCTTAATGAGATGTTTGCAGAGGATTCGGTGACTTAACCAGTTGCAGATGAGGCTGACGATGGAGCCCTGAATGGGAGTCCCTTTGGAAACAAGACTCCAGTGTCTTTGAAAGGGGGTGATTCAGGAAGTGGCCAGCTCTGCCATTTTGAGAGGAAAACACCTGCCCTTTTCATAGCCACCTTCTCTCTCCAACTCCCATTTTAGATTTGAACTTCTATCGTTTCCGCTGCTGAGTGAAAAAAAAATTGTGGTTCTTTTTCTGTACACCATTCAGATATGTTACTTTTTGGACTTGTTGCCTGCCTTCAAGTCATTTCCAACTTACAGCAGCTTCAAGGTGAACCTAGGCCATTTCTGCACTAGACGGTTATAGTGCGATTATTCCACTTTCAACATCCTATGGAATCCTGGGGTTTGCAGTTTAAGGAGGGGCCTTTAGAATTTTCAGACAGAGAGCTCTTTGGCCTCAGTAAACTACAAACTCCAGAATTCCCCCAAGGATGTTGAAAGGGGAATAACACTAGAACAGTGTAGGTTGGAAATAGCCTTAGATTCTATGGTTCTTTAAATGTCAGACTAAGACCACCTCATTGACATCGGAGTGCCAGCTGCCACTACATACCACAGCTCCATTTGTCTCAATACAGTACAGTGGCTAGGATCTCCTCTTTGTTGTATGTGACACAACTCTTCTCCAGTCTTGCTAGGAGATGCTGGGAACTGAGCCCTGGACGCTCTCTGTGCAAAGGATAATTTTTTCCCTGAGTTGTAGTTCTTTGCTTGCAAATGTCTAACAAGAAGACCTGTTTTTGTGGTTTGATGATCTTCACTGAGTCAAGACAACTTTAAACACTGGCTGAAAATCTTCCAGAGGGTGAAGGTGGGGGTGGAAGAATGTCGACATTTCTCTCAAGAGCCACTCATCTTTTTCTTTCTTTTTCTTTTTAGAAGTCTGTTGTTTCAAACCACAAATTCCTGACTTGTCTGAGGAAGTAAGTAGAGTTCTTTAGGAATAAGTGAGTGGAGCCTTGCAAATGCATTCTTAAGAACTCCAGGGAGACTTCATTGCACATCCCTTGGCCTCACAAAGGAGAAGCTTCCTTTAGAATCCCCTTTGCATGCACAAGCTCTGGCTGTTTTGTTTGGCATTCTCTCCCCATCACTCCCTCTCCCCCTCCCCTCATCTCTCTCCCTTCCTACCTGTGCTATAAAAACACGGCTTTGTGAAGAGCCCAAGCGTGCATCTTCTGAAAGGCACTATACAAATCTTTCATATTGTTTTTGGCTGCAGCAACAGATTCAGTATAGCTGGGGTGGTATCCTTGGGTTTTGTATTTATACCACTAAATCATTCCCCACAGAATGATGTGTCTTTTCCAATGGACAGGCATACCCCGAAAAGGCAACATCCCAGCAAGGAGGAACCACATGAGGAGAAGGGCGACAAAGCTGAAAGCCGTTCCTAATAGTGAGTTCACAGTTTGAATACTGAGCCCATATCACATCATCATTGCTGTCAACATTGCCTACATCAGAGTCATATAATGTATGCAGACATGCATATTTATTGTGCAACTCAACCTTTGTGTTGACTGGCAGTGTTGCGCCACTGAACCAAGACACCAAAAAGATAGCTAAACACACAGCCAAGGGTTTCATTCTGCTCAGTGGCACTGCATTTGCAACTTTGTTCCTTCAACTTTGAACTGAATACAGTCAGCCCTTCACATTTGCGGGTTTGACTTTCACAGATTTGGTTATCTGAGAGTTTCGTCAACCCTTGCTCCTCCTACCTCACGTGTTTCTTTTCTGGAGGGAACCTTCTCTCTCAGCAGCTCCAATCAGGCTGCCTCTGGTCTTCTTCTACCAGTCACTGTCTGGCCAGCAAAGGATTGCTCACAACCTGATGTCTCAGCACCACAGACCCCCTCCTGATGCCCTCTACACATACCCAAGGAAAGATGGGTGAGAGAGAGGAAATATAGGGCCATCATGCCACCCGCCCCCTTCCCTCTCCTTTCTGTTTGTTGGTTTGGATGCTGGACGTCCATTCTCCCCACCATGCCTCTTTCTCCGTCTCCTAGACACACAAACACATTTTGGTATTTGTGATTTTTCCACTTTTACAAGTGTCCTGTGACCCTAGTCCTAGTGAATGTGGGCGGCCAACTGTACTCATGATATGCAGCTGGCTGGGGGATTACGGGAGTTGCTGTCCAGAAAGGTAACTTCCCAAGCTACGCCTGGATATGGGCAAATTACACTTGAATCCCATGGATAAGGGTTATGGGTGGGCCTGAGCTGTATGCCTTTATCTCTCTGCCCCTGCTCCCTATCGCTCAAAGGAGGATCTTGTGATGATTTACCTCCCTGGTTGTTGTAAGAGCAGCTAAGATAAGGAAGCTGTCGGATGCCTTTGAGGGAGACGGAGGAGTAATAAAATAAGGAAGGCCATGTTAAAGACCTCTCCCCCAGGGTTACTTTTCAACTGATTAATGGAATGATTAAAGGCAACAGCAGGCCTGCTTTGATATTTAAAATCTCCCAAGGGCATCTCCAACACTTTTGGGCCAAAGTTTTCACCTCTGTTAGTTGCAGCACTTGGGTGCGTATCCATGCTCTTGCTGTGTGTATAAACACCAGGGGGAAGGCGGTGGCCAAATGCTCTTCTTGCATTTGGTGCGTATCTTGTTTTGGCGGGCTGTGAAGTGTTCCTTCCAACCTGCGATGGAGCATCTCCTCTGTAGCAAAGAAGGAGGAAGTTAGAGCAGCTGGGAGCAGAAAGCTCTCAGACACATAGAGGGGGAGGAAGAGGAGGAGGAAGCCAGAGATGAAAGGAGGGGGCTCGTATTTTCTCAGGTGAGGCTGAAAGCGGCTTAGAGCCCTCCCAAGTTTTCTCACCTTGGCTTCAGGACAAAAAGCAAATAAAAGCAGACTGTTTGGATTGTGCCTTTGTCCCTCCTTTTGCAACCGGCATTTTCCCTTGAATGAGAAACAAAAATAAATGTGGTCAAGAGCAGATTAACAGGGATGCTTTATCAGGCTTCAAGTGGGATTTCAGAGCTGCAAGAAGCAACATTTTGCAAGAGACAGATCCCAAGTGGTGTTTACACTGAGGTCAAAGACAAACAAAAGGAACCCAGGGAAAGGGAACTATAGCAAGAGAGGGAACAGCAGGGGTCGGGTGGTGCTGGGGGATTTCCTTTTGATCTCCTGTGGTCTGGGATATGGGATCCCCTTGTGTTTGGGCTCCTTTGCTCATGGAAAGAGAATGAGAAAATCTAGTTGACAGCAATGAGTGCCAGGAAGACTCCTCATGGCAGTCCATTATGTTACAACAAGGTTAGGAATCATGTCGGATTGCAACTCCCAGAGTTCCTCACCATTGGCTTTGCTGGCCAGAGCTACAGAGGGTTGCAATTCAACAACATCTTAAGAGCTGCAGGACTCCCACCCTTATGTTACCCTGTCTGCTCAATGATGACCTCAGTAGTAGGGATTGGTGGCTCTCATGTCAGTGGGGTAGTGAATCCATGTTGTGTTTTCGCTAGCTTTAAAGGAGCTATCCAAAATGCTGAACCTTTGGGGGAGCAGGACATAGTTCTCAGTACTTTCAAAAGCAAGGAGCCAACAGGGTGTAGTGGTCTGTATGTTGGACTATGATCCTGGAAACCAGGGTTTGATTCTCTGCTCAGTCATGGAAACCCACTGGGTGACCTTGGGTGTGTCACATACTCTCAGTCCCAGAAACGGCTGTGATAGGTTCGCCTTAGGGTCACTATAATTTGGAAACGACCTGAAGGTACACAACAACCACCACCACCTTCAAAAACTCTTTTAAAGCCTAGATGAAAACATGGAGTAGATTCAGCACCCTACTGACATGGGAGCCACCAGCCACCGCTGGACATAAGAAGAGCCTTGTTTGATATGACGGCCAAATGTCCCACTTTACAGAGGACTTTCTTGTATCTAAAACACCCCGTTTATCTGAAGCGCTACCTAATCCAAGTCGGATTGAAAACTGTAAAGGCCCTAAATGATTTAAGGCAAAGATGGGGAAACTAGCAGCCCACAGGCTGAATGCAGTTTCAGAGATGTTCTTGGTAGTTCCTGTGCTGGGCAGGGGCAGTATATAAAAATACTAGTGTATTTCAGCTCAAAGCTCCCACTGCCAGTTACTAATCCTTAGGAGAACAATTTCATCCTTTGAGAATGGGGAGAGCTGGGAAACTGCCCCACAATGGGTAAGGGGCTTGACCACTTGGGGAAATACCAGAGGGCTGTACTAGGACCCCATGAAGGTTGGATCTATTGAAGGGACTGCTTATGTCAAGACCAGCCAGCCTAGTTATTATGATCTGCTGGAGACACTCTCCTAACAATACTATTGGTCACAGTTTTTGTTCTGGGGCATCTTGGAAAGGACTTTCTTCTGGTGTTGGTGGTGGTGGTGGTGTGTGCCTTCAAGTCATTTTTCAACTTTTGGCAACCCTAAAGTGATCCTATCATGGGGTTTTCTGGGGCTGAGAGTGCCCAAGTGGATTTCCATGGCTGAGCAGGGAACTGAACCCTGGTCTCCAGAGCTGTAGTCCAATGTTCAAACTGCTGTGCTGGTTCTCATGTATCAGTCCCAAATCAAGGAATATGATAGCAGGCATCTTGTATGTTGGATAATATATATGCTGCGCCATGTTCATGTTGAATTGCAACTTTGTAAACTTTAGCAAGATGACAAGTGTGCTACCAAATGCACAAACGGCTGTGCACACCTATCCATGCAAAAGGGGCATGCACACCCACGGGGAATGGAACCTGATGTCCAAATCTACTTCCACAACCTTGTACCGACAGTGGGTGTTCTGCATCAGACAAAATGGCCAACCACTTCATCCACTGGATTCTGGCCATTTCCTCTGGAATTACAAGACGCTTCTGCACGAGACTGTTATAGTGCTATGATTCTAGTTGCAACGTCCTATGGAATCCTGGGGTTTGCAGTTTTGGGAGGGGCCGGCTGGCCTCTCCTGAAGCTGCAAACCCCAGGATTCCATAAGATGTTGCAACTGGAATCATAGCGCTATAACAGCCTAGTGCGGAAATGGCCACAGTTGTCTTCCTACGCCTTTTGCTTTCAGCAAAGCTGTTAAAATACATCTCTTACCTAGCCTTTTAAAATATTTCAGTGTGTTTTTTGTTTTAACCTTTCCTGAGTGGTTTTATTAATCCTGTTTGGTCATGATGATTTTATTGCTCTAATAAGGCTGGTCTGCTTTACTGTATTTTAAAATAAACCTTCTTGAGAAACTTTATTAAATAAAGTACAAATACTAACAGTAAAGATAGAAGCTTATCTTTCGTGTATTTCTCTAATCATTTTCAAAAGTTGCATAAACCCCCTTGCCTCATTTTATGGCAGTGCATTCTGTAAGTTAAATATGTGTTGCCAAAGAAGCATAAGAATTTTAGTAGAGCTGTGCTAGATAGGTCTGAATGCCTATCTAATCCAGCATTCTCTTTCTCTAAAAGTCAATCAGTTGACTATAGGAAGCTGCCAGCAAACAAAACCAGAAGACAATTGGCCCGTTCTACTTGGGGACATGAGAGGAGTGGGGCCGTGATAACAGTTCTGCAAGATGTCATAGTCCCATCCTTCTCCAGTCACCAGCCGGTGCAATCATGGAGTAAATAATTGATGGGATTTCCCTGTTAATGAAGCCCGATCGCACAACCGTCCTACATTTACCTTGGAGAGCATGGAGGAGGGGAGGTGCTATGGCCGAAGAGGGTGGGACTGTGGCACATGGGGGAGGCAAGCAAGGAGATGTGGCACCCCCAAAAAATTGTCGCCAGGGGTGCACGTCCCCCATCATCCCCCCGTCTCTATGCTACTGACTTACCTGCCCTATGGAAGGCATGTAAGCATGCTGGAGGCATGACGCTCCAGCACAGGATGGGAAAGAGCCCAGCTGCATTGTGGAAGGAAGAGGCATGTCCATTGTGCTCCCTTCTGCAGGGAGCCAGTCCGGTGAAGAGGGGAGCTTTGGGGACACCCTCCCATCCCAGCGACCAGAAGACTATGGGTTAAAGCAACTTGCAGAAACGGCAATCGAGACGTCAGATCTGGCCATGGTGACACACACCTTAGTTACATCTCTTTTGGATTGCAAGAACACACTGTACGTGGGTCTACCCTTGAAGAGCATTCAGAAATTTCATCAGGTCCAAATAGCTGAAGCCAGATTGTCAACAGAGGCTGACTAGAGGGACCACACAACTCCCTTGTTGCAACAGCTCCACTGGCTGCCAGTTCATTTCTGAGTACAATTCAAAGTGCTGCTTTTGATCTAGAAAGCCCTGTGCATTCAGTTCTGGGTTCTCTGAAGGACTCCCATATGAGCGTTCCTGTGTTTAGAGATTATTTGCAGAGGGTTTTCTCTTTGTCTCACCCCCCTCAAAGGTACACCTGGTTGGAACACAGGAAAGTGCCTTCTTGGTGGCTGCTCCCAGGCTCTGGAACTCCTTTTTGATGGATGTTAAACTGGCACCCTCCTGTTTGCATTTTTTTTTTTAAAGTCTCAGTGAAAAATTTGTATGCTTTTTAGTGTGCATATTTTCTAATATCCGCTATACTCTAGAAGCTAAAATGAGTAAACTGGGGCTATTTTACTTTAGACATACTAGAAGACATGGCTCACTGGAAAACACAGTAGTGCTAGGGAAAGGGAGAGAGCAGTAGGAAAAAAGGAAGACTGCATTACAGGTGGATTGATTCAATAAAGAAGCCACAGCCCTGAGTCTGCAAGATCTGAGCAGGGAAGTTGACAAATGGAGCTGTTCGAGGGCCCTCCTTCATAGGTCAATGTGGTGGCACAGAACAATTAAAGTGCATTTTAGCAGATACTGGCCTGAATTCAACTGGTTAGAGAATACTCGTTGACTCTATTGCTAGGCTGTTGAGCAGTGAATCAACACATAGGTGAATCCCATTGTTCTGAGGGGTCTTAATAGACTACAAGCTGATCATGAGTTAGCAGTGTGATGTGGCAGCTAAAAAAAGCCGATGTGATTCTGGGCTGCATCAATAGGAGTATAGTGTCTAGGTCAAGGGAAGTGATACCACTCTGTTCTGCTTTGATCAGACCTCACCTGGAAAACTGTGTCCAGTTCTGGACACCACAGTTCAGGAAGGATATTTACAAGCTGGAACATGTCCAGAAGAGGGCAACCAAAATGGTGAAGGGTCTGGAAACCGTGAAACCTTATGAGAACCAGCTTAGGGAGCCTGGTGTAGTTAGCCTGATGAAAAGAAGGTTAAGAGATGACATGGTAACATTGTTTAAATATTTGAAGGGAGGTCATGTTGAAGATGGAGCAAGTCTGTTTTCTGCTATTCCAGAAACTAGGACACAGAGCAATAGTTTCAAACTTCAGGAAAAGAGATTCCACCTAAACATAAAGAAGAACTTCCTGACAGTAAGAGCAGTTTGATAGCAGAATACTTTGCTTTGGAGTGTGGTGGAATCTCCTTCTTTAGAGTTTTTTAAACAGAAGTAGGATGCTCACCTGTCAGGAATACTTTGATAGGGTCTTCCTGCATGGGAGAATGGGACTGGATGGTCCTTGTTATCTTTTCCACTTCTATGATTCCACAATTCTATGAATGGATCTCTGGCCACTAAAATCTACATTTTGTATCTTCCCCCCCCCCGAAGAATTGCATCGCTCGATGTATTGAACACTAACGCATTGTACTGAACACTAACACAGTGTACTGAACACTAACACATACTGAGAAATGTACTGAACACTAACACATTGTGGCATGCATCATTGATTTGAGAAGCACAACTTTGTTAAGTTTTTATCATAAGGCTAACTGAACAGAATTCTTCCCCATCAGAAATAACAGAAATAGGGAGAAGTGAGAAATGTCTTTCTGAAATTTCTTTTGAAGTGTCCGTTGATCCAGATTGCTGTCTGCTGTGGCTGCAATACATGTATTAAATGCACTGTGGCATCTGCAGAAATCGTCCTCGCAGCTACAAAAATTTAATTTAACCGTCCTATGTCAAAGTGATTGTGCTTGAATATTTTATTTATTACCATTTTCCTCCTTGCTTGCAGAGATCTGTGTTACATAGCAACATGAATGATAAATAATGCATTTTAGAAAAAAATCAAATAGTTACATTTGTTAGCCTTTCACTTCCTAGTTCTGAGGTGAGCCCTATAACCAGGAGGCCACATACACTGGTGACAGAATCATGCAGAATCTGCTAATGGCCAGAGCTGGCTTCCTACAGCCAGAAGAGAAATGACATGAGTGATTGCAAAAGGAATACATTTACCCTATAATTTAAAGGGCTTGTCTGTTCGTTGGTTAGACTATATCCAGATATAGTAGCCCCTCCACAGTTGAGAGGGTTAGGGGCACAGAACCCTAGCAAAAGGGGGAAAATTGCAAATAGCTTCCTCCTCCTGCAAATCCCCTCCAGAGCTCCCCCATCCCATTCCTTTGCCTCTGGCTCTGGCATTGGGGCAGGGGAGGAAAAAGACATAGTAAAGGGCTTACTGGTACTTTCTCCTCAAAGGGAGAAGAGTAGAGTTCTTGGGTTCTAGTTACTTCCAGTGGCCATCTTGAAAAGGAAGGAGTAGGAGCAAAGAGAGCCCCTGACCAATTAGCATTCATTACACAACAGAAAGTGCAGCGACATGACAGAGAGGTCACACTTCCAGCAAGGAGGGGCGGGCTTTGTTCACCCAAAAAAGAAAAAAAACTGGCATTTGAAACACAAGCCTGGCAAGCCTGGGATGAGGAAAGCAAGAGATGAGAGGAGGAAAATGGCGGAGGGAGGCAAGCATGTGCCTCCTGAATAATCAAATTTGCAAAGGTCAAACCTGCAAATGTTGAAGGAGGACTGTATTTGATTTCAGAGGCCCTAAACTTGTTGCATAAAAAGACAGGAGAAGAATCAAGGGACAAGAATCTTATGATACCAATGAACCAATTTATTTTAGCAGGAACTTTCATGGATCATTTGTGGAACCTCATGCTAAAGCAAATGACTTAACATGTCTACAAGATTGTGTCTCTCTTTTTAGGCTGAAGCAGATTTACTTTGAATAGGAAACTGGATATGTTATGGAACAGGACCAAAGTGTAAAGCTTTGGACTTGATTTGTTGACTAGCTGATGTAGCTTCTGAGCAAAACTTTAGGTTTCTGTGCTCCAGAATGCCCATTTATAAATAACTTTGGACTAAAGTTGGGCCGAGATGCTACATCAAGAAGATGGAGTGTAAATTCACACTTGCAGAGTTACACAGAGATTGTGCAATGTTCTTCCTTTAGTGAATTGTGACACTGCACAACCAAATGTGTCACAAAATGCACATACATATTTCCAAGTACGGTGTGGAATATGCAATGCCCCAAAATGCAGAATGTGCATCCACATCCACGTGCAGCCGTGTGCAGCCATGTGCAACATGTATCCATTGTACAGAATTAAGGAAGCCACCAAACACTGTGTTCAGGTGTGGGCATCTTAAGAGCATGTGGCCAACTTAAGAAATCCAGAAGTCTAGACTGGAACCCTTACAGGACCAGATTCAGTCCTGGGCCTGAAGTTGCTGAGAAACCAAGATGTAGGTGACGTAATATTTGTTAATGATCTGAAGACAGGGCACAAACTTGACCATTGTCATGTCCAGGTTAACTTGTGCTGAATAACTTTGCTCAGAGTTTCAAAACAGAAGCATTTGTTTCAGAACAGCAAGCAACACAGCAATATCACCAAAATTTTGCTGAGACTACAGCATTTTGCGTACAAGTTTTATACCTGAATTGAATTTTGGCGTGCTTACCAAACATTGGTTAAAACCTTACATTTCAAATCACCCCACCAGCTCTAGCAGTTGTTCCCAGGCATGCAGTTATTTACATACTGTTCATCATGAGAGCGAGAAACAGGTTGTTGACTTCTGTCTAAATGTTCCCATAACATTCCCTTGTTTTTCTGTTGTTATCCCACTCCCTCCTGTTTGATCTTCCCTTCCAACTGCCCGCTGCAATACAGAGCAAATTGCCCATCCTGAGTCCATTGATACTTCAAATGTTATAACCGGATACATGGTTACAAGTGCCAATTGGAAGTCGATGCATATGAGCATAAGCAAACTTTGCCCTAGGAATCTATTGCAACTACTATGAGAGGTGTTGGTGGCACATATGACCGGACCAAAGCATCCGGATAACCATCCTATCTGCATCAATGTCTTTCAGATAAAAAGGAAAGGGGAGTTTTGAGGCCTGTGGATGTGAGGCCTGTGGATGTTCCTCAAGTTGTCACACACCACACCTATTCCCCACTGTCAATTCTCACCTACAGCTGCTTCTCTGTTGGCTGGGGAGAACTGGATGGGATGGGCCACACTCTGCTACTGCTGAGGACAGCCAAAAATGGCTTATGAAACTGTCAGTCTAGGTGGAGCTCCAGTGAAATGCATGCCGGGAAATTCCTTGCCATGTTCCAAAAGCAAATGTTTCCCCTTTTCTAAGGATGCAACCAAATGGCTCTTTTGGGTGGTTTTGGAACAGGAAATCAGATGAAAAAACTGTGCCTCACAGTTCCAAGAAAAACTTGCTTCAAAGAGGAAGTTTCCTTCCAGCTGCAGCATATGTGTTTTCTCTCCCTCCTCTTTTTCCCCCTTCCAATGGGTCTCAGAAGACACATGGAGAGTCCTGAGAATGTGAACACATGGTAGACCCATCAAACAGCACAGTGATGGTCCCCTGTCCAGCCCAAGAGGAATCAGCAGTGCAGGCACAAGGAAAGAAAAGATGGAGAATGTGCAAATTAAGAAATCAAGTCTAAGAGGGCTGAAATAAATTTGCCCCCCAATTCCATTCTCTTCTTTCATTTTTGGTGGCAAATATTTCTTTAGGTGTGCAAACAGTTTTGACTCATTTATGTTTGGTGTTGACGTTTCATATTCAGAATTCCTCAACCAGCATGACTTCCGTAGTCTAATACAATAAAATCCCCAAGCTCTGAATTCAACAGGGAAATTTTTAGATATGTCCCAACGGTTGCTTTGTGTAAATGAGCCTGTGTGGGGGAGAATGCTGGACTCACAGGATCTAATCTCAAAGTCTGAGGCCGGCCACATTTAGACAAGGGTCACAGTGCAACAGTGCACCCCCTCCTTTGCATGTACAAGGTCCTATGTTTAATCCCTGGGATCTTCAGCTGGAAAGAAAAGAAACTAGGCAAGACTTCTGCTTGAGACTTTGGATGGCTAGTGTAATACTTGCTCAATTATTACAACAGCCGAAACAGAACAGAGCAGACAAATTCCAAGGCTAATGGTGACTCAGCCTAATGTAAGCAGAAGATCAGAAGTTCAATTTTTGACATCTCCTGTTATGATCTTTGTAGTGATTGCAAGCTACGCTAGACAAAACTGACAAGAGTGTAGCTTTCAGTATCTAACTGGAGGCTGGTGACTTCCATGTCACATGGAATGGTAAATCCATGCTGCATTTTAGGTTGAGTAGCAAGTTTGATGTCCCCCAGACAGATTCAGCAATTTGGTTCTGTTTAAACCTGTCAGTGCCCAGATAAGTGCCCAGGAACAGAAAATGGAGAAACCAGGCCAGTTTCAGGTCATACACAAGAAGTCATTGGAAACAGAAGCTCGAAAAGCACTCTTGAGCATGGTCCAAACCTGATGAAGGGAGTTGCCAGAAAAGCGCAAGTTAAGGAACCTGCTGAATCCTTAAACCAGATAAAGTCACAAAGGGAGCATTGGAGCTGATTGTCTGCAGCAACCAAATCATTTTGGCTGAGCTCATTTATATCCAGCTGTCTATCAGCCCAGTAGACTTAATTAGCTCAGCGTTTTCCTTTCAAAACTGACCAGGGTTTTTCCTGTTCCTTTGCAATCGGTGTTTTAACATGCAACACTCTACAGTATGAAGTACCTCTGTATCTTCATCATGATCTTCAGAACCTGCATGGGATGGTCTGGATTTTATTTCTGCCAGGTCCATGGCAAGACTGCCAGCTCTGACTGGAGCCTGCTATCTTGGGTCCCCTCTTTATCTTTTCATCTGAAGACACCTCCTCTGGGTGGTGGTGGTGGTGGTTGTTATTGAGTGCTAAGTGGGTTTCCATGGCTGAGCAGGGAATCTAACCCTGGTCTCCAAAATCATAGTCCAAGTCTCAAATCACTACACCACACTGGCTCTTAAAGTGGACTACAATGCTATATTTTGTCTAGTATGAAAGGGCCCCAAGACAGAGCATTATTTCAGAGGGATGTTGGGAGATGAAAATCAAACCATTACACCATACTGGTTCACATACTTGGAGAGATCTCTTAGGCCCTTACTGCATGACGTCACCATCCTACCACGGCAACACTTTGCTCCCTATCTGGGATGTAGAATCATAGAATCATTGAGTTGGAGGAGACCTCAGGGGCCATTGAGTCCAACCCCCTGCTGTGCAGGAACACCCATCAAAGCATTCCCAACAGATGGCCATCCAGCCTCTGCTTAAAAACCTCCAAAGAAGGAGACATCACCACACTCCAAGGCAGCATATTCCACTGCCAGACAGCTCTGACCGTCAGGAATTTCTTCCTGAGGTTCAAGTGGAATCTCCTTTCCTGCAGCTTGAATCCATTGCTCCTTGTCCTAGTCCCTGGAGTGGTAGGGAACAAGCCTGCTCCCTCCTCAACATGACGTCCCTTCAAATATTTAAACATGGCTATCATGTCCCCTCTTAACCTTCTCTTCTGCAGAGTAAACATACCCAGCTCCCTAAGGCGTTCTTCATAGGGCATAGCTTTCAGACCCTTCACCATTTGGGTCGCCCTCCTCTGGACATGTTCCAGCTTGTCGACATCCTTCTTGAATTGAGGTGCCCAGAGCTGGACACAGTATTCCAAATGAGGCCTAACAAACACAGAATAGAATGGTACCATAACCTCCCTCGATTTAGACACCATACTCCTATTGATGCAGCCAAGAATCATGTTGGCTTTCTTGGCTATCGCACAATGTCGTTGCTGACCAGGTGCTGTCATGTCCCCAGCCATTCCAAATGGAAAAATTCCAGTAATGGCCCCCTTTCCTACCATGATCTCATCAGCTGTGGGCGTGCTGTAAGGACCGAAGTGCTTGATAGTGCTTCCTCCCTCAGTACAATGCAGGAAGAGGCAGGGAAAGGGACCCACCCATTAATGCTGTACTGAGGAAGCAGCCAGCCAGGTGTGGTGTGGAGCGTTCAGGTCTCAATCTCATTCCAGCAATGGCACTGCTGGGATCCTGTTGGGATGACGCAATATTGAGGTACAGTGCCATAAGGAACTTAAAGTAAAACCCTCAATGGGATGCGGTGTCCCACTGACACAGCTAGACAAGTCCAGAACAAACAATTTTCTCAAGCTGTGTCAGTGGGACACTGAATTCCATTGCGGGTTTTAACCCAAACTTTAAGTTTGTTCTGGACTGCAGCTCCCAGAATTCTTCCATCAGCTTGGCCACTGGTCAAGCCCACTGGGAAATCCTATAAGCTGTTGTTCAAAACAGAATTACTTTGCCACAGTACCTATAAGGTGAGTTCATATATTCACAAATTGATCTTCACAGACATCTTGCAACTTTCCATCTTCTGATTCTGTCATGAAATGAACAAACACAAAGCAGAACTGACACATTCCTTCCATCAGAGCAGCAGCTCAAAGAACTCCTTCTCTCTGTCTCTGTCCCCCACCACCACATTCCTCCTTCAACACAAATCAGATAAATATAATCCTCTCTGGCTGTGTGACAAGAAAAGAACAATCCTGTAAAGATTTTATTCTTGTCTGTTTCCAACTTTGAAGAAGGAAGAGTTTATTTCTCATTGGAGGATAGCTGGAGTAGCACAGTCATCACCTTCTAAATTGGCTTTGAAATCAACAAATGAAGCCCTCTGCTAAAACAGTGGCTGCTTACAACTGTCATGTACTGGATGACTCACACTCCACATAACTCACTCTGAGATAGGCAGTAGTTTATTTTGATAGAAAATCATGAGCAACACAGCATACTTCTACAGAAGTTGCTGAGACTAGAGCATCAACACAGCTTACAGCTTTTACAGGTTAATATTATAAATTAACATAGTATCTTGCTGTACTTATTTGCCATGTGATTGTCTACTAAACTGTATTGCTCTGTATGTGGTTTGTTGTGTCTGAAGGACTGGATTACATTAACAATCAGGTCCAAACTTGTTCTGACAATCATATTGTGACCCTGAAACAGGCATGGTTCCCCACCCCACCTCCTTAGACCAAGGGACTGAGAATCCTTTGCCATTTGTCAGCTAGTCTGAATTCATCACCTTCTGGCTATCTAGGTGTCCAGCTTATAATGGTGAAAACCAGGCTAACATCAATACTCCATATAAGAATTCTTAAGTATTGGAATCTCTGGGTAATTATATGAGAAAATGAGCTGGATCTTTGGTAATATATTAGGCTATTTATTATATGCAATCATAGGTAAAGAAACATATATATATGTATATATATTCCCCTTAGGTAGGAACACAAACATGTAAATGCCTGGGCACTTTGCTTTCATCACAGTACATTACACTGCATGTAAGACATCACATAGTCATTACATTATAGGATATGGCAAGTAAAAAAAACTGAAACCCCCCACTCCCCACATCTTTTTAGCAGACTTCACTATAATGATCACACAGAACATTATCATCTTAAACACTCTTGCTTACCCCTTTATCCTTTAAGAATACTATCTCTTATGTTGATGAACTATACAGCTCTAAACAGGCCTCTGTGAACACACAGGCATCTAAGGGATAATATCCTTGAGCCCTATTAAATCTAACTGCTTCCATGACACATCCATAAGCACCTTAATGAACATCCATTACCACCAAAATGGGACATATATCTATTTTAGCATAGATGAGAGTAAAGATTTTTTCTCTCTTACCAGCATTTCTATCTTTACCACCACATCTGGGAAGTTTATAAATTATTGGGAACAGTGTTATCAGCTTGGAGGCTGCATTAGAACCTTCTTTTCATACAGTGGAGGTGCAAAAGCAATCTGATTCCATCTGCTTCTTGGATTATTTCATTCTCTCCCTGGCCTTTGCCCAGCCTGTCAGCTGTCCAATCAAAACAAAGGGATTGACAGTGCCTTGTTTATGTTATCCAATCAAAACAGAGATCTTAAATATGATGCCACTCTGGGTCTTGTTGGAGATAATACAAACCATGTAGAACTGGGATCTTGACTTCTAGCTGCTTTCCATCAGATTGCATCAGCCATTGCACCTGCTAGAAGGGTTATTAGTGGTCAGATCTGCCCATACCTCAATGTTGCAATAAATTCAGACGTTCTGGTCTCCTTGTTCATCTTTGAGTAGGATTTCTGCCCAGCATTAGGCTATCTCTTTTTTCTCAGTAATACACCCACACACATGTTCTAATACACATAGCTTCCTGCATTATATTTTGTACTCTGTATGTTACACCATATAGGTTATACTCTGTACTCCACAGATAAATTCCCAGACCTCACAGTTGGCAACCAAAATAAACCTGGCCTGTAACAGTATCTGTATCTAAGGGAGGGTGTGAAGTGTGGCCAAGATCCTATTGAATATTGGCAGAATGCAGACCTCTTCCAGTGCAGCTACAGTAGTGCTCCAAGGACTGAATTCTGCCAATAAAAATTGTCAACAGGTCGGAAAAATAACTTTTTGAAAATGCTGGCTGGTGGCAATGGGAGCTGTAGTCCAGAAAAGTAAATTTCTCAAGCCCTGAATTAGATTCACCAGCCTTCAAGTTTTGACCCCACTGTGATTGGGATTTGAAGATCTGCTCTCACTCAAAACTTAAGAATGAAAATTATAAATCCCAAGACTATCAGTCAGTCTTGGAATACTCCCTATGATGTTTCAGCTGAGGAGTTTTAAGGGCAGTTATTACTTTAGAATATTGCTTTGAAATTAATCACACACCGTTGCACAAGAGATTAGTTAACAAATATTTCCTCAGACTTTTATTTTTTCCGAGAGAATATCCCCTCCACCCACACACCCACCCCAATTGCCCTCCTCCATTTTTCCTGGTTGTAAAGTGGAAGGCAGTAGAAAAAGAAGGAGGCCACATTAAAAGTGAATTGACTCAATCAAAAGAGCAACAACTCTGAGTATGCTCAGGGTTGCCAGATTTCAGGGCCATCTCCAGGCGGAAGACGAGGGTGAAAATTCTCAAGTTTGGGGAGCCTTAGCTCTAGGCAAGATAAAAAAGTTGGGTGCATATTTTCAGCTCAGCTAGTAAAGCAGCAGCTTGCTACAACCGCCCAGGCTTCGCTGACTTGCTGCTGCAACTTGCTAGGACTCTTCAGGAAGTATATGTATTTACTTAGGCCATTTCTGCACTAGTCTGTTGTAGTGCTACGATTCCACTTTCAACATCCTATGGAATCCTGGAGTTTGCAATTTTGGGAGGGGCCGCCTGGCCCCTCCCGAAACTGCAAACCCCAGGATTCCATAGGATGTTGAAAGTGGAATCGTAGCACTACAACAGACTAGTGCAGAAATGGCCTTAGTTCTCCCCTTCTCTCCCATTTGCGGTGCCAGAAGTTGCCCTCCGCTCTTCTCTCCATCTGCTTTCTGAGAAGAATCTAGATTGAAAGTTCCTTATCCTGTCTTCCCAAGTAAGTGAGAAGGGCCTTTTCCACACTGGAGAAATAAAATGAGTTAGTGAGAGCTCTGATGGACATCGCCCACACGTTTGAGTGCGCTAGCTCATACATAATTGGCAAGCTCCACACCTTAATCCGCCTGGTTAAGTTGCCAACAGTCAGCGCGCGGGCTTTTTAAAAAATGGGGAAAAGGTGGTTTTTTCCCCTTCATACCGCGCTGATTTGTGCATGATGTAATTGGAGGGTGGGCTGTGGGCGTGGACAGCTTCAGCGGTTGAAACGCGCCGCGAGAAGCCTCCAAGCAGCGGTACATAAAAGCTTAAGTCCTCCGCAGCATTACCAATAGAGGCCAATCGCCGGCGCCTCCTCGCACGGTCTTTAGCCCATAGATATCCCAGTTCAGCCAGCAAAACTCCAAGAAGCCAGAATACAGCTAAAATGGGCCGTTCAACTTCAGGAAATTCCTCTTCCTTCATCGCTCACAGGGAAAGATAAAAGCAGAAAACGGGTGCAGAAACCCACCAGAGATGGGGAGAAAAACTGCACTCCACCCAGCTATGGCACGGAAAACCATTCCCCCGAGATAGGGCACGAAAATAAAAAATCGACATGGTTTATTTTACGGCTAGCAGGAGGAATGGGAGGAGGGAGTCATCGTGGGAGGAACTGCGGGGCATGATGTGAGCACACACGTCATGACGCACGGGGCCATTTTTTAAAAAAAGAGCTGCCAATCACATCCGCTGCGCGAATTCCACGGAATGTGTGGAAATGGCAATAGACTGTTGTACAATATGTCCGCGGTAGCATGGACAAAAAAAAACAAACCCCACCCAGAAACGTCGCAGCGCAAATTCCACGAAACGTGTGGAAAGGGCCAAGGAAGCCCCTCATTTCACCTTAATCTGGGAATAGCCCCTTTCCCTAAGATTTCTGTCTTGACTTCCGAAAAGGAAAATACAGCAACAACAACGACAATTTCTCACCTGCCTCTTCCCAAGGTTTGAGGTAGGGTACAACATGGATTAAAATACAATTAAAAACACATAAAACCATTTAAAATACACTACTTTAAGATGTATAGATTGAAATTGACTGGGTAGACCTGTCGGAAGAAATAGACCATTAGTACTTTATTAAATCCAGACAGCGTATTTTCTGGCCAGATCTCTTCCTGCAGGTCATTCCATAGTCAAGGGGCGGCTGACAAGAAGGGCCTCTGGGTGACGATTGCCAATCTAGTCCTGGCTGGTTTATATAAATGGTCCACAGAGGACTTGAGTGTATGGGGTAGATTATATGGGAGTAGGAGGTCCTGCAGGTAAATTGGACCCAAACCATGTAGGGCTTTAAAGGTCATAACCAACACTTTGTACTTTGCCCAGAAAACTAACTGGCAGCCAATGGAGCGATTTTCATATCGGTGTTATATGCTCACTCCTCAATGTACCTGTAACCAAATATGTTCTCTCTCTCTCTTTGCGTGTGTTTAAATGACAAGCTAAGAGCATCTTGAGTTTGGTCGTCAATGCATAATACTTAATGACATCACTAGGGGCCATCTATAAGTTCAGCCCAGAAAACTCAAGGCCTGACAACTGAAAGGCCATTTCCGCACTAGACTCTTATAGCGCTATTAGTCCACTTGCAACAGCCTATGGAATCCTGGAGTTTGCAGTTTCGGGAGGGGCCGGACGGCCCCTCCCGAAACTGCAAACCCCAGGATTCCATAGGCTGTTGCAAGTGGAATAATAGCGCTATAAGAGTCTAGTGCGGAAATGGCCAAAGTTTGCCTGATTTGAACAGGGCAGTTGAAGACTGGGCACTTAGAGCTCTCTCACTCATAGGGTAGCCATAAGTCAAAGCTGACTTGCAAGCAAATTATGCAACCACTTGCTGGGTCTCAGGGGGGTTTGTCTTTCAAAAGTAGGTGGCCCATGACATCACTGGCACCCGGCTCATGATATCACTGTCTTAAACTGTAGTGTATAAATTAAGCTTATGGCCTTTCTACACCAATGTAAGTCACACTCAGTCCAGATTTAGCTCAGCTCCATTCCAGATCTGCTGCATGTTTGTTTCGGCACTTCAACCTCGCAACCTAGGTTGGGATTGAGTAAAGGATTTTTCCTCTTTTGAAAAAGTTGAAAATGGGTGTCAGGAAGCAGACTAAAGAGGTAAATTCGTTCATTCTATTTTGAATCGTTATCACAGATGCTTAGAACAAAAGGGGGCAACTATCATGACAACAGAGATGCGTAATCAAAGTTGGTGATAGACCAAAGGAATTTTAGGCCCCTAAACTGGGGATTAATAGATCCCAAAGATCAAAGTTCACATGCAACTGATCAGATTGTTTGGACTCCTTCTGCAGGGTAGGTCTCCTGACATCTCAGAATATAAGTGCTCCCAATAATGTTGGTATGGAACTTGGAAAATAACTTTTCTAGACTACTGTTCTGACTGCCCCTTCCAGCATTGGCATTGATCCTGTCAACCATGGAATTCTGGCGGCTGTAGTACAACCAAACAACATTTCCAAGCTCTGATTGTGCAAGATCAATATCCCTCTTGTCAGCACCCTGAATTGTTGAACCCCACATTTTGGGGGGATAGATATGTTCATCAAATTTCTGACCATGAATTTGGGTCCCTTGAATTTATGTATATGGCAAAGATATTTATCATCAGTTATTCATGCTTTTCCTTGTCTACCAGAAAGTAAAGTGGCAATACCTATCTTTAAAAATAGGGTAGATTCAGATGTTGTTGTTGTTATTGTTGTTGTTGTTTTTTAAAAACTCTCTAAATCCTAAACTCTGGACTAGTCACCCTCCACAATCTGGGCTAGTCAGCTATCTGACTGGCATCCCATTAGTGACTTACGTGCACATTCCATTAAGGAAGCAGTTGGACATTTTTGCCAAATGCAGAAATCTAGACAGAGTTTTCAAAAACTCTAAATCCTGTTATTTGCTCTGACTAGAGGACGCCCATTGAATCAATTGGATTTACCTATGTGTTATGCCACCATTCAACAATTGATTGAATGGATTTGGTCTAGTTAGGACTGACCAACTGGATTCCAGGGTGACTTTTTTTTTTTTAAAAAAGGTTCTTGTATCTTTACAAATTATCAGTTAATGCCATAATATGTGTAGTGTTAGCCTCTGGTTTAGTCACTTTTGATGCTGAGGTGGTGTTTGGTCAAACCTGTCCTTTGCTAGCAGCCAGACAAGGTTCCCAGCTCTTCCAACAGAATCTAAAGGAACAGGCACAGGCAAAGTTTGCTATGGTTCGTCAGTCATTTACCATTTGTTGTTTCTGCAATCAGAGTAATAAAGTCTGAGGCCATTTCTGCATTAGACTGTTATAGTGCTATTATTCCATGTTCAACATCCTCTGGAATTCTGGGGTTTGTAATTTACTGAGGCTAAAGAGCTCTCTGGCTGAGGATTCTAATGCCCCTCCCTAAACTACAAACCCCAGGATTCCATAGGATTTTGAAAGTGGAATAATAGCACTATAATGAGTAACAATCCAAAGACAGTCTCTAGCAGCAAAGTCATCACACCAAATGAGGGTCAAGGTTTCCAGGAAGATGAGTCAAAGAGCTGAGTATCAGAAGTGTTCCCGATGCTATCCCTTATATTTATCAGCCAGCAGCCTGCCCCAGCTGTTTGCCTAATTAATGTGTCTGCTCTATATAACTGCTCTGAATCTCATGGATTTTCCTTTTTCCGTCTCTGCCGGCTGCAAAGTATTGTCCTGTTCATGGCCATTTCCGTACTAGACTGTTATTGTGCTTTATTCCACTTTCAACATCCTACGGAATCCTGGGGTTCGGCCCCTCCCGAAAGTGCAAACCCCAGGATTCCATAGGATGTTGGAAAGTGGAATGATACACTATAACATCCAGTGTGGCAAGGGCCCATGTCTCTGCATTGTGGCTGTTGGGGAAGGTGCTGTCTGTGTTTGCACCTGAGTCCTGGGACTGGGGCATGACAAAACCAGGAGCAGGGCCCAATAGTTTATAGCGCTACAACGTTTAGTTGAATATATCCTTTTGAAGGCGAGAGTTGGATCTGCATAAACATAAATCCAGTAGCCAGTCAAGGCCCCTCCCTAAACTGCAAACCCTACGATTCCATAGGATGTTGAAAGTGGAATAATAGCACTATAATAGTCTAGTGCGGAAATGGCCCTAGTGACTTACACATGCATACATTCCACTATAGGAGTGGTTAGACTTTTTTGCCAAATGCAGAACTCTGTACTGAGCTGAAGATTGTGGAACCAGAGTTGAGCGTATAGCGCCATTGCCTATATGGTGCCATTGTGCATTGCCTCTTCAGATGTGCATTGCAGCATTGCGCTTGTGCATTACATATCTGTTTGCACATTCGGTCGCATGGTGTCGCAAGTTAGCAAAGCACAACTGTCACCGAACTCCATGAGTGTGAAACTATACCACATTTCCTAGATGCAGGATATTGGTCAGTTGTTTTGAGGATAAATGTGTGTGTATGAGAGAAATTATGTGTGCTGTTTTGAACTCATTGGAAAGTGGAATGCTAGTATTCAAAAAGAAATAAATAAAATAGGGGAAATAATGGAAACATACAGGGTCACTGAAATGATTTGAGAGGGGAGGGGGTATGGATCAATAAGATTTTCATCCTAAACATTGAAACAAGAGAACCTTGGGCAGAGTTTTATCTCTTGCTGGTAAATACTCCATCAGCTTTAACACTGTGGCTCCTTTATCCCCCCCCCCAAAAAAAATATCCAGCAGTGAGACAGGATTAGCTAGAGCCTTCTATTAGGTGTAGCCTTGGTGAGTAAAGTGAACCTTTGTCTCTCTCTCCAATAATACTTGGAATAGCTTTCAGGATAGTCCGAGACCCTGGGTTTGAGAGTGATAGGTCACTATATTCCATTTTCTCCTATCGGCAGTCCAAAGCTGAACCAATTCTATCATTTTCTGGGCAGGGGACACTGGAGGTAGAAATCCATTTTAAAGTCATCTTGTCTTAGAGATCACAATCATAATCCAGTTCACTCTACAGCTTGATGGCTTGACATAGGCTTTTCACAAAGCATTTTTGATTTGAAGTTGTCCTTGGGGAAGAAAAACAAGCTATTGGGTTTTTTTCTTGTTAATTTTAAAACGTCCACGATGGTCCTTGAAGGTAAATAGCTTGGCCTTGCCATGCAATTACCAGACATCTGGGGCAGAATCTAGTCATCCAAAGCCCTCTTCAGCACTTCTTTAACATTACCCTGGAAACCAGGCTTCTATCTCCACAATATAACAGAACGATGCTAAAACAGAAAGCTATTTGCTGCTTCAAGAAGCTCTGGGCATCCATCAGCTTAGAGCTAGCTAGCAGCCATTTAGAAATACATTATGCCCCTTTGTATCAGCCTGTCATGCATTCGACCAAGTGGCTAAACCATGGGGGAATTAAATTGCCAAAACCCTTTCGTAGGACCGAGGATGGATGGAGAAAGAGAGCAAATTTGCGTTTGGATGTTTAGATTGGTTGTTTCATCCCTTTCCATCATGCAGACAAGCAAACAGGCACACTCCTTAAGAGGTTAACTGCAATTTCTGGGAACACACTCAAAGTTTCCATTATATGCCTGGGGGGGGAGCAGCTAGATAAATCATACTTAGCATTGATAAAGAATGTGCCAATTGTTAAAGTGGCTGCTCCGAGGCTTTGGAAGTAGCTTCCTTAGAGAGGCTAGACTGTTCCATTCCATGGTCTCTGTCAGGCAGCAAGGGAAGATTGTTTTTATTTGTTGATTTTTGTTTCTACAGGCCTTTGGGAAATGACTGTTTATGGGGAAAGGGGCTTTTCATAATGTGTTGTGTTGCCCGCTTTTGTTTTTATAACAGATACGTTTTTAATTGCTTTCATTTCTATTGGTAGCTTATGTGTATTTTAATTTTTTTTATATGTTTGCAGTGATGCAAGCTTTGATCTGGTCTAAATTTTGTAAATAAATTTGAGTCCCAGGATTTGGAAAAAAGGGAGCAACTACAACATAACACTCCGACATTTCACAGACACATGGTGCCGGGATGGATGTGGCCAAGGAATATCAAAATGTAGCAAAGAAGGCAGAAGGTATGAATGAAGAAGGATGCACAAGCTAGGAGAGGCTGCAATGGTTGGCTTTTCCTGAGCCTACTGGGAAGGACAAGATTCTGTTCCCACTTCTCCTCTCCCCACTGTTCAGGTAATTGAGTGCAAACAACTCAAGCAAACTGAGGACGAATGGGGAGAGTGGGAGGAGCAGAGAGAAACTGGGGCACTTTAAAAGCAGGTGAAAAGATGGGACAGCAGAGGAATAATCAGAATTGTCCCTGCCAGCATTGTTACCTAGACTTTATTACTCCAACTCAGCAATATTACTTTAAGGAATTCTGCTAAGAAACAGATATGGTAGGAGAACATTATCTTCTTCCCACTGCAGACTCTATTCTGCTTTGGTTAGACTTCATCTGGAATACTGTGTCCAGTTCTTGGCACCTCAATTCAAGAAGGATATTGACAAGCTGGAGTGTGTCCAGATGAGGGCGACCAAAATGGTCAAGGGTCTGGAAGACATGAAGGCCTATGAAGAGTGGATTAGGGAGCTGGGTATGTTTAGTCTGCAGAAGAGAAGGTTAAGAGGGGACATGATAGCCATGTTTAAATATTTGAAGGGATGCCATGTTGAGGAGGGAGCAGGCTTGTTTTCTGCTGCTCCAGAGACTAGGACAAGGAGCAGTGGATTCAAACTGCAGGAAAAGAGATTCCACCTGAACCTCAGGAAGAACTTCCTGGCAGTCAGAGCTGTCCGGCAGTGGAATATGCTGCCTTGGAGTGTGATGGAGTCTCCTTCTTTGGAGGTTTTTAAGCAGAGGCTGGATGGCCATCTGTCAAAGGGAGTGCTTTGATGTGTGTTCCTCCATAGCTGGGGGCTAGACTGGATGGCCCCTGGGGTCTCTTCCAACTTTATGATTCTATGATTCTATGACTGGGGAAGGATGGTGCTGAAGCTCAGAGAAACAGGAACATGCCCAAGGTCACCAAGTGTTTTCTTTGCAAATATGAAATTTGAACTTAGGGCTTTGTGACGCTCAGTCTTATCCAGTATACAGCACCAATAAGGTGAAAATCAGCATAACTATGGCTTTAGGAGCTTCTCCCTTTCTTGGTGTTATGTGTGTAATGCTGTCAGTGGTGGGGACCCCAGCCACCACTTAAGATTTTGGACTATCTGCTCAAGTTGTACCCAGTGGTGCAGTTTTTCTGGAACTAGTGCTCTAAATAATGATTGGCATCCTATTCAGTATTTATAATGTCATAGGCCAGACTTACGATATTGTGAATATTTGAATTCACATTTACAATTGTTGCAAAGAACAAAAGTGCACCCTCCAAACCCCACCTTAGAAGCCATGCAGCATCACCAACACAGGGATTTCTGCAGTGCTGGGGAGCGGGGCAGTGAATGAAGAGGCATTGTAAGGCCCCACTTTGGGGGTCCCTGACATTAGTATGGTTTGGATGGGCACCATACCTAATTGCATGATATTGGATTGGCAACTGTATTAATTGGCTCTGATATCAAAATCAGACCTGAAAGGTGATGCAAAGGTCAAACTGAGCAAGGGAAGGAATTTGACTGTAAATGTGAGAAGGATAGGTCAACTTGAAGCTTCCTCCAAGTAACACTGAGTCATTTGTCAGGCAAATACACACCATTCCTGTGGATAATAGGCTTAAACAGAAGCTGGAATTTTCCAGGGTACCCAACTGTGAGAAGCCCACCAGGACACTGATTGACAGATATCCATTTCTTGTATACCTGGACTCCTTCCTCTTTCTTTGTAGCACCCACAATAGACAACTGTTACAACACCCATCATGTCTTTGTCAATCTAGCACTAAGCCCATCAACAGGCAAAAGACCCATTATCCATAACAGGTTCCCTTTGTCTTGCATCTGGAACCTTCACTGCTACAGGCCATTTTCAGGGTACAAATATCCCTGATTTCAGGATACCCAGTGCAGTCGCTTGAAGGTCTACCCATCACTCTGTCCATCTGGCTCCTGCATGAGGACTTTCCTTACGTCATACCTCAGCCAAAACACATTTCTGCTCTTCACTACTCTTCTGGACTGGTAGTTATAAATCTCCCCAAACCCCTCAGTCTCTCTATAAATATTTTTTCCCTCCCTTTCTCCTTCAGTTAGCTCTTGTGTGAATGTGTGACTATATGTATCTTGTGTGCACACATGAGTGAAATCCCCTCAGTAAAACATATTTTTAGCTTACTTTTGAATCTTTGGCTAGTTCTTTTCCTGCGTGTGCCCGTAAACATTGGTAGGAAAGTGGCCCCCTTCTCGCAAGCCTCCTCTTTGAGCTAATTCATTCCCTGCTTTTGCAAGAAGGCACTGGCATCATGGGGTGGCCCTTGTAGCACCTACATTTTGGAGTAACAGCCTTTAACCCAAGATGTTTCATTAGGACTTCGAAGGGGTCACTGCTGGAAAGTACTTTGTTGTTGGGAGAGGGGTGGATGCTTCTTCTTCACTCACCATCCCACTCTTCAGCATCTCAGAAATCCCTCTTGGTGACACATTTTGGCTTGTAAGATAGGGTTTTGGGATCACATCAGAAAACATAGCTACAACAATGGAGACCTGCTGTTCTAGCTATTTCTCCAGATGCATGAGCTCAGCCATAGGAGAAAGGCATACTTATACCATTTGCAGAGGTCTCTGCAGAGAGTCCAGAAAGTCTCTGCAGATGCCTTCTGCAATATGTCCAGCTACAGGAAAATAGCTAGATGTTCCATGCTTACAAAGGAGTTTCTGAGGCAATAGGTAAATGATACACATACATCCCTTAGGCTGTTTCTGCCCTACACTGTTATAGTGCTGTTATTCCACTTTCAACATCCTATGGAATCCTGGGCTTTGCAGTTTAAGGAGGGGCATTAGAATTCTCAGCTAGAGAGCTCTTTGGCCTCAGGGAACTACAAACCCCAGAATTCCACAGGATGTTGAAAGTGGAACAATAGCACTATTACTGTGAAGTGCAGAAATCACCTTAACGCAGGATCTCAGCCGGACACTAAATAGGTATCCTATTTAGAACATTTAATTTAAACCTTATATTCAAACTCAATCACAGCTTTATGTGGAATTGTTTTTTATTGGAATAATTGCAGTAACGGTAAAGAAAGCAGCATATACATCTCTTATGTTTAATAAAAAATGACTGGCAATTAAAGAACACTGTTGTTTTAAAGATCACATACTTAAGTAGAGCTGTATTTGATCTATTTTACGCCAATAGTTTGATCTTCTTTTGTTGAGGTATAACTGTAGCCTCTGGAGCAGCAGAAAACAAGCTTGCTCTATCTTCCATATGACATTCCTTTAAATATTTAAACATAGCTATCATGTCATCTCTTAACCTTCCCGTCTCCAGGCTAAACACATCCAGCTCTCTAAGCCACTTCTCATAGATCATGGCTTCCAGGCCTTTTGCTGTTTTGCTCACCCTCCTATGGACACATTCCAGCTTTTCAATATCCTTCTTGGACTGTGGTGCCCTGAACTGGAGGCAGTATTCCAAGTGAGTTTTGACCAAAGCAGTATAGAGTGGTACTATTACTTCCCTTGACCTAGACGCTATACTGCTATTGATGCAGTCCAGAATTGCACTGGCTTTTTTAGCTGCCACATCACACTGCTGACTTATGTTCAGTTTGTGTTGCACTAAGACTCCTTCATCCCTTTCACATATGTACTGTGGTCAAGCAAGGTGTCACCCATCCTACATCTGTGCATTTCATTTTTTTTTTCTGTCCCATTGTAGTACCTTACACTTCTCCCTGTTGAAATTAATTTTGTTAGTTTTGGCCCAGCTTTCTAGGCTGTTATGGTCATTTTTAATTCTGATCCTGTCCTCTGGGTTGTTAGCTACCCGTGATCAGAGTAGATAGTTCTGAGCTAGACAAACCAATAGTCTGGCTCACTATAAGGGCAGCTATGTCTGTTTTATGGGTCACTTAGCTTTCTATGGTGCTCTTTTTTGAGCTTCATTGAAAGTTCTCTTTTGAACTGTCTATAAGACAGTTGATACCAACCAGCTGGACTCTCGCACATACACACCCGAGACAAAACAGGCCAGGCCTATGCAGTCTCTCTACATCCTCTTGGGCATTGGCTAATGAAAAGTCTGAGCCATTTATCTGACCTTTAACCTTGGAGTTCCCCAATGATGTGCTTCTAAGGAGCTGACCTTTGCTATGGAGGGTCACATTGTCTTCTCCTGAGTCACTGTTATGTCTACTTCATGGTGGAGGGGGGAACAGAGGTGGAAAGGAGGGAAGGGTTCACTTAGCACATGAAAAGCTTATTGAACAAAGCACATGTCCACGCAACTTGAGAAGGCAACCAGCTTGTGCCAGCAATGATGGATGAGACCTAGTTCTGCTTCAGAATTGGCAAGAAAGAGCTGATCAGGACGGTAAGTCGCCATTACTTAATTGAAGGATTTCTTTTTTTCTCTCCCATGTATCAGTGGAGATTTCAAACCCTGGATACAAGCTTCTTTGCTCATCATTTATGACTGGTCAAACCCCTGGGCACATCTCTTTGAATATGGGAAGAAGAAAAGAACCAAATCAGAAAGTCTTGAAAGACAATAGGTTTATGTTAGTAACGGTAGCAGAGGAATACTTAAGGCTGGAGGGCTTGTGTTGAATTCTGAAAACTCTGCTGTTTTTAAGAGTGCCATACGTGGTGCACAGGCTGTACGGCTACCACTTCTGGACTTGTGGGAGTGATACTCACACTGGATTATGTGTGGAATTATGTATCATATTAAGATCAAAATCACACTTGCCATAGTATTTTTCAATTTCTATGTACAGTTGTAGAAACTAGACAGTGAAGAAATCTGACAGGAGGAATAGCGACAGGAAGAAAAACAAATAATTTAAAACATAGTGCTGGAGGAGAGTTCAATGGATGTGGTGGACCTCCAGAAAAACCAATGAAGGGGATGTAGGCTATTTCCACACTAGACTGTTGTAGTGCTATTATTCGACTTTCAACATCCTATGGATTCCTTTGAGGCCCCTCCCTAAGCTGCAAACCCCAGGAGTCCATAGGATGTTGAAAGTGGAATAATAGCGCTAGAACAGTGTGGAAATGGCCCTAGATTGAATTCAAGCTGACATCTCATTAGAAGTCAATATGACTCAACTGAGGTTATTGAACTTTAGAGAGACAGTGAGGTATAATGGTTTGAATGTGGGACTACAATTCTGGAGAACAGGGTTTGAAACCCACTGGGTGATCGTGGGCAAGTCACACTCTCTCAGCTTCAGAGGAAAGCAAAGGCAAATCCCCTATGAACAAATTTTGCCAAGAAAACCCCGTCATAGGTTTGTCTTAGGGTCACTCTAAGTCAGAAATGAAGGCACACAGCAACAACAACAACAACAATTGAACTTTAGGCATATCATCAGATGACACAACTCATTAGAAGACATAATGGTGCTGCATAAAGTGGGGAAGTGGATGGACTCTATGGTCCTGAGTTTGCATGATTTGATCAGGCTGTAGATGATGTGGGTTCATGGATGTCTCTTATTCATTGGGTTGTCATCAGGGGACATTGACCTAAAGCCAAACAACAACAACAACGACAAAAAATCACACAACTTCTAAGCTACATGCATTCCTCATAGCAGCTTTTGCATTTCAAACCCACTGCTTCTCCCATTTTTGTGCAAAAAAGGGAGAGAATCTCACCTCCCTAGATCTCCAGGGGATGCTGTTGTCCAGACAGAGACACTCACGCCTTGTTTTAACAAAAGCCCAATTATTTAAAAAATAGAAGGGGTCTTCTGGTACAGATATAGACATAAACAAATAAGTCCACTATGAGAAATTTACCCTTTGATTTCCTTCAACACCTATGCATTAAAAATCCTAGGCCATTTCCACACTTACACTGTTATAGCGCTATTATTCCACTTTCAACATCCTGTGGGATTCTGGGGTCTGTAGTTTACTGAGGCCAAAGAGCTCTTTGGCTGAAAAATCTAAAGGCCCCTCCATTAACTGCAAACCCCAGGGTTCCATTGGAGGTGGAAAGTGGAATAAGAAGACTATGGCTCTTTCTGCAGCTTACCTCTGTCCGGCACGTTCGCGCAGGGATCACTCGAGCAGCCTTTTCCATGAGGCACTCGCGTCCCCTCTGCTCTGGCTCCGCAGTGACTGCCTGCATAAGGGCTCTTCCTTCCACAGCGCAGCCAGGTATTTTCCCAGGCTGCGCTGGGGGAGGAAGTGCAAGGGCCACGGCTCATACAGTAAGTGCGTGTGGGGTCCCAGAGCGATGTGTGATCGAGCACCATTTTCAGCTAAAGGCCGAAAATGATATAGTGCACGATCGGTGCCTGCTGGCCCCGGCAGTGCCGCGCAATTGTGAGGACGTTGTCTGAAACGCTCCTCGCAATCGCGTGATGCTCTGGAGGCCCTTTTGCATGACAAATGCCATGCGAAAAGGGCCTATAACAGTGTAGTGTGGAAACGGCCTTATTCCTGCATTCCAGTGGGAAGCAAAGATACCAACAGCTGAAGTAACGAACTAAAAATCTTTTAAGCTAATATTGAATTAAATTAGTTTAATTTTTATGGAAAATGTTGACAGTGTGCAGAACGGAGCAGCAAGAGACGAGGTGGAAAGTCTGAGAACCTCAGTTTACATCATAGAGAGGTCAGGATAGGTGGACAAGAGATGAAGACTTAAAATATTTATTAATGTTTGTTGCTCCTCTTCTCTGAGATGTTTTAAATTCCTCAATTCTGTCCTGTTGCATGTCTAACAAATTCAAGGAGGCAACTCTTACTTCATGATAATCACAACTCCATCTCTCTCTCTCCACCATACCTGGATCCTTTTCCTTCTGCCTCACGTCTTACTTAGATTGTATACCTGAGGTTAGTGAACTATTCCAGGGACTATACAAATAAATGGAACTATACAAAATTATGATTATGATTATAAAGGAGAAGGAGGAGGAGAAGAAGGGATTATGAATAGAGATCAGTTACTGTTGCATGACTACAAGTTATGCATCCATAAGTGTCACACTAATTTCTGGCCATTGATTCTCCTAGATCATTCACTGGCCCTTTTTGCATGGCATTTGCCATGCAAACGGGCCCCTGGAGTGTCACGCGACTGCGAGGAGCAGTCCACACAATGCACTCACAATCGCACGATGCTCCAGGGCCTGGCAGGTGCCAATCATGCACTATTTCATTTTTGGCTTTGAGTCGAAAATGGTGCGCAATTGCGCATCGCTCTGGGCCCTGTGTGCACTTGCCGTGCGTGCGGAGCTCCAGAGCAACGGCACTCACGCTTCCTGCCCCAGTGCAGCCTGGGAAAATCCCAGGCTGCACTGCAGAAGGAAGAGGAGGGGCTCTTGCAGGCAGCAGCTGCGGACCTGAAGCAATGGGGACGCGAGAGCCTCTCAGAAGCGGCTGCTCGCGCAATCCCCGCACCCCAGCTCTGCAAAAAGGTGAGTTGCCGAAAGGGCCACTGATGCTAGTCACTGTAGTAATTAAGTGATGGGCATGCATGTAGCAATGAAGCTATTTCTGAATTTGCAATTCTGGGTTTCTTGTAGCTCTTCACATGGCAGTTTGCTTCTATTCCTTTTCTGTCTGGGGTATTGTCTCAGATGGTGGCTGCCTGGGAATAAAAGAAATCCTTGCTGTTTATCTGATTTCTTGTTCGTTTCCTGGATTCCTCCCTGACAAGTTGTTTACTCGTGATCAACCTTTTGATGTCCTGGTAGAACAAACAAGGTTTTTCTTTAAATATTCTTTTTGCTTCCTGTGAGGCATCTTCCTTCCATGATCAGATTCTTGTTATCAAAACAAATGTCCTTTGAAATAGGCAGCCACAGGAAATAGCAGCTTACTGTTTGTCTTATGTAAGCCTCGCTCTTTGCTTGCATGATTTCTTCTGAGATGGGTTTGGCTCTTCCTATGCTCCCAGTTCCAGCTTTTGGTTCCAAGAAAAATCTGGATCAACTGCAGATCACTTTGTAATGGGCTGAGTGCTTTAAGTTTCAGAGTAGGGAGATCTGGGTTCAAATTCCTATGCAATGTGAATGGGGCTAATTACTTCCGCACTACACTGTTACAGTGCTATTATTCCACCTTCAACATCCTATGGAATCCTGGGGTTTGCAGTTTAGGGAGGGGCCTTTAGCATACTCAGCCAGAGAGCTCTTTGGCCTCAGTCAACTACAAACCTCAGAATTCCACAGGAGGTTGAAAGTGGAATAGCAACATTAGAACAGTGTAGTGCGAAAATGACCTTATTCTTAGCTGAACCTATCTTGGCAGTAAGCTCCGTGAATGCATGAAAGGCCCTCTACATACATTATGCTTATTAGAGGCTTCAGATGTGAGGAATTTTCAGTAATAATGGACTGGAAAAATAATTTTGCCATTCTCTGCAAGTAGGCAAAGTTAACACCAATCTACCCACCAGTGTTGAGCATCTTAGAAAAGGTTCCTCCCTTCTTAAAATCAGCCTTGTCTGCCTGAGAAGGTTAGAATACTCAGTATCCTTAAAGAGAAAAAAAATTCTGGTGCCTGTAGTGAAATGCCAGTGACTTGATGCTTCTATGACCCTCTCTTGTATTCTTTAAAAAAAGACACACACCTTAAAATAATAAAAAAAAAATGTGATGGAGAAATTTGAAAATGCCCCAGACTGACAGCCTAGAGACTTAACATTAATTAAAGTGTTGCAGGCCAGTGCATGGAGCATTCAGGTCTGAGAACTTGGGCAGAAGCCTTTTGAATGTGGTTCAGTGTCTTTGGGGAGCAGAGCTGAAAGTTCTGCGTGAACTGGGTTGCGGGATAGAGAGATGCATCACTTCGTGGAGGAAAGAGTTCCTTAAATCTCTACTGCACCTATTATTGTGGTGTTAGAGAAATACTCTGACATTTGTTGAAATCAAAAGATAGATAACATTTTGACTTCTTGGTGTCTTGGGGCCAAATGGCAGACTTTTGTTATTTTGCAGGAAATTCGCAGTTTGCTAAATGAAGAGCGATAAAAAGAATTTGTGAGGTATTTTCATATGCTGCCTGTTGCACTGTGACAAGATTAAAAAATCTGCAGCTAAAGAATTGGTTAATTATTGCAGATCAATAGGGGAAAGAAAACACTATCTATATCCCTGATTTTTGTTTTCATTGACCCTGACTGTCCAAATCTGGCAGGGACAGTACCGATTAAGCCTATGTCCTCCCACTTTTTCAGCTGCCTGTAAAATGTCCCAGTTTCTCTCTCTTCCCACTTTTGCCCTTTGTCTTCAGTTTATTATAGAGCTATTATTCCACTTTCAACATCCTGTCGAATCCTGAGCTTTGCATTTTAGGGAGGGACATTTAGAATTCCTCAGCCAGAGAGCTCTTTGGCATCAGTAAACTACAAACTCCAGAATTCTACTGGATGTTGAAAGTGGAATGATAGCACTGTAACAGTGTAGTGTGGAAATGGCCTGAGTTCAAAGTGCAAAAGGGGTTTTCCCTCAATTAGCTCAGCAGGGGGAGTGGAGGGAGCAATCTTGCCCTTCCCAGTTGTCACCATGGCCATTCATGCACTTATTCATCTATTTATATTATTAAAACAAACAGTCCACCACACATCAAGGAACCTCATGGCAGTATTGAGCAAAATCTATTTTAATGTTTGAAAAGAATAAAAAAAATTTAAACAGGTTTTTTTAAAAAACAAAAACATATTAAATAGATTAACAAAATAAAGCAGCCTGAAATGTTAAAATAGTTCAGAATCACACACTTGCACACGGGCGGGGGGGAGGGGTAAAGGCATAAAGCCTTTAATAAAAAGGCATGTTTTAATTTGGCGTGAAAATGAAACCAATGTCAGTACAGTGGCCACTCCACTTTCGCTAGGGTTCAGGGCACGAAACCCCGGCAAAAGTGGAAAAACGGCGAATAACGCTTTCTCACAATCCCCCTGCTATTCCCTTCTGGAGCTTCCCCCTTTCCATTCTCTTGTCTTTTGCATACTAGGCCCAGAGGCAAGAGAACGGGAGCAGGGAGCTCCAGAGGAGAGAAGTAAGGCACGCACATGCCTCCCTCACCATTTCCTTGCCTTTTCTCCCGGTGTTTACTGTCCTTCTCCGTGCCCAGCAAAATGCAAGGGAATGGGAGGAGAAGAAAATTGGAGGGGAGGCATGCACATGCCTTGCAAATAATCAAATTCATGAAAATCAAACCAGCAAATGTGGAGGGAGGGCTGTACTAGCCAGACTTTTAAGGAGATGGCATTCCTTAAAAGGGGCTACAGCAGAAAGGCCCTCTCCCATATCCAAGGTATTTTTCCCCTGCACCTGTTTCAGCTCAACCACATGCAAGGGACCATCCATGCCAAAAGGAATGTTCCAATGACAGCAGAAATGACAACTGACAGATACCTGAATATCATTTTTATGCCCCAGGCGCTTTTTCTTCAAGTTTCTTCCCTACTCTTCTTTGCTACGGCTTTATACTACTCCTTTAGTTTGTCTCTGTGGCCATTTCCGCACTAGACTCTTATAGTGCTATTATTCCACTTGCAACATCCTATGGAATCCTGGGGTTTGCAGTTTCGGGAGGGGCCGCATGGCCCCTCCCGAAACTGCAAACCCCAGGATTCCATAGGATGTTGCAAGTGGAATAATAGTGCTATAAGAGTCTAATGCGGAAATAGTCTGTCTGTTGTTGGAAACACTTGTCAGACCTCCACCAGTTCCACAAAGCTAATCCCAGGGCCACATCCCTTTTTAATCAGAGCTTGGAAAAGTGACTCTTTTTGGACTACAGTTTCCAAAACCCGCCAGTCCGCCGTGGCCAATTGTGCTGAAGTTTTCTTCCCCACAAGCTCTGCTTTTAGTCTCCGCCGTCCTCGACCATTTTCCATTCCCTCACAGAAGTCAGATCGCAGATATTCTGACAGATTTTTGCGGAAGGCGGCACGACAGGGCAACCAAAGAACAAGCTGCAGGAGTTGGTCTTCTCACACTTCTGCTAGGCGTTGAGACCTGGACCAGAAAACAGAGGCTTATCTCTGGTAAAAAGAGGCAAACTGAGAGTATGGTACTAATAAAAATGCACTTTAATTAAGCTCACCAGGTGTTGGGGGAGGGAAGGAATTTCCACACCTCCTCCCTCCACTGGCTTTTATCACTATCTTTTGCACGTCAACACTGCCAGGCCATTAATCAAAGGATGACAGGTGTTTATTACCTGCCTGCTATGAACCTCTCCTTCACCCTCCTTCTTCCATTTCTGATTATCCGCCAGTGACAAGTGGAAGATGGAGTGAAATGGATGGAACGGGAGCCAAGGATTCTGCTAAGGTAAAATTAGTGTAAAGTTAAATTTCTCTGCATGGAAGGGCATGGCGGAAAATAACACCCACACTTCTTTTGCTAGACTGGAACCTTTGGCCTGGCAGATGTTTTATCCTCCAGCTCAAAGAAGCCTTGGCCAATGGCAAAGGATTGCAAGAGTTGTAGTGTAAAGCAAGTGAAGAGTTAAAGGTTCTCCATCCTTGTTTGATAGCTACAATTCACTATCTGAACAGTAGCTAAACCACCTCTGAATATTCCTTGCCTAAGAAAACCATATGAAATGCAAGGGGTTACCATAAGTGAACAGGCAATCTGTTATCAACAACCCTGCTCAGGCCTGACAAGCCATTTCCGCACTAGACTGTTATAGCGCTATTATTCCACTTTCAACATCCTATGGAAACCTGGGGTTTCCAGTTTCGGGAGGCACTAGCTGGCCCCTCCCTAAACTGCAAACCCCAGGATTCCATAGGATGTTGAAAGTGGAATAATCAGCGCTATAGCATCTAGTGCGGAAATGGCCATAGACTCCGGTCTATGGTTTCCTTCAATGATGCTATCCTTCAGTAAAGCAGTCTTCCTCATTTCCTATTGCTTTCCATCTTAGCAAGAATTATTATCTTTTCTAACAACTTCTGAAACATCCAAAGCAGAAGAGTCTCAGTTTAGTCATTTTGGCTTCCAGGGAGAGTTCAGGCTTGATTTGTTCCAGTCCCATTTATTTGTCTTTTGGTGGTCCAAGTTATCTGTAGAAGTCCTCTCCAGAAAGACATTTCAGATGAGCTGATCTTCCTGTCAGCTTTCTTCACTCTCCAGATTTCACAAGCATGCATAGAAATCAGAAATATTATGGTATGAATAATCCTGAAATTGGTATTCAGTGATCTTTCATACTGAAAACAAATCAGTTTGAAAAGTATGACTTTAAGCCCCTTCCTCCCTCCCTCCCTCCCTCCCACAAAACATATTTATACATGGAGCATCATTCCATTTACTTTAATCCATATAACAGATTTTGAGTTTTAAAATGGTTTATTAACTTATTCATTAAATATTTTTAATAAATAGTGTGAGTGTTGGAGGAGAACTCTGAGAGACCAGTGTTCAAATCCTTACTCAGCCATGGAAACCTACTGGGTGAACTTGGAGAAGTCATGCTGTTACCACCGTGTACTGGCCTGGCCTTTGGTGAACCAAAGATATCATTTTGATATCATAATTCGGCACTACTCTGCTACCAGCCAAGTGTTTGTGAGGCCCGCCGAACAAGCACGAAGCTAGGCATGGCTACTACTTGCTTCTCCCACCAAAGCAAACCAAACCAGATATTGCCAGATCTGCTGTAGGGGACCTCCCAAAACAAACACCTTCATTACAAATGCAAGCTACCACAAAGAGATCCTCTGCCCTGAGAGGACACCCTGGCAAGTTAAGTACTTAAGTGCCGAGCTAGTCGCATCTACATACCGGCCATACCATTGTCAATTCGGACTCTAACTCAATCATGCAAATTCTGACCTTTCGGAGGCTTTGTCTCCAACTCAAAACTTACTGTTTTCACCCGAGACCAGACTAGCCTGCGGTCGTTCTTTCTCCAATAAAAATCCCCCGCTCTGAGAGCTCTTCGGAACTCTCTCCGGATCGCTCTGGACTTCTACTCTGCCTTGCTGCCGCTCGGTTCAGCAGATTCCCCTCGGCCGCCACGCCGGGTTTCCTCATCTACAATTGGCTTCTCCAGGACTGCAGGACAGGTGGCGTATCACCCATTCCCCTTGAAACTCTCTTTTCCTTTTCTAGTTAGGAGTGTGTTTGTGCTTTTCTTTAATAACTGTTTAATAAATCTTAATTGCTGTTTGAACTATTTGCCTCCTCACTGACCTGACGCTGTAGACATAGGGTAAAAGATCCTGCTGCGTTACCCTGCCTCTCGTTAGCCAAGAGAGTGCTCCAGCTAACTTCCCCATCTTTGCTTGGTTTGGTTTGTTGTTTGGGCGCCCCTCCCGGGACCCCCAATTCACAGGGTAACAACGCTCTCTCAGCCTCAGAGGAAGGCAAATCTCCTCTGAGTAAATCTGGCCAAGAAAACTCTGATCGGAGTTTTCCATAGACTGGATTCAGCTTGAAGGCACATAGCAGCTATACATTGAAATCAAATTCTGCAATCAAAATCTGTATGTATTTAATGTATGGCACATGTTGCTTGAAGGAGTGCCTTTCTCCATTTATGCCTACTTGAGGACTGAAATCTAGAGGGACTCTCCTCTGTCTCCCATAAATAACAAGAACATGCTACGGGAAGACCTGGGAGAAGGCCTCTGCCTTTGTAGAATGCCCCCCTTTTTTTGGAGGTCATACTTCTAATATACAGGAAAGTAACAAATTAGTTACCTTTTAGAAAATACAACTACAACTACATTTTTGGCAAGCCTTGGAACCATAACAGTAACTAATGCTTTTTAAAAAATAACTTTCCATGCTCTGGTTTGGTTTACATCTACAATTTGATGAAACCAATCTGATCTGATATCCTATCTTTGGCGAGTTCATGATAAACCGGTTCTCTTTTCTAGCAGAAAGTGGCTGTGCACAGTGCTGCTAGGCTGGGTGCTGTGACATCACAAACTTCACTCCCTCAAGCAATTTCTTTAAATCCCCAATGACTGTTTTTCTTTTCTTTTCCTTTTCATATGTTTGCTTTTGAAGGCGCTGGATAATTTTTTTGTTGCTTGAAAAACTTACAGTGTGCGTAGGGGGGAAAAAGAAGTAAAGGACAGATGGGGAGTGGGAAGAGGCAGAAAGGAAAGGGGGATAGTACTAAACTTAAAGGCCTCTCATCTGAAGAGTGATGGAAAAGGAACTCTTTATGTATGCTGTGCACAGCCCAAGTTTCCCTGTCAGCTTGGTATGGTCTTTTTCATTTTTAATGACAAGTCATTCAGGGGAAGGACTGCCCACTCAGTTATTGACTTGGCAAGTTGAAAAGCCAGCCATTTTGACTATGTGTTTGGAGAACTTCTTAATAGCCACTTCCTTCTATAAATCAGTTACAGGCAGCTGCCTTCACTTGCTTGTGGGACAGAAAAAGTGTAGACTCCTGCTGCTACCCAGCACCACAGGCTCTGGAAACATCAGGGAATCAAAGGGCAAGGAGATTCATCTCCCAGGATAATCAAAACAACCCTGTCAATTCCCCCAAGGAGCCTGTTTATTTTAGCTGGGGCCATTCCTGTTGGGAGGAACTGTTTGAATCTGCTCTTGCCTCCTCATTAGTGTCTCTTATACGACAGGCACCCAGCTTGCCTGTCGCTTCCTCCAGGCCTTTTTCACACAAATCCTGGATCTGTTGGCGTTGCATCTGGGATCTGTCTGCTCAGTTGCGTTGGAGGCGGAAGCTGGCTGTTCAAGAGCATCCTCTGTCGTAGCCCAGTACGAGATATAGCGGTTTGAGCATTGGACTACAACCCCAGGGACCAGGGTTTCATCCCTCACTCAGCCATGGAAACCCACCCAGTGACCTTGGGCATGCCACACACCAGAAAACCCCAAGATAGGTTCACCTTAGGGATGCCAGAAGTCGGAAATGACTTGGGCCATTTCCGCACTAGACTGGCCCTTCCCGAAACTGCAAACCCCAGGATTCCATAGGATGTTGCAAGCGGAATGATAGCGCTATAACAGTCTAGTGCGGAAATGGCCTTGAAGGCATGTGACAACAACTGTAACCTGCAACCTAGCAGAGTAAATGGGAATGAGGCCTTCCATGTTGAAAGGTGATGGTTGAGCTCCTTTGTCAGGGCTGCATAGACTAAACTTCTCCATACAGAGTTAAGGCTGGCATCCTATTGATGAGCTCCAACTAGAGCATACCCATTCAGTCAGATGGTGAATGGTGAGTCAACAAGTAGAGTAAATACCTTTGATTCAGTGGGTCAGCTCTAGTCTAACAAAAGGCCTACAGCAAGACAAATTTACACCTGCGTATATCTTATTTTTGTTATTCCAGAGGTTGTTATTCCCATCCTCCCTCTGCAATGATCAAAGCCCACTCTCTTGGACCTTCTGGAGCCTCTTCAGGCCATTTTGTTACTGATGGAGAGCAGAATAGACTGGAGAATTGTTTGGATATGTTCCATAGCCAGCAGAAGCAGAATGAGTTACATCACTTGCTGAGATTTCTGGAGGACCCCAGCAGACATCAGGGGATGGTGTAATCCTTTTGTGGCTGGCATCCTGTTAGGGACATTGTTGCTGTTGTCGTTGTTGTGTGGCTTCATGTCTTTTCTGACTTATGAAGTCCCTAAAGTGACCCTATCATAGGGTTCTCTTGGCAAAATCTGTTCAGAGGAATTTTTGCCATTGCCTTCCTCTGAGGCTGAGAGAGTGGTCAGAGAGTGGGTTTCCATGGTTGAGAGGGGATCTGAACCCTGGTCTCCACAGTCATGGTCCAATGCTGAAACCACTATCATATGCTGGCTCTAGTTAGGGATATATACAAATATAGGTCATAGTATGCATGTGAGTCCAAAAAGTCACCATTGGACAGCGTTCTGTTGATAACGAGTAGAAGCCAGTGGAAGTGTTGTGCAAAGAGCATGTTCCTCTGTGCCTGTGTTTGCATATTTCACATGCATATTGCAGGTGCAACACTGCACACAGTGGTTGTGCACGGTGTGCTACTTAATCATTGACATGTGTTGCACAATGTCTCTACTTTGTGTAGGAGTGGCATAGTGCTCACAGAATGAGTCTTCACATGTGGATATTAATGTTACACTGAGTGGATGTTGGATTGTAGCTTTTGCCTGGCTACAGGGACATAACCAGGTGCTTCTCCAGTCTCCCCCACATTCCCTACCAGACATAGGCCGTTTCCATACTAAGCTGTTATAGTGCTATTATTCCACTTTCAACATCCTATGGAATCCTGGGGTTTGCACTTTTGGGAGGGGCCGAACCCCAGGATTCTGTAGGATGTTGAAAGTGGAATAAAGCACAATAACAGTCTAGTATGGAAATGACCATAGAATGGCTGTGGTGGTGGTGATGGAACTGCAGTGGCTCCAAGGTAAGTCCAGAAAATGATGAATGGCCAGCTGCAGCATGTGGAACTACCATGCAGCTAGGTTGAGCCATGCACAGTTCTGTCCTAACAGTACTACATAACCTTTGTGCTGAACAGAAACATGGCTCAGCTGAACCAAGGCCATTTCTGCCCTACACTATGATAGTGCTATTATTCCACTTTCAACATCCTGTGGAATTCTGGGGTTTGTAGTTTCCTGAGGTCCAAGAGCTCTCTGGCTGAGAATTCTGAATGCTCTTCCTAAACTGCAAGCCCCAGGATTCCATAGGATGTTGAAAGTGGGATAATAGCACTATAACAGTGCAGTGCAGAAATGGTCTATGACACCAAATGCACAAATACATAATTAATTGCACATGGACATCCATGCGTATCCATTCCCGGCACACATCCACACATAACATACCAGCAGCATTCCAGTCCCTGTTTAGTACTGGCAAAGTTTAAAGTTCTCTCAACATATTTTCACAGGAACTCTAGGAGGGTAGTGACTGCCAGAGAGACGATGGCACAAGTAGCTGTCCCAGTGCACCCTTGCCAGTCAGTGGCTGCTCAGATGGAGGAGCAGAGCTGTCCCCTGGGGGAGCACAGAGCTGTTTTTTTGTAGCTAAAGAAAGACCGCTGCAGAAAGAAGGGCTGGATACCTCCTTGTGCAATGGTTGAAAAAACAGTTATGCTGGAATAAATCAACAGGGCAGGGGTAGGCAGCTGGCTGAGGTCCAGGGGCCAATTCTCCCCAAACCTCTCTGCAGGCCACATTCCCTGGCAGGAGGTTGCTTCCTGTCACCATATTGAGAGGGACTGTAGAGGGAAACAGAGGTAGTTCAGGGTAGTACAGGCTTCTGCGATGTTTGTGGTTATGTTGTGGAGCAATTTTGGGTGCATATTTTCCCATGTTTGAGTGCCTTTCTGCATGTTTGTTGTATGCCTTCAAGTCATTTCTGACTTACGGCAACCCTAAGGTGAACATATTACGGACTTTTCTTGGCAGAATTTGTTCAGAGGGGGTTTGGCTTTGCCTTCCTGTGAGGCTGAGAGGTTTTCACATTTCTGTACTGTTGTTATGTGCCTTCAAGTCATTCCCCATCTCATTGAGATGGATGGCCCCTTCCATCAGTAGCAGTAATTCTTTATAGCACACAACGGTAACTGTGGGCTTCCACTTGGTTTTGGACTGCAGTTCCCATCGTCCCTGGCCATTGGCTATAGCGGCTAGGGCTGACAGGACTTACAAGTCCACCGATAGGTTGCTGAATTTGGTAAGCAGTAATCCATTATTTAGTGGTTTCAGCACTGGATTCTGACCCTGGAGACCAGGATTCAAATCCTTCCTTGGCCATGGAAACCCACTGGATGACCTTGGGCAAGTCACACCCTCTCAGTCTCAGAAGAAGACAGAGGCAAATTACTCTGTACAAATTTTGCCCAAGAAAACCTGTTGTTTCTTGTTGTTGTTGTGTGCCTTCCAGTCATTTCTAAGGCCATTTCCGCACTAGACTGTTATAGCACTATTATTCCACTTGCAACATCCTACGGAATCCTGGGGTTTGCAGTTTCGGGAGGGGCCACCTGGCCCCTCCCGAAACTGCAAACCCCAGGATTCCGTAGGATGTTGCAAGTGGAATAAATTCCTAAAACAGTCTAGTGCGGAAATGGCCTAACTTATGGTAACCCTAAGGTAAACCTATAATAGGGTTTTCTTGGAAAGAAGTGTTCAGAGAGGGGTTGCCTTTGCATCCTTCTGAGGTGGACAGAGTGTGACTTGCCCAAGGTCATCCAGTGGGCTTTCATGGCTTAGCAGGGAGTCGAACTCTGGTCTCTCAGTGTCCTGATCCAACACTGAAACTAATACACTATGCACATTGCACAGCTGGGGGCAAAATTGCCCCAAAGTCATGTTGTTGTTTTTTTAACAGTTGGCAAGTTGGGGGTTTGGGAGGTACGGGAGGGCTTCAGGGGCCACAAGAGTGCGGTCCAGGGGCCAGATGTGTCCCCCTGAAATAGGGGATTCCAGCTTCTATGTGTGTACCAAAATGATATGACTGGCTTTTGGTTCCTAAGATTGGGACGACGGGGACTGTTGTTTGCTGCTTTGTATGACGTGGCCCAACATCTTAGGCAGGCCCTGTGTGCAGTCGCCAGGCCACTTTAAAACTCTCTCATGTGTCCCAAAGAAACAGTGGAAGAGTCAGTGTGAGCTGCTTGTCCCTCCACCATTTGGACTTTCACAGTAACAGACGATGGCAAGAGGTTGCTTGATCCTTGTTTGAGAGCCCAGCAATGGTCCACCTGGCGAGGTCAACATCTGAGCCAGCAGCCTCGCTTAAAGGCTGTTGCTATAGGCTGAAATGCTTTAATGCAAACTCACTGGAGGATTTACAGAAGGGAAAAAAGAAATCTGCCGTGCAAGAGGGCTTTTGTAGGGATTTTATTTCTCATTTAATGCGCTTTGAAGTACTTAGTGTACTGAATCTTTTATGGTTTGCAAAGCAGCACAAGGCTGGCCAAGCCAACAATGCTTATCGCTCATAAAGTGGCACTTATCTTTGGGAGTTTTATTGATTTTGGCCTCATGCAGGCCCTGCAGCTGATTAAAACCAGAATCAGGGTCGTTATTGGCTGAAGCGGACTGTGTTCCTCTCGAAGGAGGTGAAGAGCATCCAGTGTTTTTGTCCCAGTTATGGCTGGACATCAGGCAGACGTCTGCAATTGACCATTTCTAGCAGTGGGGAGAATATTCAAAAATATTTGGAAAATGATTCAAAAACATGTTTCATGAGTGTCACAAAAAGCTGGCAAGAAGTATCCTGGCATGATGAGAATCTCTATTCTCTGTTAGTTCCCACTGTATTTTGCTTTGATCAGCCTGTGTCCAGTACTGGGCACCACAGTTCAGGAGGAATGTTTCCAGAGGAGGGTGATCAAAGTGGTAGAAGGCCTCGAGACCATGCCCTACACTAGGGATGGGCTTAGGGAGGTGGGCGTGTTTAGCCTGTAGGTTATGAGGCGACATGATAGCTATGTTTAAATATTTGAAAGGATGTCATATGGAGGATGGAGCAAGCCCGTTTTCCATGGCTCCAGAGACTAGGACATGGAGCAATGGCTTCAAACAAATATTAGGAAGAACTTCCTGATGGTAAGAGCAGTTCAACAGTGGAATGAGCTGCCTGGGAGTATGGTGGAGTCTCCTTTTTGGGGGGTTTTTAAACAGAGGCTGGATCTGGGGAATGCTTTAATGGTGTATTCCTGCATGGCAAAATGGTGCTCGACTTGATGGCCCTTGTAGTCTCTTCCCACTCTATGATTCTATGATTCCATAATTTAGGATTTATTCTATGCAAAATTTGCACATGGTTGTTCTACACAGAAAACAAGATTTTTTTTCTTTTGACACAGAGATGTAAATTTCTGTGCTAAAAACAGCATTTCCCTGCACATTTTGCTCTGTGAACATGCAGCTGATTTCTGCACAGGAATTCCTGTTCTCTGTGCAAACCATGTATAACATTTTTGCATAGAAACTGCCCAGAAACTGAGTAAATCACAAAGTGCAAATAGTCTTCAAAAATGACAGGAGTTCTCAAAGAATGTCTCGCCACAAGAAGCAGATTGCTAAAATTATACGTTGCTTCCTTTGAGAAGAAAACTAGCGAAAAATTACATTCCAAACTATTTCACAAATTCCATCATTGTTCCTCCAGACTACTGTATGGTCAGAATTCTGCTTCTCCTGAATGCCGGTTGAACTGGGCTTAGAATCCAGTTGGTGGCTTAGGCATGCATTCAGTTCCCTTATAGAAATGTTTAGATATTATAATCCAATGTAGAATGTCCACATTCAGTTCAAGGATGCAGAAGCAGAGTGATGCGTGCGGCACTCTTGTGCTCCCTGAAGTTCTTGAATATGTGCATATCCATATATCCACATATGGATAGACAGCCACATTCAGGTGTGTGCTTAGTTATGCAGTGTTGCTATTCAACATGTTGTCATTCAGCATTACTCTTGGGAAGTCAAAAGTATACTCTACATGGTGATGGATTTATACATGTGTACCTGCACTGGCAGATGTGGATGGCCCTTCCTCCATCTGCCTGGCTGCAGCGGCCCCTCTAGGTTCCTAGAAATGTTGCACAGGAGGTTGGAATGGAGGGGGTGAACTGTGAATCATGTCAGCCTCCAAACACTGTGTAAATGTATGCTAGGCTCTACATCCAGCCAATGGAGTTGACTTCATAATCCTTTTAATAATTGAACCCAGGTCTAATTCTCAGCTCTTAGCTCCGATCACATTGAGGTGACGAATCTGCTCTTGATTTCAGTCTGAACTTTAAAGGAACTCTCCAAGGTGCTAAACCTATTTATGGGATATGACTCAAGACCTTGGATAGAATCATAGAATCATAGAAATGTAGAGTTGAAAGAGACCACAAGGGCCATCCAGTCCAGCCCCCTGCCATGCAGGAAAACCCTCAAAGCACTCCCGACAAGTGGCCATCCAGCCTCCGCTTAAAAACCTCCAAAGAAGGAGACTCCACCACACTCCGTGGCAGCACATTCCACTTCCGGACAGCCCTGACCATCAGGAAATTCTTCCTGAGGTTCAGGTGGAATCTCCCCTCCTGCAGCTTTGTATCCATTGCTCCTTGTCCTGGTCTCAAGAGCAGGAGAAAACAAGCCCACTCCATCCTCGACATGACATCCCTTCAAATATTTAAACATGGCTATCATGTCCCCTCTCAACCTTCTCTTCTGCAGACTAAACATACCCAGCTCTCTAAATCTGTCCTCATAGGACATGGCTTCCAGGCCCCTCACCATTTTGGTTGCCCTCCTCTGGACCTGCTCCAGCTTATCCATATCCTTCTTGAATTGGGGTGCCCAGAACTGGACACAGTATTCCAGATGAGGTCTAACCAAAGCAGAATAAAGTGGTACCAATCCCTCCCTCGATCTAGACACCATACTCCTATCGATGCAACCAAGAATTGTGTTGGCTTTCTTGGCTGCCACATCACACTTCTTAACTCCTTAAGTGTTCACTGTACAACCTGGGAGGGGATTCTCTGTCCCATTAATGGTTCAGCCCCACCACCTTTAATACAGATGCAGCTACCTAGGACCTTTTAAAAAAATTGTTCCACTCCTTTCTTATGGAGTGCTGTATCAAATGTAGAGGACAAGCCTGCCAATCCCAGCATCCTTAGCTATAATAAAAACAGCATCATCTTCCAGATGGAGATGTCGGGAGAGATTGCTCGTCCCATTCTCATTCCTGGTGGGAAAAGACACTTGGCTGGAGCTCCTGGGAGAACATGCTTCCACCATTGATGCTCTCCTCTTTGCAAAGATAAATTCTTGAGACACCTTTGGGATGGGGCTCTTTCCTCAATCCCACCATCCTCACAGGGACGTTTTCAAACCTTCTCCCTGAGGAGGTTAGGGTGCCTCTTTTCTTGCTGTCCTCCTTTAAGCCAATAAAAATCATTCTTTTCTTAACCAGTACCAGATCCTGTCTGACTTTGGAAACTAAGCATGGTCAGCCCTGGTTAGTACTTGAGTGGGAGACCACCAACAATATTTATTTATTTCATTTATTACATTTTTATGCTGCCTTTCTCCCAGAGCGGGGACCCAGAATCCTTCCAAAATCCTAAACAATAAATTTTTTTTTTAAAAAAATTAAAATCACAACATAAAAATATATACAATCATCTTCTACTATATAAAAGTCAAAGTTTGTGAGTGAGTTTGTCTGTTTGTCTGCGTCAGGCAGGTGAAGACCTCATACGATTGGCTGAGTGAGGCAAGAAGTCCTCGTATGATTGGCTGGCTGTGAAGAGTCCATGGAATCCTGGGGCTGGCAGTTCAGGGAGGGGCCTTTAGAATTCTCAGCCAGAGAGCTCTTGGGCCTCAGGCCGGTTGCTGTGGAGATGAGGCCTAGCAGCAAGAAGGAAGCCAGAAAACATTTGGGGGGCATATGGGAGAAAAATTAAAGTGACATACACAACATAGGTACCAGGTCTTCTCGCCTCACACAGTAGATTGTATGGGATCCATAGGTGAAGAATCTTAAAAGTTGAAATTCAAAGCAAAAAAAAATGCTTCCAGAAAAACATAAAACCATTGCACAAATTCAACAGGAAAAAAAAAATAGCCAATACATCAATGTCACCAGACAACACAGATTAGATTGGGGACTATGGGGAAAAGTTACAGCTACTGGAATAGACCAGTTGCTGTGGAGACGATGCCTAGTAGCAAGAAGGAGGACAGCTTACTCCCTCAGGAACCCAAACTGTGTATGTAAATAACTCTGAATACAGATTGCATTGGGAAATATGGAGCAAAATTACAGGAAATGGAGAAGACAGTTTGGTGAATTCTTCAGAGGAAAGTAAAAAACCCCGGGTAGATATGCTAGTTTAAAATACAAAAGTTAAAGACAATAGATGAAATATCCCAATGAACGCTTTCCGTTGAAAGCTTGCTTAAACCGAAAGGTCTTTGCCTGTTGGTGAAAAGAAAGCAGGGAGGGGGCCAGCCTAGCCTCCTGTGGAAGGGAGTTCCAAGGGTGGGAGCCGCCACTGAGAAGGCCCTCTCCTGGGTCCTCCCCTGGTGAAACTTTGATGGTAGTGTGACTGAAATAGTGCCTTCCCCTGCAGATTTTAAATCTCTGGCAGGGGAGATACAGTCTTCCAGATAGTCTGCTTCCGCACTACACTGTTATAGCGCGATTATTCCACTTTCAAAATCCTATGGAATCCTGGGGCTTGCAGTTTCAGGAGGGGCCGCTGGATTGCCTCCAAATTATGTTAATTCAGTGGAGAATTTCATGACGTCTTTTGTATCTTTACTCCCATCTTTCTATGTCCTTTTATCTGTATTTTTTTTTAAAAAATTGTAAACCTCCTTGAGTCCAAGTTTTTGGGAAAAGCCAGGGCATAAAGATGGAGAATAGAGTAGTTGGTGGCTTCTGTATTAGTGGGGTAGTGAATATATTCTAGGTTTTAGTCGGAAATATAAAAGAGGCATTGAAACATATTTGGGGGGGGCGGGATAGAATTCAGTGCCTTGGATGGTACTTTAAAGGTAAGATTAAAACCTGGAACTGAATCACTGTTCCACTAACATGGAAGCACCAGCCAGCAAGTGTTCCAGATACTGAAGAATCAAATGTTTTGAGCCCTTTGGGGCTGATGTGTGGGATGCTCTTGTTTTTTTGTTCCAAACGATATGCATTTGGAAAAGCCTAATCATTTATTTGAACTGAAACATTTCTGGGCTTTAGTGAACGGAGGAAAAAAGGCTGGCCCTTGATAATGTGTCTCTCAGTCTGCTCTCCAGCACCTAGTGGGATGGATGCCGAGCAAGGAAACGCCTCCCTTTTATCCAAGTGCATAAAATCTGTGAAACTGAAGTGTAGAAATTAATTCTCACCTCCCTGCTGTAACGGCTTCAGTTTAGGATTAAGAGCCCCTGCAGCACGAGGGCTCCAAAGTCAATCAAACTCAAAACGTGTGCGCAGAATTGCTCATGCCGAGAGAACGCCCTTGATGGATGCTCCCGAGTGGTGATTATGCTAAACAGAACCCGTTGGCTCCATCCCACCTGAAATCCCACTAGTGCTAATCATGCATTTTACCGACTGTGGAAATTAAAATCAGGTAAACGCTGCTGGATGACATTCCTGCCTCTGCTGGGTCATTCCCTATTCTTCAGGGGCTGCATTGTGACAGTTTTTGAACAAGGATAATTTCAGTGCTGTGACTTATTATTATTTTTATGTTACGCTATTTTATCTATATCCTGCTCTTGTCACCATTTTGGGCCCAAGGGACCTGCTTGTTGTTGTTGTTGTTGCTACTGCTGCTTTTGTTGGCCAAGATCCTACATTGCAAACTGTAAATCTCTCATGTGTAGAATTAGGCATTAATTGTGCTACACAATCTTTTCGCTGAATAGCAAATTTGCCCCTGTTGATATATGCATCCATGTGCATTTTTGCACAGTTTGGTGCACAAAGGGCACTGCATGTGCAACTCTATTTTACCCTATTAGTTAACCCTTTGCAATCCAGCAAGACCCCCTCCCTTCCTCCATGCAGTAGGCAAGCAGCAGGGATTGCCACCCATCCCCAGTGCAGTTCTCTGGAGAAAGAAAAATGAGATGAGTCACCCCTCTCTGCCTCTGCTGGCCCTTTAATGGCCATAGTGGCTCCTCACTGAGTTTGACAACTGCAAGATGTGGAGTGAAGATGTAGAACTGAGGTTGCAAAATTTTATATTCCACAGATGTGATGCATGATCTTAGCCAGTGTCTATATATGTCTTCCACTCTGGATTTACTAAGCTGGATGATATTCAAGCACTTGAATCATAAAATCATACAATCATAGAATCCTAGAGTTGGAAGAGACCCCAGGGGCCATCCAGTCCAACCCCATTCTACCATGCAGGAACACACATCAAAGCACTCCCGACAGATGACCATCCAGCCTCTGCTTAAAGACCTCCAAAGAAGGAGACTCTACCAGGCAGCACTTTCTGCTGCGGACAGCTCTGAAAGATCTTCCTGAGGTTCCGGTGGAATCTCCTTTCCTGCAGCTTGAATCCATTGCTCCTTGTCCTAGCCACTGGAGCAGCAGAAAACAAGCCCTCTTCGTCCCTGACATGACATCCCTTCAAATATTTAAACATGGCTATCATGTCCCCTCTTCACCTTCTCTTCTGTAGACTAAACATACTCAGCTCCCTAAGCCACTCCTCACAGGGCTTCATGGCTTCCACACTCTTCACCATTTTGGTCACGCTCTTCTGGACACGCTCCAGCTTGTTAGTATCCTTCTTGAATTGGGGTGCCCAGAACTGGACACAGTATTCCAAATGAGGTCTAACCAAAGCAGAATAGAGTGGCACTATTACCTCCCTCAATCTAGGCACCATACTCCTATTGATGCAACCAAGAATCGCCTTGGCTTTCTTGGCTGCCCCATTACACTGCTGACTCATGTTCACACTGCTGACTCATATGAAGACTCCTAGATCCCTTTCACAGGTACTGCTATCCAGCCACGTGTCCCCCATCCTATATTTCTGTATTCCATTTTTTCTACCTAAGTGTAGGACCTTACACTTCTCTCTGTTGAATTTCATTTTGTTAGCCTTGGCCCAGCTCTCCAATCTATCCAGGTCATTTTGAATTTTGATCCTGTCCTCTGGCGTATTAGCAACCCCTCCCAATTGGGTGTCATCTGCGAATTTGATGAGCATGCCCTCTATTCCTTCATTCAGGTCGTTGATAAAAATATTGAACAGCACTGGGCCCAGGACAGAGCCCTGTGGCACCCCGCTAGTCACTTCTCCCCAGGATGAGAAGCAGCCATTCGTGATCACCCTTTGGGTTCGGTCGGTCAACCAATTACCAATCCACCTAACAGCAGCCCTGCCCAGCCCTCATTTTACTAGCTTCTTTGCAAGAATGTTATGGGGAACTTTGTCAAAGGCCTTACTGAAATCAAGATATGCGACGTCTGCAGCATTCCCTTCATCTTTCAAGCTTGTAATTCTAACATAAAAAGATTTTTTTTATTTTTGAGATATTATTTTTGAGAAATCCATGTTGACTTTTAGTGATTATGGACAACATAAAGCACAACTTGTTTCTAAGAAAAGATCCACCCTCTGAGGAAATAATAATAATAATAAAAAAATTTGGACAACCTATTTAGCTGTCAAATGTCTTCTGACAGGTTAAAAGTAGATATTTCCCAATGAGAGCTACATAGTATCAGTTGAGGGCTACCATATCAGCAGGGCATTGCATGAATCCACTCTGGAATTTAGCTCTGACCTTAAAGGAAATTTCAAGATGCTGAACCCCAACCTCCCCAAAAGCTTCAGAACTATGGATAGCTCCTTTACAGTTCAGACTACAACCCAGAACAGATTCATTGCACCACTTCCATGCAGGCCACCAATCACCTCTTGAATGGGGGCTGTTAACCACTGATCCTTACTGTCCATTTTCAAGATCCAGTTCCATCCCCTTGCATAGATATCATTTCCTCATTTAAAGCCTACCCATAGATAATCAGTCAATAGGCCAGAAGTGAAGAGTAATGTTGAGATTGTGATTAAAACAGGGGAACAGACATAAGGGAAGATTTAAATGAGGGGAGAAGAATTGAGCTCGCCAAATGTTGCTGAACTGCAGCTCCCAGCCATCCTAGCCATTAAAGTCATGAGTAAGGAATGCTGGGAGTTGAAGTCCAAACAACATATAGAAAGCTACATGGGTCTCGCCCTGGCTTCAAGCTCTTTGACACTGAATCGGTCTCTACCACCAGGATACAGGAAAAGACCCGCGTGGTAAAAGGCCTGGAAACCATGAGGCCCTATGAGGAGCAGCCTAGGAGCTGGGTATGTTTAGCCTGGAGAAGAGAAGGTAAAAAGGTGACATGATAGCCATGTTTAAACATTTGAAATGATGTCGTAGGGAAGATGGGGCAAGCTTGTTTTCTGCTTCTCTGGAGACTAGAACATGGAGCAATGGCTTCAAACCACAGGAAAAGAGATTCCATCTAAACATTAAGAAGAACTTCTTGACAGTAAGAACAGTTTGACAGAGGAATACATTGCCATGGAGTGTGGTAGAGTCTTCTTCTTTGGAGGTTTTCAAACAGAGGCTGGATGTCCATCTGTTGGGAGCACTTTGATGGTGTTTTCCTGGATGGCAGAATGGGGTAGGACTGGATGGCTCTTGTGCTCCCTTCCAACTCTATAATTCTATGACTGAACCTTTTAGAGACCGCTAAAAATTAGGAAGAGATTCCACCTAAACATTAGGAAGAATTTCCTGATAGTAAGAGCAGTTCAACAGTGCAACAGGGTGCCTGGAAGCGTGGTGGAGCCTCCTTCTTTGGAAGTTTTTAAATAGAGTCTGGATGACCATCTGTTGGGAATGCTTTGATTGGGTATTCCTGCTTGGCAGGGGGTTGGACTTGATGCTCCTTGTGGTCTCTTCCAACTCTATGGTTCTATGATGCCAAATCAGCAGAGACAAAAGCAAAATTTTACAGTTAGTCCATGAACACTTAATGCACAGGTATACCATGGGGGATTCTTGGTGTAGCAATAGCACATATGAAAAGGATCTTGGCATTATTGTTGATCATAAGCTGAACAGTGTGACGCTGCAGCAGAAAAGGCAAATATTATTTTGATGTTGTTACTGTGTTCAGGTTGTTTTTAACTTATGGCAACCCTAAAATGGCCCTATCACAGGGTTTTCTAGGAGCTGTGTGACATGCCCAAGGTCACAAGCCCATTGGGTTTCCATGGCCAAGCAAGAAATCAACCCTGTTCTCCACGGTCATAGTCCAACACTAAAACCACTACATTATGCTGGGTTGCCTTAACAACATTTTAGCCCACATTAATAGAACCAAAGTTTCCAAGTCAGGGGGAATAAAAATCCCACTATATTCTGTACTTGCCAGGGTTTATCTGGAGAACTCCATTCAGTTCTGGACACCTCCTTTTAAGAAGAATTAGAGAAGTTATAGTGGGTTCAGAAAAGTGCAGCAAGGATGATAAGAGGTATGGAGACCAAAACATGAGGAAAGGCTGAGGGAGTTGGGTATGTTTAGCCTGGTGAAGAGAAGACTTGGATGGTGGTGATGTGACTGAACTTTTTAAATATCTAAAGGGCTGTGACAACAGAGGAGGGTATATTTTTTTCTCTCTGCTGCCCCAGATGGTAGGGCCAGGAGGGTAGATTTCAATTCAACATTAGAAGAAAGATCTTGAGTGACGTTTAGAGTTCTTTAACAGTGGAACCAAGTTCCTAGAGAGGTGATGAAGTCTCTTCTCATGGATGTCTTCAGAGAAAACCTGGACAGCCACCCGATGGGAATGTTCTAGCCGGAGTTCCTGCACTGAGGGAGGGGGGAGTTTGGATTCGATGACTTATGGGGTCCTTTCCAACTCTATGATTTTATGATTCATGTGACTAAAACGTGATTTGCTGGAGCATCTGCAACTGAAAAAGAAACCTTGTTGTTAAGCTGTAGAATAGTATTACTTGCTGGGGTGTGGGGTGTGTGTATAAAAGAGCTTGGTGAGACCTCTCCCAGGAATTAAGGTACTTGCATAAGACGTGGGAGGGGGGAAACAATCTTTCATTTTGCACTTTCACCAGCAGCATTAATAGTTATGTTCCCACAGCCCAGCTTTGCAATCCGACAGTTTCGGTAATTGCTTTGGTGTTATGGTAGAGCACAAGACAGAAGCACATGACTGGATTACATTAATTTGTCCATTCATCTTGTGATGGAGATCCTGACAAAGCTGGTAGTCAGGAGTAACGGGTGGATGAATCTGTCTATTTCGCTTTCCATAACATTCACATATTTTTTTCCCCAAGCACAGCTTTATGAGGTTAAAAATGAGGAGGGGGAGAGGAGAAAGAAGGAAAACACGGCAGTTAAATATGGACCTAGGAAGTGGTGAGTCCATTTCAGCAAATAAATAAATCAGGAAGAAAGAACGAAAGAACGAAAAAAGAAAGAAAGAAAGAAAGAAAGAAAGAAAGAAAGAAAGAAAGAAAGAAAGAAAGAAAGAAACCTGCTGAATCATATCAAAAGTCCTTTAGGTCAAGCATCCTGCTGCTCACCGTGACCAATGAGCAGCTAGCATGGACAGTGGCCATGCTGGCTGGGGGAATTCGGGGGACTGTAATGTAAAAAAAGTAACTTTCACAAGGTTTGGCAAATAGGCAACGAAAGATGAAGGCCTGGATGCTATTCCCAGCTCGAATAGATCCATTGAATCAGTAGTAATTATCTCCATCTTGACACATCACTCAACATCCGTTGATGCGGTACATTTACAAGCACAGTTTGGGTGTGCTGGTTCTGAGCTATAAATCCCAATATGTTTCAGGTTCAGGCTAACTGGATGACCGTGTCTTCCAAAGTGAGCCCACCAGACTCTAAGGCCATTTCCGCCCTACACTGTTATAGTGTTATTATTCCACTTTCAACCTCCTAAGGAGTCCTGGGGTTTGCAGTTTAGGGAGGGGCCTTGAGAATTCTCAGCCAGAGAGCTCCTGGGCCTCAGTAAACTACAAACTCCAGAATTCCACAGGGTGTTGAAAGTGGAATAATAGCACTATAACAGCGTAGTGCGGAAATGGCCTAAGATGTTCAAGGGAGGGACTTCTGTTGGTCCAACTATCATCACATTTGGTGGGAACAAAGGAGAGGTACTTCACAGTGGCTGCTTCCAGGCTTTGGAACTCCCTCCCTAGGGAGGCTCTTTGCTGTCTTTCCATTGGCAAATTAAAACCATTCTGTTCAAACAGGCTTTTAGAAACTAACCACTAGGGCTTTTAGCAGTTATCTGTTTTGGTGATTGTAATGGAGACTAATGCTGTCAATGGAGTCATTTTTATTGGTTTTAATTCTCAAACCACTATTCCATCTAGCTCCAGGTCTCTTTTATACTACCCAATAGCATTTCAATACCATTTTAATTGCCACGGCTCCATCTTGTAGAACCCTGGGATCTGTAGTTTAGGGAAGCATTCAAGCTCTCTGGCAGAGAAATTTAACCCAGGAAACTACAGATCCCAAGATTCAAGAGGATGGAGGCCTGGCACTTGAACTGGTATCAGAGTGCTAACATTGTAGGTTTCAAAAAGATCTGAGTCTATTGCAGCAACATGGGCGGTGTGTGGAAATGCACAATGAGCACACTGTAGGCAACAGAAAGGGAGCACGGTGTTCAGTTCTGGGCACCACAGTTCAGGAAGGACACTAACAAGAAAGCCAGTGCGATTCTCGGTTGCATCAATAGGAGTACGGTGTCTAGATCGAGGGAGGTAATGGTACCACTCTATTCTGCATTGGTTAGACCTCATCTGGAATACTGTGTTCAGTTCTGGACACCACAATTCAAAAGGGATGTTGACTAGTTGGAACGTGTCCAGAGGAAGGCGACCAAAATGGTAAAAGGTCTGGAAGCCATGCCCTATGAGGAGAGGCTTAGGGAACTAGGTATGTTTGGCCTGACAAAAAGAAGGTTAAGAGGAGACATGATAGCCATGTTTAATTATATGAAGGGATGTCATATTGAAGATGGAGCAAGCTTGTTTTTTGCTGCTCCAAAGACTAGGACATGGAGCAAGGGATTCAAACTACAGGAAAAGAGATTTCACCTATACATCAGGAAGAACTTCCTGATGGTCAGAGCAGCCACCCGAAGGGAATGGAATATACTGTCCGGCAGTGGAATATACTGCCTGGGAGTGTGGTAGAGTCTCCTCCTTTGGAGGTTTTTAAGCAGAGGCTGGATGAGCATCTGCTGGGGGTCCTTTGAGTGTTGGTTCCTGCATGGCAGGGGGTTGGATTCGATTACCATTGTGATCTCCTCGAACTTTATGTTTCTATGGCTATTTCTGCACTAGCCTGTTATAACGCTATGATTCCGGTCCCTCCTGAAGCTGCAAACCCCAGGATTCCATAAGATGTTGAAAGTGGAATCATAGTGCTATTACAGGCTAGTGCAGAAACGACCTCAGATTCTGTGGTTAGCTGAGGTTCTCCTTCTTTTTGCCCACTTCTAGGTTGCAGAGGCCAAGAGTCGTACGACACAACACCAGCTTGTTCCTCACAGAGGCGCAGGGTGTGTCTGCCCACTGTGCCAAGACCGTTGTTGTATGGAGGAGGCAACCCAGGGAGACCGATAGTCCGGAATGGAGGAGAAACAGAAGGAACTCCTGGTCATACTTTTAGCCTGTGGTGCAGGATTAATGGACATCTTGGCCTCTCGGTGTTTGTGTGCGCAATCCCTCTCCTTTCCCCCACACACCAAGGGATGCAGCTGGCCAGCAGCCTAAAATGGAGGCAGACACTCCTGGGCCCCGGGGCTCATCTGTCTTCTGGCTGCCTCTTCTCAGCATGAGCATCCCAGGCTGGCTAAGACGGGCGATACATTAACCAGCATGTTCTGGGTGGGAGGCCTGAGGGGACAAAATGAAATTAAGAAAAATATGTTTGGCCTCCTCAGGTGTCCTTTCTCTTTTTCCTACACCTTCTCCCACTCCAAATTCTCTAGCATTTCACCACTGTGTCTTCTATGTCTGTGTGTACATTCAAGCCAAGAACAACGGACCACCATTTTTGTGGGAATTTATTTAAAAGCTTGAGAACTGTCTGCCTTTGTCTACCCCACCCCATCTCTCTCTGTTTCTCGCTCTCTCCATGTGTGACAGAAGCTTGGACGGCTGGTTCCCTTCCTCAGTCTTTGCCTTTGCCTTTTGATACATTAGTCTGAGGGGATTGATCTGCCAAAGAGAGAGAGAGAGAGAGAAAATAGAGAAAAACCCTTCAAAAACAGCCCTTACACAAAGACAAAATAAAACCGAAACTACATGACCCACACTTTAGCTTCTATCATTTTTCATTCTCCCCACAAGCTGCAAAGAAAAATAATACTTTTTTTAAAACTTTGATGCAAGTTTGGGGGTATGCGTGTGCATGTCTGTGTCTTTAGAAAACACAGCCGTGCATTGGATTACCTCTCTGACTATCAATATTATTCTGCGACACTTTCCCAGGCTTTCTGGCCCCTTCTCCTTCCTTGCCTCAGTCCATCTCTTCCCAGTCTGTCTTGGGAAAGAGTAATGCATGTTTTCATAGCTGAAATCAGCCTGGTGTAAGTTACCATACTGAAGCTGTTGGACATTTTTTGCCCGGTGGGGAATGACTGCATTCGACTCAAGGTGGCAGAAACAAAGTTGTACATGCAAATGTGCATTCAGTTTTCTGTTCAGCTATGCATTTGCTTCTGCATTGGTTGTACCAGGCTGCCATTCAACACATGGACTCGATACGGCAATCAGTGCATACAATGGGCCCTCAATATCTTCTAGGGTTTGGTTCCAGGACTCCCCCCGCCAAGAATACCAAAATTGATGGATGCTCAAGTCCTGTTATGTTGTAGTAAAATGGTGTCCCATATACACACACACACGCACACACACACACACACATACACGGCAAAGTCAAAGCTTGCTTTTTTGGATTTTTTAAAAATATTTTCAAGCTGTGGTTAGTTAAATCCATACAGATATGGAAGGCCAACTGTAATTCCATAAAAGAAGATTGTTACCCTGAAATTCTTGGGGGTCCCTGATGGACTTCTTAATATGCTCCATGTGATGGGGAAAGTAAACTCAACAGAGCACAAGCAATAGCAACGTGAGAGGCAGGGTAACCTAGTGAGATCTTTTACCCAGTTTTTACGGGGTCAGGCCCAGACAGAAATCACACAAAAAGGTCCAATGAATGACTTTATTAAATGGAGATATCCCGCATTAACGCATACACTCACACACACACACACATCCAAGGGCTAAAGAAAAATAAAGAGTGGAAATAAGATAGTGGGATTGTTAAAGGATTCGTGGTTTGGGTGATACTGCACCTTTTCCTGAAGTCTTTGGTCTGGAAAGCACCAAAAGACATGGAACTCAGCGAAGAGATGCTGAGGAGATTGTGCGGCTGTTGGGAGGGGGGAGTGGTCAGTTGGTGTGACCGGCAGGTATCCAAAGAACTAGTCAAAAACGGGGACTATTTGTAGGAAAAATTTACCTTGAGGGCAAATCCTCTCCCGGGGAGAACAAAGGGGACAGCAACGGAAAACAACTTCATATCAGCACCTTCTTTGATATAGGAAGATAACAAGGTGTCACCCAAGTATCAGCATCTTCCGCCGCTTTGGGTTGCAGTGTGAGTTTATGTATATGATCCTTGTCTGAAGATTTTATTGCTTCCAGTGCCCAAATTTGTGGGAAAAACTCTTAATCCCTTCAAGTTGGCTCCTTAAAGGCTGAGGACCTTTTGTCCACCGTGGGTTGGCACAGCTTGAGGTCTCCTGTAGCTACGTGACAGGGGAGTTTACTGGCTTGACCTGGTTCTTCCAATCATACGACTGTTGTTGCCTATGTGCTCATCCGGGTGACCCATCTGGTGGGTTAGATTATGTTTTATATCAAAGCTGTAGACCCCTGGACAGGATTTACCAAGGGGGCAACAAGATATAGAAAGTCAGTGTGGTTTGAGCATTGGACTACAACCCTGGAGAGCAGAGTTCAATTCCCCAGTCATCCATGGAAACCTACTGGGTGACCTTAGATGATCTTGGGCACATCACGTACTCTCAACCCCAGAAAACCCTATGACAGGGTTGCTTTAGGGTTGCCAAAAGTCGGAAACGTCATGACACTACAACACGACTGTGCTACGATGTCACAACGCTGCAACATGACCACGCCACAGTGATAGGATGGAAGAAAGCTCTGTGAGGTATCCGTACCAAACTGGTTACTGAATTGGTCACTGAATTGTTGCGTGAAAGGGGGTCATTAACGGATTATTTCCACTGTGGAAAATGAACCTATTTTCAATGACTTTGCAACACAATGCAACACCATAGCGCCTGGAGAGCAACAAGGTTGTGTGATAAGGCCGAAGCAAAAGCAGGGCTAATGCATCGCTACGACAGTGTAACACCATGGCCCCGTGTCTTTCTGCGTGCCTGGAAGAATGGAGAGAGTTATTTGCCAAGAGCTACCCAGAGCTCTTCACAATTACAGTCCATGCTGCAGTGAGTGTGTTGCTGAACCCTACGGAAGCCACGAAAGAGACCCTGAGAAGAACACATGGTTGCTGTTACCACAGAAACCGCTTCACCTTTTCCACCTCTCCCCAACCAGACGCAGCATTTCCATGCAATGAGCGTTCGCAAACTGCACATGGAAAGAAATTATATCTTTAGGTTCCCAGAAGGCGGAATATTCTGATGTGAGTAAGCAAAGAATGGAACAAACGTGTACCCTGATACCTGCAGGGCTAGCTGGGGGATGTTTAAATGGCCTTCTTTCCTTGGTCGAATCTAAGCCTTAGAGCAACAAGAAAATCAAAACTTGTATGTAATACAGATTCAGTCATGAGCTGATTCATTATATCTATACAATTAAAAATGGGACAATAAAAAAAGAGGGGAAATAATAAATTCAAGCTCTTAACCTTCAGTTCTCCAGGCTAAACATCCCTGGTTCCCTAAGCTGCTCCTCATAGGACTTCATGGTTTCAAGGCCTTCTACCATTTCGGCTGCCCTCCTCCAGGCATCTTCCAGCTTGCCAATATCCTTGGAGAGCCAGCGACTCTAAGGTGGGACTATCACAGGATTTTCTGCGGCTGAGAGTGTGTGATGATAATAAGCAGATAATTGAACCCTGCTCTCCAGGTTCAATCACTACAGTACACCGGCTCCATATACCTTTTCCCAAAGGCCTTAAACTGCCCAGACACAATGTTTTGTAGCCAGGAAGTTTCTAGTCCAATGTACCTGTAAACATTATCTTGTGCATTGTTCAAATTTGGAAGAGTCAATGGGACAAACTGAGAGTGGTCTGGGCATTGAACTTTGAAGACCATGGCCATTTCCGCACTATACTGTTATAGTGCTGTTCTTCCACTTTCAACATCCTATGGAATCCTGGGGTTTGCATCCTATGGAATCCTGGGGTTTGCAAAGCTCCTCCCTCAAAGGCCCCTCCCTAAACTGCAAACCCCAGGATTCCATAGGATGTTGAAAGTGGAAGAACAGCACTATAACAGTATAGTGTGGAAATGGCCCAGGGTTCAAACCCCCATTTGGATGTGGAAACCCCCTGGATGACCTTAGGCAGGTCATACTCTCTCAGCTTCAGAGGATGGCAATGGCAAGTTTGTGATAGGTTTGCCTTAGAGTCCTTATAAGTCAGAAACAATTGAAGGCACACAACAACAACAATGGGACAAAACCCTTGAAAGTCACAAAATGATACTTTTTATAAGGTATTAGAAATAGTGTTCCATTCTCACATCAAAGCTCACAACCTGTCTTCTCAGAAGGGTCTCCATCCTCACTATGAAACAATTTTAGACTTTATTGTACTGTAAATAGAAAATTCTACAGGTTCCGGACAAGACATCGCGTAACGGGGCGGGGTTGGTACAAGTGTTTCCCGCAGCCAGGTCCTCTGGGCCTATAAGCAAATTCTGAATTTCTAGCAGAGCAGAAAGGTTCTCTTAAATGTAAGATCAGTTGCAGGCAGAGTGTTAGACTTGGGGCATCTACAGCAAATGCCACAAACCAAGGAGGAATTAAATGCACGTGTATGTGTGGATGTGCCTTCATGTCACGTGTCATCTTATGTTGACTCCATGAATTTCATAGGGTTTTCTTAGGCAAGGAATACTGTGATGTGGTTTTGCCAATTCCTTTCTCAAAAATATAGCCTACAGCCTTGCTATTCATTGGCAGTCTCCCATCTGAGGCCATTTCCGCACTACACTTTTATAGCGTGATTATTCCACTTTCAACATCCTGTGGAATCCTGGGGGTTGCAGTTTCGGGAGGGGCTGGCCGGCCCCTCTCGAAACTGCAAACCCCAGGATTCCATAGGATGTTGAAAGTGGAATAATCACGCTATAAGGGTGTAGTACGGAAATAGCCTAAGTCAGTGGTTCTCAACCTGTGGGTCCCCAGATGTTCATGGACTTCAGCTCCCAGAAGCTCCAGCTACTATGGTCAATGCTCAGGGCTTCTGGGAGCTGAAGTCCACGAACATCTGGGGACCCACAGGTTGAGAACCACTGGCCTAAGTACTAACCACAGCTGAACCTACTTAGTTCCCAATTTGGTACCTTTAGCATATTTAGGCTATAAATGCACTTAAACCTGGTGAATTTAAAGAGATGAAACACGCTTTATCCCCGACCAACATCAGAAAACTTTGGCCAGAATTCTACATGTATTTGGAAGTTTTATTTTCTAACAAAATGTTCATTTTATTTTATCTCGGACATTTGAACCAGTTCAAGGTTGCAGAAACAGAGTTCTGTGTTGGGTTCCATCATGTATAGAAGCACATTGTGCACACATATTGCATACAGGTCTGCATGGATGCATGTGTGCACTGTGCATGAATGAGCAGTGCACATTGTGCATATCGAATTAGTTGTATATTCAATAGCACAATGATGTATTTCACTAACAAGGTGAAACTGCCATGTAACTCATATCCACCATCTACTCTGTGTTATATTGATCTGAAATGACTCTGAAAAGAAATCAAAGGATTTTTATGCATTCCAAATTGCACATGTGTTGCACATGAACATAATAAAGTCATGCACACACAAAAGACAGAGGCTGAGCGTGACAGGCCCTTACTTCTTCTAGATCATTGTGGCAGTTCCCAATCTGATAAGGCTCCCTGTCTTTACCACACAGCTTTGCCTTCCCCCCCAATAACACCACCTTTGTATAAAAGGGTGAGGGTTTTCAATGTTTATTGAAACCCACTTAATAATTTTATGGCAGTGTGTTTTCTGTGCTACTTTATATACTGTACACAGCTCAAGCCGAGTCAGTGTTTACAAAAATAACCTGCTTACAAAAATAAACGGTACCATTTATTAAGATAACAGTAAGAATAAATTAGTGTGTCTGACTTCAAGTGCAGGTCAAGGTTAATACGTTCCCTCAGTGCACTTCTTAGACAATACCATCCAATTATGTCTTTCACTTTTTATATAAGGCACAAGTATCATGTAACAGGTCTTTGGCTAAACTCCCACCAAAGGCTTAACCCCCAATCTAGTCACACTGTCTGACCAGCTCCTACTAGGGTTCTATTACTCTTCTACCTCTTACTAGGCTTCCACTGAGAACTAAACCTCCCAAAACAGTCGTTCTCTCTCTCTGGCTGACTAAGGAACTCTACTTCCTATTTTTTTTGCTAGGTATTCACTGAAAGAATAACACTCCAGGTACTTGTCTTTATAACTTTTCTATTCTCAGCCACAAGTCCATCCCACACATGACCAGGCTGGGTTTCCCTCCTGAGGTGCTATTCTGGTTCCCTAACAACCTGCTTCCAGGCTGCTCTAGCACTTCAGATAGCCACAGCCTCAGAACTTTGTCAGACTGAGATCTCAGGGTTTCATAGAGTAAATATTTGCACTGGTATCTATATACTGATTGTGCTGTGGAGCCCTTATGTTGAATAACATTTTATCACTGAAACATGCATCCACGTGCATATCTGCTTGCACTTCTGTATCTGCATACACATGTGCATTTGTGTGCACAAAATAGCACTGCAAAAATTCTGCGACCTTGAACTGCATGCAGATTTTTTCCAACAGAAAAAAAAAGGCCAACCCACTTCTGTAAGGGAACTTGCATATGTGTAGGACACCAGCAGGATGATGCTCAATAAGCACTAGAGGTTGATAGCAGGCATCTCTTGAGGGACATGCCCAAGATGGGGCCATGTGGCCAGTCCCTTTAACCTGTAGAACCTGATGGTGGGTGGCCCATTTTATTCTTGGCATTGGTTCTTCTAACCTCTTTGAGTGAGCAAGCAATCCGAAAAGCAAGGAAAAAGGGCAACAAAAAGACATGTACATTTTCTCCGGCTTTTGGGAGGTAGTTTGGATTGACCCTGCAGGAAAGGCAAAGGTTGCAGCAGTAGGTAGACAACCCTCAAGAAAGGGTCCTACTGCAAGCACCTTCCAGAAGGAAGCTGAAAATGGCATCGGTACTGTCCCCAAGTCTAGATTCCTTAAGCTTAAGTTGCACGCCAGCTGCTCCTTTCCTATGGAAGAATGACCATGTCTTATTCTGTTCTCAGAACAGGTCTCCGATATGGCGCAGACAGGTTTACCACCTTAGTGAAAAGCAAGTTGCAGGTTGTCTGGGCTTCCACGGAATCCACATGGATTTTAATCAATTCAAATCACTTATGAAGGCAAGAATTTTATTGTATTTCTGCAACTTTCCTACCAAGCCAGCACAACTGGCTAATGATAATACACTGCAAAGCAACCCAGTTTCCATGTACTTGAGAGCAACCTCATTGATTTCATTGCCACTTATTTCAATGTTAGCACATTTGGGTCATCCCATAACTGAGCCCAGGACATATGCCAGTCCAAGGTCAGCTGATCCAGACATTTTCATTACGCAAGATTCTCCGGAGCTGCAATAACGATCTATGAAGTCTCGCCAGCAGGTATTAGTCTGGGCTATTCTTTATTTGCTGGATTTAAAGGGCAACTGGGGCACATGAAAAATCTGACAAAGGCAACTGTATACAGGTGTTTAGCAAGTCTGATTCTTGGCAGACACAATGCTGCTGGTGTAGCATGTTGACCTTTCTCTGATCCTAACTTAATTGCATTTTGTTACCTTCTCCATACTATTCCAAGCAGTTATTGCTGCTGGAAACTGCACAGAGCAAAAGATACCCTACCAATATGCTTTCATGTATGCCAGTAGTACATCAGGATTGAGTTGCATGGTCATTGAGCAGGAGTGCCTGGTGGCTCCCAGGGTAGTGGAATGGCGAATCCATTCCAGGTTTTACTTTGAATTTTAAAAAAGCTATCCAAGGTTCTGGGGATATGGTTCAGCACCTTGGATAGCACTTTTTAAAGTTCAAAATAAATCCTGGAGGGAATTCACTGTTGCTTTCACATAGGTCATTTCCACACTACACTGTTATAGTGCTATTATTCCACTTTCAACATCCAGTAAAATTCTTGGTTTTGTAATTTACTGAGGCCCAAGATTCTCTGACTGAGAATTCTAAATGAACCTCCCTAAACTGCAAACCCCAGGGTTCCATAGGATGTTGAAAGTGGAATGATAGCACTATAACAGAATAGTGCAAAAATGGGCACAGAAGCAACCAGCAGCTACCAGGACATTTTTAAAGAAACTGTTACTGGATGTCTAGTTTATCATCCATATAGTTCATGTGTGGAAGCTTCTCCAGTACTTGCAAGCCCTGACATTTGGCTGAAGGGTGTGTATATGTGCCCTCAAGTCTCTTGTTGACGTGTGTTGACCCTGTGAATTTCATAAGGTTTTTTTAGGGAAGCAATACTCCAAGGTAGTTTGCCACTGCCTTCCTCTGAAATGTAGCCTACTGAATCGGGTATTCCTTGGCAATATCTCATCCAAGTATTAACTAGGACTGAGCCTCCTTAGCTTTCAAGAGCAGAAGCGATCTGGAGCCTAGAGAAAACATTTTAAAAGATATGGAGTTAATTCAGCCTTGCAAATTACAATATACAACTTTCTAGTCCAGAAGGTTTTTTAATAGCCTCTTCAATGTTGTGTGCCTTCAAGTTGTTTCCAGCTTATGATGACTATGAGGCAAACCTATCACAGAATTTTCTTTTTTTCTCTCACTTTTTATTACAAATATAAAGAAATATAAAATACACTCAATAAAGCATCAATTTTTCAATATTTTGTAGCTCATTTAAGTTTCATATAATTTTCTTCCAATCCTTACTAGAACCGAATACTCTTGGCGAATTAAATTCTAAACGTACTATACAAAAGACAGTTCAATTAAATTGTTTGTTCCTGAACATTCACATCTACCTGAACTAGAAATTATAGTCTGAACTGACATCTTTATCACATTTATAAAACCTAAAGAAACTTTTCCAGTTTCATAAAGTCATATAAACAATATTACCTCCTTCACGGAATTTTCAGTTCAAAAGTTTGTTACCACGGTTTCATAATGATTTTCCTTTACCAAATTAATGAGAACGATTTGTTAACTAATTTTGCATTTTCTGATTTTGAAGAAGTTGATTCAGAGGATCCCATTCTTTATCAACTTTTTCAACTATCAGGCCTTTAAGCCTCTGAGTTAATATGTCTGCGTTTTTTGTTTCTAACAGGCTAGATAACCACTGATCTACATTAGGGACCTCTTCTTTTTTCCATAGTAAACCCTTGCCATTGCCTTCCTTTGAGGCTGAGAGAGTGTGACTAGCCCAAGGCTACCCAGTGGACTTCAATGACTGAGAAGGGATTTGAACATTTAAACATGTTTTAAGTGTTTTTAACTGTTTTTAATTACGTTTTTAAATAATATGGTTGTTTGATTCTCTTCAGCATTTGTAAATTAAAGTTTTAGCTGGTTCTTTTTAAAATTATTGTAAGCTACCTTGTATCCCATCTTGGGAGAAAGGTAGGACATAAATTCAGTAAATAAAATAAACTTATAACTCTGGTCTCCCAGAAGTCTAGTCCAAAACTCAAACCACTGTGCCATGGTAACCTTCTCACTCACCAGTAAACACATGAATTTAAAAGAAAAATAGTCCCTAATACTCTAAACCTCAGATCTTTAAAAAACTGATTAAGTGATACAACTGTTCTGGTATTTCCAAAATATTTATTTGGGGATTATTCCTAGTTTTGCTTTACAGTAACTTAAAGGAACGTTTTAAAGCAGGTGCAGGGCATGCACAATAAATACTAAACACACTGAACCCTCTAAAACTTCATGACTCCAGAAAAAGTGTTTTAGGATAAGAACAGAAACGATGAAGAGAATTTTTTAAAATTTGCTTTTTTAATTTTGTACTTCACAGGCAATGCTTTATTTTTCAGCAAAAAGGTTTTTCTCCCCACCAACACCTAGTTCCAAAACTGAGACTTTGGAATTGATGTCCACATCTTGTTACCCCAAAATGTGGGTGACTCAGGGGTTCACTCGTGATGCCAGTACCTCCATGAAACAATGGGGAATATTAGCTCAAAGGGGAGGCCTGCGAGAGCAGAGTAACATAGCCAGATCTATTACACCTGTGTATACTGGTACAAATGCAGGTACACCAGCTGGAGATTTAGTGAATATTTGTTTTATTGGTGGAATTAAAAGTCTCACACACACAAGATTCAAGCAGTCTTCCAGTCACACAAGGCTAGCTTAAGGAAAAGGGAGGAAAAGTTTGGATAGCAAGAAGTGAGGGTATAGCGGGTGATATCTGGAGAAAAGAGACAAAGTGAGGTGGTCCAGACTAAAAGTCTGCAGGTAGTACAAGAATGGGAATCAGAGCAACAGAGTGACAGCCTATGTCCAGAGTACTATGAGCTATCTGACTCAGAGCTGGGGTTCAAATACAGTGGGGGGTTCAGAACAAGCCGATGGCCTTAGAATTAGGTGAGAAAGGACTGATGGGAATCATAATAGCACCTTAATGGTGGGAGAGGTGTGGCGACAAAAGGAGAGTTTCAGTGGACAGAGGAAAAGGGTCAAAGATAATGAGTCATTCTGTGGAAGCAGTTTCAGGTGCTATTGTTTCTAAAGGTCGAATCATGCAGGGACATTTTCAAGTCCATTGTCATCCAGTTCTCTGACTATGACCTAGCCGTGCCCTGAGGTCCTGATCTGATCTGGTTTTGAAATGTACATGTGCAGCTAGTTCCCCTCTGCTAGCAGGCTTCCCAGCCATAGCAGGATATAATTTATATTTCATGCCCATTAATATTTACCAGTTAAACCATATCATGAAGTGGGGATGTACAACCTGGTAACACATCCTCTCTCTTTCTCTGTCACATACACAAACTGAGCCACTAATACCTAACGTCCCTTTGGTCACTTGAAGCCAGGGTGGGAATAAAATGGCCTGCAAGGTGCATATGATTCTCTGCTCCTTTCTGGAGAGGTTGGGCCACCCCTGGACTCTCTTAATGAAAATGTGGGAGAGGACTGGCACACACATGTAGAAGTTGCAGTTCTCATTTGGAACAATGGGTGGGCACACACATTCCCCTGCCTTGTTTTATTCATCTCTCAAAAGGTTTTTTTTTTAACCAAACCCTAAGTGGGTTTATGGCCTTTTCCAGTTTTGTTCATATGGGAATGGTGCATCCCATGATGGTTCTTGGGGAAGGAAAATAGCCCGTGGACCACTGATGTTTGCCCACCTCTAAGTATATTTGGAAGGTAGGCTTCTTTGCCATCAGATAAATAGCTATATATGTGGACACCAAATCAAACTAAGGCCCTTTCTGCACAGTGTAGTCACTGCATAGCTGCGATGGCTTGAGGAGGCGTGCATCTGCTCGACGTCGTCGCTATTAAGTTGATGTTAAGTTGCTGGCGCGCCTTTGCATGTTGCTAAAGCATCATATTTGAGCAACGGAAAAATGCGTTTTCACTCCCTGAGACTGCTTCTGCTACATTTCTACAATTACATGCGGAACCGTTGAAGCACCTTCTCACAGGAATGGGCGGGTTCAGGGCGGGCCTGGCTTGGCACACATGACGTCATGTCCACGTAGGGACATCCTTCCCAAGATTTTTTTTAAAAAAGGGATCCAATGAAATGGGCTGGGCTGTGCCATAGGCAGAGCAGGGGAGTGGTGACGAATGCTGTAGCATGGAACGAGAAAGTGGACTTTGCCGCCTCAAGTGGAGGGCGGTGCAGAATGCTGCGTCGCAGAAACATCGCAGTAACGCAGCCATAAACTCCGCTCTTATGATGCCATGAGGCATTTCTGCCATCTTGTGTGGACCGCCCTAAGCAACACGGTTTGTGTGGTCAGTGGCATGATACCACATGGTTGCTTGGATTCCACCTGTTTATGGGCATGTTACCCAACGCCCATTTGGGCCATCATCTGTCACACGTTTCTTTTTCTTTATTTTAACAAACAAATCTTTAAAGAGCAGGATTATGTACATTATTATGTTTGCAAGAAACACGCCTGCCTTTGCTTTGGAGTGTGTTTAGCCAATGAGTGAAGCCTCACACCCAGTGCTGACATGTGTGACTCATCCTCTCTCAGCCCGAGCTTCCACTTCATTGATTTAATGTTAGAAGTCAAGAGGAAAGTCAAGTTTTTGGAGGAAAGTCGAACTAAAGTGTATTTTCCAAAGTAGTCTACAAGCACTGTACATAAAGCAATGGAGCCACTGAAGTGGGATGCAACAAAGCAGGGCAAAGACTGTAATGTGATGATTAATATTTAAGGTTCCATGGAGTCTGATATTTTCTATAATTTGCATGACATGGCAATAGTATGTATTTTCATTATGAATGAAAAAATCACTTTCCATTTTCTGAGGGGAAGCTAGGTTGTCTCACAGGGAAGAAAAAAGAGCCATTCCCCATCCTCATCTGACACTTTCTCTCCCCTCTGCTTTGCTTACCCCCCACTTCTGCGTTACCTTCCTCTCCTCCTCCTCTTTATTTTGCTGCTGCAACAGCAGCACTGCCTTCATCTGTTGGCTTTTCTGTTCTCAGTTTGAACTTTGGTTAACAAACTTTTTTTTTTCAAAACAACTGGTATGTGATGATACTAAGAATTATTCTGTAACGTGCCACCATTCCTCTAGTCAGTGTTTCAGTAACTTACATATTGAACTGTGTTCTTGGTTCATTGATTAAGCTGTATATATTTACATACAGAGTGTCCAAAAGCTGAGCATGAGTGTCTAGTTGGCCACAAGTTATTACTTGGTTTGGTTGCAACTGTTGGATGACTTTGCACAGGTTTTGAACCAGCCTGCCTTAGATCTTTGAAAATGATGCTGCTATAAGAGACGGCGAGTAGGATCCACGCTAAGTTAATTGCACTTCATTCCTACTAAAATCATTGTGAAAAGCTAGGCATGACTTAACTAGATCTGTTAGGCACTAAGTACCATTCATCCAGATAATATGTTTTTAAGGTAATATGATTTCCCATTTATAACAGCATTAAAGACACAATAACCAAAGTATTTTGCTGCAATGCTGACTCATAGGGGATATTATCATTGCTAGTTATCAGGGCATTATCTGTGTTCTAGTCCCTATCCCTATTTAAATCACTTCTTTATTTTGTCCCTTATTTTTTTGATTTGGGGGATTGCTTATTAGCGTGAGTCAGAAGCATTATCATTCTTCAGCATTAAGCTCCCCAACTACCCCCACTCTTTCTAGAACTTAAACTTCTGGGTGGTAAATAGATTATTTATCTGGCTCCTATGCATGTAGATGCACGTTCTTGGGCAGGAAAAGCAAAATACAAACCACATTTGTCCAGAGGCCTTGTTGTTCTTGTTTGCCATCAAGTCAACTTTAAATCATGGTGACCCTATGAATGAGAGATCTCCAAGATCCCTGGTAATTCATTGCCCTGTTCAGGATTTGCAAACTGAGGGCCATGGCTTCCTTGACTGAATCAACCCATAGTGTTGTCCCTCTCTTTTCCTGATCTAGAAGCCTACTCCATTGTAAATATGTTTAGGGTCCTTTTTGCACCATCCTCCCAGCCTGCCATAGGGATGGGAGAAGGATGGGACTACGATGATGGTTCTATATAACGTGGTCACGGTCCCATCCTTTTCCCATCCCCAGGTGGCACAATCATGGGGTAAATCATTGACAGGTTTTCCCCATCAATAACCCGTGATTGCATTGCCATCATGGACTTACCTGTCACGCAGAAGCCAGGGAAGCACAATGGCGGTGCTTCCTGCCCCAGCGCAGCCTTGGGAAAATACCTGGCTGCGCTGCAGAAGGAAGAGGCAGGGTCATGGTGCTTCCTTCATCACAGAGGCAGCTGGTGGAGAGGGGAGTGCTCCTGTCGAGCTGCCCTCCTGGCAGAGCCACTGCTGGGATCCCCACTGGACGCTGCCAGGAAACGGTAAGGTGCGCAAAGGGCCTAGGAGCGCAGTGCACAATTCTTCCATTTCCTGTTCTGTAGCTACAGAGGTATCCTTTGAACTGTTAATAATACATTGTAGGACAGCCATCTCTGCTTCCCCTGGAGTCTTTGCCCACAGAATAAAAAGCCTCTTAGCTTTTAAATCGATGGCAGGCAAGGTGCTTCAGAGTAAACCAACACAGCAATCAGCAGGAAACAAAGAATCTTTCACGGTGTGTTCGGTGAAGAGGAAGCATCCACAAGCTCTGATCTTTTTGTGCGAGAACAGAGGCTTGTACATGTCATGATTTTCCTCTGTGAAACACTGGAGGTTACTCTAAAAGTATCTCCTAGACTGGGCTTTGTCTTGTTTTGTTTTCACAACATTTAAATTTTAATGATTAAAGCAAAAAGATGGATCTTTCCATCAGTCATCTGAGTTTAAGAAAAGCGTGCTGTGTTACTGCATATCAATTCAGTTTTCAAAGAGTTAGCCCTGTTAGTCTGTTTGGTGGAGTTGCCAGGTTTTCAAAATAGCAATAAGGGAGTGTTGAAATTCATCCTGTGCAGGGCTGACAGTCAGGAAACAGCTACTGACAAGTTTGAGTTTTACCTAAATACCTAGTGAAAGCACTGGTTTCAGTTAACATAGCCATGTAGTCCTCTGTAAAATTCACATTTTGTCCCTATTCATAAATTACATGACACACAAACCCAAAAATACAGACTTTCGGGGGCTTCTTGTTCAGTCTGTATGAAAGCATACGCTTTCTAGCCCTTGAATATAGGACATCTCTTATAAAAAGGGACTCTTGCCAATCCTATAAAGAATTAGCTGTTAAGAGGGGACAAGATAGCTATGTTTCAATATTTGAAGGGATGCCAAGTTGAGGAAGGAGAGGGCTTGTTTTCTGCTGCTCCAGAGACCAGGACAAGGAGCAATGGATTCAAGCTGCAGGAAAGGAGATTCCACCTGAACCTCAGGAAGGACTTCCTGACGGTCAGGGCTGTCCGGCAGTGGAACATGCTGCCTGGGAGTGTAGTGGAGTCTCCTTCCTTGGAGATTTTTAAGCAGAGGCTGGATGGCCATCTGTCGGGAGTGCTTTCAGGGTGTTCCTGCATGGCAGAGGGTTGGACTGGATGGCCCGTGTGGTCTCTTCCAACTCTACATTTCTATGATTCTATGATTCTATAAGGGCATCCCTTACAATAAGGGACAGCAGGTAAACTTAGCACCTTTGAGTTGCACTGATTTATTTCAGCGTGAGTGCTTGTGGATTTCAATCCACTTCTTCAGAAGTGCTGACAGAGTATGGTATTAGCCGCAGGTACTGAAGAACAATTGTATAAATACCTGTGACTCAGTACTACTGTACTCCATCAGGGTATCTGAAGAAACAGATTGAAATCCAGGAAGTGAGCTAGTTCTCAAAGGTGACGCTAGAGTCTTTCCTTCTTTTTCTCCCTTTTCATGTGTATTGATTGAAACCTCAGTAAGTCGGGGGAAACACATTTACGGATTATGAAAAACTATGGATTCCTGCTGGTGGGGAATTCTGGGACTTGTTGTCCAGTAAAATAATCTTTCTATCATCTGCATTTCCAGTCATCCAGACAGCAGTCCTTGTTCTCTCAAGTCCCCCTCTTCTTAGTCAAGCAGTCACTTCTTACTGTCACTCTTTATCTTATAAAAATGTCCTCAAATTTTGTTCATGCGAGTTCCTAGAGGTATCATCCCAGGATCCATTAGCAAATGTAATTTGGAGTGGAGACTGGACGCACCTTGTCTCTTGACTTGCTTTTATCCAATGCGTGTGCATGATAATTCAGGCATCATGCAAAGGACGGTGGATTGCTGCTCTAGACACACTGCAGCCGCTGATGTATGTCTTGAACAGGTGATAATATACTGTAGGATGGTTCTGATGTTTCTAGTTTATCTTTAGCCAAAGGAACAAAAACTCTCCTGGTGTGAAAATCTGTGAGAAAGAGGTTGCAGAAAAATAAATATAGAAATGAGAAAGGGGGTTAGAGCCTTGAGCAATGTGTGACATGGGCAGGGGGTTGTTCAGACAATGTCGTATAAGAACTGGGGTGTTATAAGGACCTATCTACTTTTGACTTGTCATGGGGATTTCTGTGATGCTCAGTAAAGCTGAAGTAGGAAAAGAGGAAGGCCACAGCCATTTCCGCACTAGACTGTTATAGCGCTATTATTCCACTTGCAACATCCTATGGAATCCTGGGGTTTGCAGTTTAGGGAGGGGCCTTTGAGGCCCCTCCCTAAACTGCAAACCCCAGGATTCCATAGGATGTTGCAAATGGAATAATAGCGCTATAACAGTCCAGTGCGGAAATGGCCCACGTTACAGGTGGTTTGGTTCAATCAAGGAAGCCACAGGCCTGCATTTGCAAGACCTACGCAGAGCTCTTAATAACAAGGTCTATTGGAAGTCTCTCATTCATAGGATCGCCAAAGGTGACATGGTGGCACATAACAATGAATTTTTGTCTGGAAAAGATTGTGGATGTTAACTTGGCACAATTTCCTTTTTCCTCCTTCGGAATGGATTTCTGCCATGCTGGTTCTATTGGGGAGACAGTTGTTTCCCTGGGGATGGACAACAGTGAGTGAGATGAGCTTGTGCTATGGAGACATGGCTGAACAAGAGGCCGTAGCTGAGTGCTAGTGTTGGCAGTAAGCTCTGGAAAAACATTAGGACACCAACCCTTAATACTGTCAGGGCACCAACCCTGAAAACTGTTAGAAACTGTCAGAAAACCCCCCACATAGGGTCAGACCTAAAATATTAGGTCTGCATAGACAACCTCGGATAGTCTACAGCAGTGGTTCTCAATCTGTGGGTCCCCAGATGTTTTTGGACTTCAGCTTCCAGAAGCCCTGAGCATTGACCATAGTGGCTGGGGCTTCTGGGAGCTGAAGTCCACAAACATCTGGGGACCCACAGGTTGAGAACCATTGGTCTACACGATTGCAGGTGAGCTCTGGATCAGCCTGGAAAGATCCCCAACCTTGGCCAAAGGGACTCCCCTCCCTCAGCAAGAAAGCAGTCCAAACTACACATCTTACATGAGCAAAGGGAAGAACAGTTTATTGAAAGAAGAGAAGGGTTAAATAGGTTTGGGATGACAGTGATCTCATAAATCATACAGCACACGTGCAAGAATATTTGCTTTCCCAGGTCTAAAATTCTGATACATGGTTGAAAATACAGTAACTTCTGGTTAACAATGAACCTTGATTCACACATGTGTTCATTCAGCAATGAAGTATAAGCAATATTGTTACAGAAAGCACGCTGGGAACCGATGCTAGAACCTAGGAATTTGCCAAGTAATGTCAGCAAAATTTTAAGTAGGCCAGGGGATTAACAACAGGAACAAGTCAAGTAGAATTCAAAAGTCAACTAGAATTCAACTAAACTTTAGTCACCTAAACTTTAAAGTCAATTAGAATTCAAAATGGAGGACTTTAGTTAAGCAAATACAAAAAGACGAAGAGAGAGTTTCTTTAGCTTAGACATCTAAGCAGGCAATATCGTCTTTGAATTAAAGTGTCCAGGGCACTAAGTCTCCTAACAGCCCTGCATAGTAGACCAGGGACAAAGATGGGAAACGCTGTCCATTTTATCTGTACTCTTTTACTGCTAACACGAGAACACATGCTTTGCATACAACATTGGCTCTCTGGAGTCTTCAGGCAGGGCTGGGAAAAGTTCCAGCCAGAAATCTTAGATAGCTGTAGCTAGCTTAGTTTTGACAACACTGGGCGATATTCATAATCTAGGAAATCTAGGAAAGGCTTTCCCTACATGCCAACTGCCACTGGCCTTAAGGGAGAAAAGTAGCAGGAGGCACAGCTCCATCGTGTCTAGGCCCAGAAGCAGATGAAAGACCCTGCCTCCATCCCAACTGCCACTGCCTTGGTTGTGGACGGAGGGAAGAAGAGGCTGTACCTGCTGGACTTACACTATTTCCGCACTAGACAGTTATAGCGCTATTATTCCACTTTCAACATCCTATGGAATCCTGGGGTTTGCAGCTTAGGGAGGGGCCTTTGAGGGGCCTTTGAGGCCCCTCCCTAAACTGCAAACCCCAGGATTCCATAGGATGTTGAAAGTGGAATAATAGTGCTATAACCGTCTAGTGCGGAAATGGCCTTAATCTCCTCTCCCACTTCCATCCCCTTTCCCTGTGCGTTGTGTCTTTAGAGTGTAAGCCTGAGCGCAATGAACTGCTTTTTCTTGTAAAGTGCCATGTACAGTGATGGTGCTACATAAATTAAATAATGACGATGATAAATGTGGAGACAAGACAGAGGAATTGCATTCTAATGGAACTTTCTCTTCACTTTTTGGTGCTTACAGAACAACCCAAAAAAACAACAACCCAATTTAGTTCCTGCTCATATCATGGACAACAGATCCACCAACTTAGAAAAGAAAGAAAGAGAGAAAGAAAGAAAGAAAGAGAGAGAGAGAGAGAAAGCAAGCCAGCCAGCCTTGTGGTGCATGTTTGCCTCTGACAGCAAAACTGCAGAAAAGAATTAAGCAGGACTACAGAAAAGAATCACACATTTCTAACACAAAGAGACCTCTGCCCCGAGCGGGCATCCTGATGAGCTAAGTGCTTAACTGCCAAGCTAGCTGCATTTGCAAACTGGCCATACTATTGTCCATTCGGACCCTAACTCAATCATGTAAATTCTGACCTTTCAGAGACATTGTCTCCAGCCCAAAACTCATTGTTTTCACCCAAGACCAGACTAGCCCACGGTCATTCTTTCCCTGATAAAAACCCCCAGTTCTGAGAGCTCCTCGGATCTTTCGCTGGATCGCTCCAGACTTCTATCCAGCCTTGCTGCTGCTCTGTTCAGCAAATTCCCCTCGGCAGCCACGGCGAGTTTCCTTCTCTCCAATTGGCTTCTATAGGACTGCAAGAAAGGTGACGTATCACCCACTCCCCCCAAAACTCTCTTTTCTATTTCTTAGTTAGTAGTGAGGTTGTGTTTTCTTGTTAATTTGCCTGCTTGCTAATAAATATTATTGTTGTTATTCCAACTGTCTGACTGCTCGCTGACCTGACGCTGTATACATTGGGTAAAAGATTCCCGCTAAGTTACCCTGCCTCTTGCTAGCTTAAGAGAGCGCTCTAGTTAATTTCCCCATCTTTGCTTGTTGTTGTTTGGTTATTTGGGAGCCCCTCCCGGGACCCTCAGTTCTCAGGGTAACAACCTAGTCAGATGGGATAGGCAAATACAAGAAGACTGATAGCCATGTTCTGGGTCGCAGAAGTTCTTGATAGCTGAACAATTATTTAAAAGTTTTGTTGCTTTTGTTGTTGTTTTGGTTAAGGGTTTCTTGTTTAATCTACAGAAAAATCAGCTATGGATATATAAGAAGATAAATATATAAAATGCATATGTGTGTGAAATAGATTAACTGAAGCTTTCATTTTAATTTGTAAGCTGCCTTGAGTTCCAATCGTGAGGAAAGGGTGGGGTATGATGAAAGCTAGTAATAATTCCTTTTTTCTTTGCCATTCAGTGATCTGTTGGGAAAGGTTAAACTAATTGTTTTAATCCAGGAATATTCAAAAATAGTGGGGAAATTATGTTGGTGTTATATTCATACAAATGTCCTTGTTTTTCTTTTGGCCATTATACAGTGTATATATTCAGTTTATAGTTGTGTATAGGGATGGGACGAACCCAGAATTTTCCTGATCCGAATTCCTGGAAGGTTCTGGGAATCCACGAATCTCACGAATCTCAAATCTTTCAAATCCTTTTTTTAAAAAGGGTTTAAAAAGGAAGTGAAAGAAGGATAATCTTGGGCAAGACACACTCTCTCAGCCTTAGCAAAAGCCTAGGCAAAGGCAAACTTCCCTCTGAAGAAATCTGGCCAGGACAATTGTCATAGTTTTGCCTCAGGATCTCCCCAGATTGAAAATGTCATGAAGGCCCTTTCTACACAGGCAGGAAAATGTGGATTAATCCCACATTTTCCTGCCAGTGTAAACTGGGCCACATATTACAGTACAAAGATAATCTAGGCCAAAAGTGGATTTTCTTTGCATAGCTCCTTATGGCATTTTGAGGTTTGTTGTTTGATGATGCACCCGCACACTTCGGCAGAGAAGGCTGTGACACCTTGTCCAACTACAAACTCGAGAATTGTGTCTGAAAGAGCTTTGCAAGGGAGCGATGCAAAGGAATGTTCTTCAGCTGTCCTTGAAATCTCAAGAACACTGTACCTTCCAGTCAAGTCTCAAGTCCTGCAACAAGGAAGGCACTTAAAACACACAAACAAACAAACAACCTCTAGTCCAATCTCAATTCCGCGCCCTGCAGTCTCAAGAGTCAAGTCTCAAGTCTTGCAACAGAGAAAGCACTTAAAAACACACACACACACACACACACACACACACACACACACCCCGCCTCTAGTCCAGTCAATTCTCTACCCTCAAGTCCTGCAAGGGACACCCAAGTCAAATCCCTAGGCCTGTCTCAACAATTCCCAATTCCTACCTTCCAGTCTCAAATCAAAAAATAATACAGATTAATGCATGCTCAATGAACAATTCTGGAGGCAGCTACTGTTCACCTTGTAGGCGACACACACTCCTCCTATAGAATCATCTAGAGGAGAATCCCATTCTTTCCCAGCTCAGGTTTTTTGGCATTCGTTGTTTATCACAGACATGCTGCTGCAACACAAGACCAAAAGTCTGTGTTTCTCCAGCTCTCCTTTGCAATCTTTCCAATGGCAATGCTGCTTATGAACTTGCAGCTAGACAGAGGAAAAAGAGGAAAAGGGATTGAGAAGCATAAAAAGATTTTCTAAAAGGGAGCTTCAAAATGGGTTAGCGGAAGTATTCATGTATTCGAGACACAGAAACTAAGAGAGGAAGTGGCATCATGACAATCTTAGTCCCAGAACTGACCAAAGAAAGCTGGTGAAAGGGAAAGTATGGCTGGCATGCCTTGCATGGAACCCCTGAACCCTTTTTGCCGTCTTTGGAACCCCCTGGGACAAGCTCCTAGACCCCCACACACACTCAGTTTTGCTCCTCTGTTACCACGGCAAACTGGTCTGGTCTTTGGTGAACCAAAGATATCATTTTGATATCATAATTTGGCCCTTTTCCTGCCATTAGCTAAGTGTTTGTGAGGCTCCGCCGAACAAGCGTGGCGCTAGGCATTGGTGATAGTTGTAAAATACCAGATATAGCCAGTACCGCTTCAGGGGGAAGCCACTCTACACAAACACCTTGATTGCAAGACAAAGAGGACTCTTTGCCTGTGAAAACACCCTGGCAAACCAGGCACTTAACGGCCGAGCTGGCCGCATCGACATCCCTGCTATACTATTGTCAATTCGGTTCATAATTCAATCATATAAATTCTGACCTTTCGGAGCCTTCGTCTCCAGACCAAAACTCATTGTTCTCCTGTAAAGACCAGACTAGCCTGCGGTCGTTCTTTCCCTATAAAAGATGCCTCGTTCTGAGAGCTCTTTGGAACTCTCGCTGGACTTTGCTGAAATCACTTAAACCCTTGCTGAATCACTGAAACCATCCGGAACTCTCGCCGGATCGTCTTGCTGCTGCTTGGCTCAGCGGATTCCCCTCGGTCTCCACGGCAGGTTTCCTTCCTTCTCTCCAATTGGTGTCTCCAGGACTTCGGACAGGTGGCGTATTGCTTATTTCTCCAAACTTTCTTTCTTTCCTTTCTAGTTAGGCGTGCTTGTGTTTTTATTATTTTGCTTAATAAAACTGTTAGTATTTTAAACTGCTTGACTCCTCACTGACCTGAACCGGCATACATAGGATAAAAGATCTCGCTGCGTTGCCCTGCCTCTCGTTAGCCAAGAGAGTGCTCCAGCTAATTTTCCCCATCTTGCTTGTTGTGTTGTGGTATTTGGGTGCCCCTCTCGGGACCCCCAGCGTACAGGGTAACACCTCTGTCCCTCACCTCCCAATCCCTATCCCAAAATTACCTTGCAGAGGGAGGCAGCAGCAAGGAGAGGCAGCACTAGGGGCACAGGCAGCAGGAGGGAGAAATGGCGGCCTCCAGAGTGTGTGAGGCTTTATGTCGGTCTGCCGGCCAATTATCCATGTCCACGTTGGGTGGGGAAACACTTAAGGAGTGGGATCCTGTCCTGGTCTCAAGTTTTCAAGTGTCCTGGTCTCCCAAGTTTTCAGGTATCCCAGTCTCCCAGGTTTTCAGGCATCCTGATCTCCCAGATTTTCAGGCGTTCTGGTCTCCCAGTGCCCCGGTCTCCAACAAACTGTTTGAGTGGCAGATTCAAAAGATTCTGTTTGCCTATTTTGGCAAAGATTCGAAGATTCGGTTGGCCCATCCCTAGTTGTGTATGTATAAAGCCACTAGTATAACACTGCATATGGGCCTAAATCATATTGTTAGTTCTGAATAGAGCAGTTCTATTGAGTCAATGGGATTGACCTATGTGTTGATTTAACATCCATTAATTGAGTCAATGGGCCTGCTCCAGTTGGGACGAACCAATAGTATTCCTGCTATGCAATTGTGCATTCTTGGGTGATGCACAACTATTCTTCAGTACGCTTCATGTACCATTTGATTGATTGGGACTGCAAGAACAGCCACTGTGCATTCCCCATTTGTCATTTTTTTCGGACTTCATCTGGAATAGTATGTCCAGTTCTGGGCACGACAGTTCAAGAGGGATATTGACAAGCTAGATCGTGTCCAAAGAAGAGCAATCAAGATTACCAAGGTCTGGAAACCAAGTCCTATGAGGAATAACTTAGGGACCTGGTTATGATTAGTTTGGAGGAGAGAAGACTGCAGTAGCCCCTCCACATTCATGAAACTTAGGGTCACAGAACCCTCACAAAAGTGGAAAAATCATGAATAAATCCCACTCCTGCAATTCCCCTCTAGAACTCTTCAACATTGCTTTGCCTCTGACCGCAGCCTTGGAGGGCGGGGGAGAAAAAAAGACACAGAAAAGGACTTACTATTACTTTCCCCTCAAAGGAAGAGGAGCACAGTTCTTCCTTCTAGTTATTTCTGGTGGCCATCTTGAAAAGGAAGAAGTAGGAGCAAAGAGAGCACCTGAACAATCGGAGCCATCATACAGCAGAAGGTGCAGCCAAATGGAAGAGAGGATATGCCTCCAGCAGTGGGAGGGGGCTTTGCTCACCCAAAAAGAAAAAAACAACAACATCCATTTTAAATACAAGCCTAGCAAGCCTGGGGTGAAGAATGCAAGAGAATGGGAGGAGGAAAATGGCGGGGGGGGGCAAGCACCTGCCTCGTGAATAATCAAATTCATGGTAAAACCCACAAATGTAGAGGGAAATGTAAACATTTAATATGTTTTCTAACTTGTCTGTATCTTTAAATATCTAAAGGTGAGCAAAGTGGAAGATGGAGCAAGCTTGTTTTCTGCTTCTTCAGAGACTAGAACATGAACCAAAGGATTCAAATTACAAGAAAAGAGATTCCACCTAAGCATTAGAAAGATTTTTTTTTAAATACTGTTAGAGCTATTGGACAGCAGAATATATTGATCTGGAAGATGGTGGACTCATCATCTCTGCAGATTTTTAAACAGATGGGCATTTTTCAGGAGTGTTGTAGTCATGTATTCCAGCATGGGAGGAGGTTGGTTAACAACTTCTTCTGACTCTAAGATACTACGATTCTACTTGCAACTACACAATCAACTGTACAATGTTGCTATGTAACAGAAGGATGGAGCAAGACAACCATCATGCAGACATGACATGGGTGGCCATGTCATGCCCTGTATTTGACCTTGGATAAAGCGTACCTTTTCACACAAACCTAATGTGATGACTATGAATTGTCCAGGATGAGCCTCCCTGTGTCTGGTAGGATAGGTGCCATTGCAGCTGTCAACTGGTTCTCCAGGTTTATGTTAATGATTTTTTTAAAGGCTTATTGAAAGTAATATAATTTAACAAAGTTCAACAAACGGAACCAAACATTACAACCTAAGGAATTTACATTCCTTAGCAAAACACATATCCTGAGGACTCTTTGCCATGTTGAGCTTTGAAAAAAGCCCCTTACGTGATTCCAAAGAGAGTTAATCTTTTAGATACCAAATAGGAAGATTGCCTATCTACTTAGTGATATCATCAGATCAGATCTTCAATCTGTTCGTCTCTTAACCTGAAGCAATCATGCAATGATTGCTTTTCCCGTTAGTCAGAGGAAAAAACATGAGCCAGACTATGGACTTCAATGGAAGCCCTGATGCAGCAGACAGGTTTCAACATAGTTGAAACAGACTGAATGTGATGACGTGCATCACAGCAATTTGCTTCTGGGTCACTTGGTGCCAAAGATTTCTTTTGCTGGAAGAGACTGTGGTTGACATATGCTATGATTTCACAACATGGTATGGCCTTCAAGGCTGAGATGCAGGACACGGGGTAAGTTCCTTTTCATAAACAAACAGGCGCACATGTGTGCACACATGCACACTAAACAGACACCAGCTTTACAGCGTTTTGCAAAGGACAAGGGCAACCAGTCAGCCATCTAGAATCTCCAAATCAACTGGAATGAAGCAGTTGGATTTAAACAGATCTATATAGTTACAGATGGTAGAAGAAACTCTCCTTTGTTGGACTAATGGTCTACCAACAGACTAAGGGCTCAGGATGATAAGTTACTCTTTCACCAGTAGAAGTTAATACTCATAAAAGGAGATCATGTCTGGCATCTTGTTGATGAGTTATGATTGTGTAAGTCATTTGGTGAGCCAGTGTAGTGCAATAGGACTACAACCCTGGAGGCCAAGGTTTGATTCCCAGCTCAGCCATGGGAATCCACTGAGTGACCCTGGGTGTATCACATACTCTCAGCCCCCAGAAGACCCTGTGATAGCTTCACTTTGGGGCACCATAAATTGGAAATGATTTGAAGGCACACAACAACAACAACAGATTTGAGAGCCACTGTCGAGTAGTGGTTTGAGCGTTGGACTACAACTCTGGAGACGAGAGTCTAAATCCCTGCTCAGCCATGGGAATCTGCTGAGTAACCCTGGGCAAGTCACACTGTCTCAGCCCCCAAGGAAGGCAAAGGGAACTCCCTGAACACATCTAGCCAAGAAAATCCCATGATAGGTTCACCTTAAGTTGGTGAACCACAAGCTGGACACAACTTGAAGACACACAACACCACAACTCAAATTTATGCCTTCACTACTTTTGTTGTTGTTACTGAGGTCAGAATTCTGTTCCAGACACAAATGACCAAATCCTCCCAAAGCCCACCTTGTAAGTAGAGCAACCCCCTCCCCGCAACATAGCCATTTCCATTTTGTCAGAGAAGAAGGGGGATTAACAGAGATGTGTCCAGCTATTTTCCTGTAGCTGGAAGCACTGCAGTGATGTTATCTGCAGGGGCCTCTCAACGACCACTGGAGATCTTTGTTGATGCCTTTCACAGCATGCCCAACTACAGGAAAAGAGCTAGACCCATCCCTGATGATCCCTTCACTCTCTGACAACATGGAGACAGCCATATTTGAGAGGCTGAACTGCTTGGGGTTTGAGTGGTAGCATTCAGAGAGATTTGGCTAGGGGATACACATATTTCTCCTGATGCAGGATCTTGTCCAGCATTCTGAAAGCTCGGAAGCATTGCCGTACTTCCCTCCCCCAAGTAAAACCCATCAGGGTGTGGGAGGCAAAAAAAAAAAGTATTTCTGATTAGTGAGACAGGGAGCATAAAAGCGCTTTGAAATGGTTTTAGAAGGTGTTACCCTGTTTACTGGGGGTCCCGGGAGGGACTCCAAAATGTGCTCAACTATAGGTGGGGAAAATTAGCTCAGAGCACTGCTTTAGTGTTACGAGAAGCAGGTGTTTTCAGGATCAGGCCAAGTCAAGAAGCAGATCGGTTTGAAAACAATGAATGATCTTTATTAAATATAGGAACACAATGTAAGCAACACACACACACAGATAACTAAGGAAAATAAAGGTGTGAGTAAGATAGCAGGATTTTCAGAGGGATAGTTCCTGAAGCCTGGAAGAAGATAGAGAGCGATGCCGGGGTTCGGTGTATCTCAGCACGTGGAGCTGAGGGGAAGTTCACCAAGCAATGCGGCAGCAAGGCGGCTGGAACTCGGGAGCGATCCGAGGAAGGTCTCGGAATCAGGGGTTTTTATAGGGAGAAGTGTAACTGCAGGCTATGCCTTACTCGGGGAGAACAATGAGTTTTGGGTGCAAGACAATGTCTCTGAAAGGTCACAATTTAGCATGATTGAGTTAAGTCCGAATTGACAAAGAGGTAGACTGTATGCAAATACTCAGTGCTTGGCCTTTAAGCTTCTAGCTTGCCAAGTTACCTGCTCAGGGCAGGGAGTCCTTTGTAAACAGCGTACATACATAATGAGGGTGTTTGCAGAGAGGTCTCCTAAAGCAGGGATCTGGCTATTTCTGGCCTGCCTGTATTGTCTTGGGATATTGCAGTGTTTGATGGCCGAGCCTAGTTCTGGGCTTGTCGGGGGGCCTCACAAACATGGGGAGAGGGGTGGTAGCATAAAACCGAATTATGAGATCAAAGTGATATTGGGTGCTATCGCCAGGTAGGCCTAAACTGCAGTAACGAAGGAGGGTTGGATGTATTTAGCTGGATGCGGTGGATTCTGGGCTGTAGTCTTGGGGTGGGAAAAGCAATCTATACCAACTGCCCTCTGGAAGTACAATTTTACTTGGTGTGCATTTGCCTCCATCTAGGGTGGACAAAACTTGAGATTTAAAAAATTGCCCAAACTGAAAAACTGGTAGAATTATTTCATCACTTTGAAAATATAACTCTTATAATTCTGTGGTGACTTTTGCTGTTATTTGCCATCAAATCAGGTTCAATTTACAGCAACCCTGTGAATAAGGCACTTCCAGGGACTGCAGCCATCAATAATCTTACTTATTCCTGTGTACGTTGCCCTACAGCAGCAGTTGGTCATTTTTGTCCCTATATACAGGCCCTTTCCGCATGTGGGAAAGGAACCGCGAAAAAACGCTATTCACCGGACTTCTTCAGCATCCGGGCGAGTCTGTCGGGATGAGGAGCAGTGTGAGCTCGTCGTTCCGCACTGCTCTGACATCCAAAATGGTGGCTTCCGGTTGGTGGAGGCTCTCCACCAACCAGAGAAGCTCGCCAGCCTAAAGCCTGCCCCCGGCAGATCTGCAGGCACACACTTGTGCACGCCTGCAAATCTGCACCGGAGCGTGGCGACAGAGCTGCACGGGGCTGCGCGCTCCGTGCTTTTTAAAAACCTCTGAAAAGAAGTTTTTAAAAAACACGCCTCCCCTCCAGTTCTGGTCGCTCTGAACCGGACTGAGGTGCGGAACTACAAAACGTAGTCTGCTGCAGTCCACTCTATGGTGCAGAAGACCTCCGTCGGAGGTTGCTCTGCCCCGTTTTAATAGCCTGGTGCAGAAAGGGCCTCAGTTGAAGGTTATGGTAGCAGACTTGCACACGCAGTGTCACTGTGCATGCGACACCACTGCTGATTGTAGACTGGACACACAGATATGTCTGGTACTGTGCATTTCACATGTGTTTGCACACACTGGCAGGAATTAACTTAGGGACATACACATATAAGTCATGTTACACATACGGGGCCAAAAAGTCACCATCATACAATGGACATATTCTTCTTATAGCAGCAGAAGCAGAGTTGCACAGACAGTATGTTCATTTGTGTTTTGCCTTTGCAAGTTATCCATTGTGGTTGTTTGTCCTATATTTTGTCTTTTGGTTGTGCGTACTGTACTTTGCATTGTGATTATGCATTGTGGTTGGGTATCATATGCTTTGCATTGCGGTTGTGCATCCTAGACTTTGGATTTTGGTAGTGCCTCCTAGACTTTGCATTGTGATTGCATGCTGTGGTTGTGCGTTGTGCACTGTGTAAAGGCACCCAATCATCATTGACATTGCAATGTTGCTGTTCTTCAGTGCTTCCATGGTTCATGTCCACATGTGAGTATTTATGTTACTCTAAGGGGATGTGGGACTGAGGCCTTAGTTGCACAATGTTGTAATTCACGAATGCAAAATTGTTAGATAACTCTGTGACAATTGTGTAAAATTGCACTCTGCCTTCTTGATGTAGGGCCTCAACCTGAGTTTCAATCCTTCCACATTCAAACATTTTCAGAGATGAATTAGGGTTGTCCTCTCTCTCTCTCTCTTTTTTCTGAAAAGGTGCTCATCTTTTTGACCAATATGTCAGGCACTTACAACTTGGTCCTCTCCATGCCGTGAACAATTGTGTCTGTAATTTTACTGATGCTTATACTTAAAGTTTCCTTTAAGTTGATTTTTGAAAATTTTTATATACTGTTAATAGAAAATCCAAATCATCCAGATCATTTCCTCGGAAAGAATCTTTCCTGAGCAATTTGGAAGTACTTGTTGCAAACCCTGTAAAAATTATGCCTCTTGTCTTCCTTTTGGGACTGTTGCAATAACACTATGATGTCCCCAAGCCCTTCAATAACATGTTGTAATACATCTGGGAGATCTTTCCTTCTAACCTTTAGAATGGAATTATTGTTTAAGATCTAAAGCCTACTGTCAACAAGGAAATTTGCTTTCGTTCCCTTGGAAGGGAGATAGGGAGACCAAAGTCAAGAAAGATAACTGTTCAGCAGGTTGAAGGTAAAATGTACAATCTAGCTGAACTGACTGATCTGTTCTGAATTGCACAACTTAAAAATAGACTCTGGGAGCATGTGTTTTTGCCTTGTTTTCTTGATTTTTTTTTTTTTTTACAACTTGCTTTCACATGGAAATTCAGAGCGATTTCCATAGCAGATGTTGGTGCTAACACTGGGAGCCCAGGCTTTCTGTATAGTCACTCCACCTGAGTGGTGAGACAAGAAGGTTACAGGTTAGAACATTGACATGTCCGCAAGAGACTGTTATAGCGCGATGATTCCACTTTCTTTTTAAATAATTTTATTCAAATTTCAACAAATAAAACAAACAATAATTTCTGCAATGTTTACATGTAATGTTTTTCCATCTTCCTTTCCTTTCTGGATTACAATTATTGATATTCCCTCTATTTGTTATATCTCGTATCGCAATAAAATGTTAATAATCTATAATTTGTTAGTTCTTGCTATATATCTCTACTTTACTTGTTACGTGATATTTCATTAACTTTTAACTGTATAATAATTGTTATCATGAAAAATGTATTACCCTCTGTCTACCCCCAACCCAATTCTGTAACAATCTTCCACTCTTTGTTAATATCCTCATCTGATTTCTCTTTCAATCTTTGTGTAAGTATGTCTGCATTTCTGTTTTCCATGAAAGCTGTCCGCCACTGTTCCACAGCGGGTGTAGTTTCATTTTTCCAAAATCGTGCATATTCGATATGGGCCGTTGTGATGACGATGATTCCACTTTCAACCTCCTATGGAATCCTGAAACCCCGCCTGGCCCTTCCCGAAACTGCAAACCCCGGGATTCCATAGAAGGTTGAAAGTGGAATCATCGCGCTATAACAGACTCGTGCGGAAATGGCCTTTGACAGTGAGTGTTAGCCTATGTGGAAGTTGGTAGCTATATATATGGGAGAGAAAAAAAGACAAGGTCCCCTACCACTTGTGTCATGACTAGGAAAGAGACTGAGGAGGACGTGTTGGGGAAGATGTACCAACACGTGTGAAAGTATCCGTTGATAGATGAGAAAGCATCAGAGCAGACAAAGACCATTTCTGCACTAGCCTGTTATAGTGCTATTATTCCACTTTCAACATCCTATGGAATCTTGAGGTTTGCAGTTTAGGGATGTTGAAAGTGGAATAATAGCACTACAACAGGTTAGTGCAGAAATGGCCAAAGAGAGAACATTCCAAGAAACCCAGACCTCTTGCCTCTATCCCTGTTGTCCGCTATAGACAAAGAGTATTAATGGTCACATAAGTCTTCATTTCTAACCATGAAGAATTCGCTAGGGCAGGGCTTTCCAAATAGTGTGCTGCGACATGTTAGTGTGTCACCTGAAGTGCATAGGTGTGTCACCTACAGTCTTGGAAATAAATCATATATTTTTAAAAATATATGAAAGGTTTTCATGAAATACGTTGTGTCCCCATACATTCTGTTATTACAATTTATATATGTGTCTGTACCTCTTATAAAGGGGTTAGTTTAACCTCTGGTTTGCTAGTGAAACTGAATTACTGTGTCACGAAATGATGCATGTTTAAAAAGTGTGTCACCAACGTGAAAAGTTTGGAAAGCTCTGCACTGGGTGATTTGGCCATCCCGGGCTAGCCATTGGCTCATCTTGCCAGGAAGGGTTATAAAGACTTCCTGTTTAGCTCAGAGTTTTGCCTGGATGATGCTAGTCTTTCTTGGCTCCCAAACACCAGGAAGCCCCCGCGTATTTGACAGGTTAGGGACCAGTGCCCTGCAGAAAAACAAAAAATGTCAAAATGCAGAAGCGAATTGAGTCGGTGCCGATGGCCCTTTCCACACGGGGGGCCCCCGAAATGTGGTAGAACAGGACGGCGCACGAGGGGACGGAGCTTACCTTAATCCGGGTGGCTCCATCCCCACAGGGAGCAGCGCGCGTTTGCCACTCTACACGCTGCCAGCGTCCGGTGGCGTCCGGCAGCGCCCAAAATGGCAGCCGGCGGCTTCCGGCAGCGCTCCACCAATCGGGGCAGCACGCCAGCCGGAAGCCCGCCCCTGGGCAGCTCTGCAGGGACGCGCTTGCATGACCCTGCAGTTCTTCACAGGGCGCTGTGAGGGGTTAGCATGCTCTTGTTTTGAAAGGTGGTCTTTATAAAACACGCGGCGCCACCCCCGCGGGCGCGTGAGGGCGCTTTGAGGTGTAGAACCTCAGCTTTTCAAACCGCCCTAGCGCACCCCGCGGTGTAGACGACCTCCTGGCGATGTCGTCCCAGCGCAGGCTATGTCCCCATGTGGAAATGTCCGTCATTTTGTTCAGTTTGTTCGTTCCTCAGGGTTGCTCTCCCTTTCCTTCTGACCAGGAGCTCCACACACTGCCAGCCCCACCAGACAGATGGAGAGACACAGACTCATGTCTAGCTATACGCACTCCTGAGGGTGTTGTGGCAACATCACAACACATGGCAACATCGGTACACGTGCTGTCTGCAACACACACACACACACACACACACACACCCCGAGCCCACTCCAGTCTCCTCTCATTGGCTCGCTGGCTGGCTTGCAGGCAGGCTACATCATCCACCTTCTTTCTCCATAAGCAGCACCAGGCAGGGCCTAAAGCAAGAGAGATGGTCCGCAAGCCATGAGTGGGTTTCCAGGGAAAGGATACGAACTTGCCTCCCAATAGAAAATTCTGAGTGGTGCTTTAAATCCCACCTCCAGAGCCTCCTCTTTTCCTCTTTTGATTGTGCCAAAGGCCTTTCCGCACTACACTGTTATAGTGCTATTATTCCACTTTCAACATCCTATGGAATCCTGGGGTTTGTAGTTTAGGGAGGGGCATTAGAATCCTCAGTCAGAGAGTCCTTTGACTTCAGTAAACTACAAACCCCAGAATTTCACAGGATGTTCAAAGTGAAATAATAGCATATAACACCGTAGGGCAGAAATGGCCTGTATATGATAAATGTAACGAATGAGGAAAAACTCAATGCTTTTACCTTGTCTCCCCATGTCAACTCTTCCCAACTCAAAATCTTGCATTTCTGAAAGACGTTTTGACTCTGAACTCTGGTAAATGTCTTATGAAAGACGTTTCCATACTCGCCATAGAGAAATGGAGAATGCTAACCAAACATGAGGCACAAACGTAATATTAAAAAGGAGCTCTTGTTTAACCGCAGGGGTTATTGTGTCCAAAGGAATATGAGTCAAGATCTCATATTGTGCTTGGGCAGTGTAAATGAGAGGAAAATGTTTTTGAGGTTGGTGTTCTCCCATTCAGCATTAGGGACCACATAACACCAGAAGGATGCCAGGAAATGCAAAAAGAAGAAGAAACCTGAAGCAGATCATAAGGAAATAGCTGATGGAACTGAGCATTGGTAGTCTACTTAAATAAAAAATTGAACAGGAAGATATATTAACAGTGCCTCCGCCCAAGCAAATGTCAGGAAAAGAAGGGCGGGGGAATGTTGGTTTATAGGCCAAAACTATCACCATTGAAATTGACTGTCATTGATTAACAATTTGACACTCTCACTAATTAATATACTGATTGAATTGATTAGTTTATAGCCCTACCTTTTTTATTTTTTAAAAAAAATCATTAAGGTTCTCCAATGTGTAAACGTATTTAAATGCAATCAATTAATGAGTGGATTGATTGCTTAAAAGCCAAGTAATTAATTAATGGGAAGAATCACTTTATTCAACAGGCCTAATAAATATGGCCCAGTTGGCAGCAACCGCTTTATGAATTCAACATTTCAGATAGAACTGTGGCAAGTTACTTCCCTTTCCCAGTAGCCCTAGATTTGTAGCTTGTGCCTTACGACCAGCTCGATGGGGAGAGATCATCAGCCAGTCAAAGTTGCTCCTTGTTTCCTCTTGTTCCATAAATATAGGCCAGTCAGACAATATGGCTCCAGCCAGCAAATCTTTTTCAGAAGCCAGGCTTCCAACCTCATAAATGTGGAATTTCTCAAGCCCCCAAAAACTCAAGAATGTTAGGTCATTGTTAGCCAATCTGAAGCTTATAAAAACTAAAACTCAGCAGCCTGGACCCCATGATAAATAATTTTGTGAGTCTAGCAGCAGTGTTCAACTGTAACACTGGGCATTAGTGTTGAAAACCTCTGTAATGTCTTGCCAGAAAGATTAACTATACAATTGCTGTGTTAGAGTTTTATAAGTGCCTCATTCAATACTTGCTGTGGGAGGTGGGCGGCGAGAACCGATTTTCAACACACGAAAGTTACGTGGAGCCCTGCTTCAAGTGTGTCATGAACTGTAGTAGCTTTTCTGTCTCGTGAATATGCTGTGCATGCCAGCTGTATTTAAAATATTGCTACCCTGTTTACTGGGGGTCCCGCGAGGGACTCCAAACGTGCTCAAATATTAGTGGGGAAAATTAGCTCAGAGCACAAGTTGGCAAAGCGAGAGGCAGGGCAACGCAGCGGAATCTTTAAACCCAATGTCTACGGGGTCAGGCCAAGTCAAGAAGCACACCAAAGTTGAAAGAATAACAGTGTTTTTATTAAATACAGACAAACAGTGTATGCAACACACTCACACAAGTAACTATAGAAAATAAAGGTAGTAGCGGTATAGAGGAATTTTTGAGAGGGGTTTGTTGAATTGGGTGATACTACATCTGTCCGAAGCCCGGAGTAGATCACAGCGGAGGTCCGTAATTGCGCAGTCTCGGACTGGGACTGAGGGGAAAGCTCAGCAGACAAAACGGCAGCAAGGCGGGATGGAAGTTCATAGAATCATAGAATCATAGAAATGTAGAGTTGGAAGAGACCACACGGGCCATCCAGTCCAACCCCCTGCTATGCAGGAACTCCCATCAAAGCATTCCCAACAGATGGCCATCCAGCCTCTGCTTAAAAACCTCCAAGGAAGGAGACTCCACTACACTCCGAGGCAGCATATTCCACTGCCGGACAGCCCTGACTGTCAGGAAGTTCTTCCTGAGGTTCAGGTGGAATCTCCTTTCCGGCAGCTTGAATCCATTGCTCCTTGTCCTGGTCTCTGGAGCAGCAGAAAACAAGCCCTCTCCTTCCTCTACATGGCATCCCTTCAGATATTTAAACATGGCTATCATGTCCCCTCTTAACCTTCTCTTTTGCAGACTAAACATACCCAGCTCTCTAAGTCTGTCCTCATAGGGCATGGCTTCCAGGCCTCTCACCATTTTAGTCGCCCTTCTCTGGACTTGCTCCAGCTTGACCATGTCCTTCTTGAATTGGGGTGCCCAGAACTGGACACAGTATTCAAGATGAGATCTAACCAAAGCAGAGTAGAGTGGTACCAGTACCTCCCTCCATCTAGACACCATACTTTTATTGATGCAACCAAGAATTGCATTGGCTTTCTTGGCTGCCGCATCACACTGCTGACTCATGTTCAGCTTGTGGTCTATGAAGACTCCTAGATCCCTTTCTCAGGTACTGCTATCCAGCCACGTGTCCCCCATCCTATATTTCTGTATTCCATTTTTTCTACCTAAGTGTAGGACCTTACACTTCTCTCTGTTGAATTTCATTTTGTTAGCCTTGGCCCAGCTCTCCAATCTATCCAAGTCATTTTGAATTTTGATCCTGTCCTCTGGCGTATTAGCAACCCCTCCCAATTGGGTGTCATCTGCGAATTTGATGAGTATGCCCTCTATTCCTTCATCCAAGTCGTTGATAAAAATATTGAACAGCACTGGGCCCAGGACAGAGCCCTGTGGCACCCCGCTAGTCACTTCTCTCCAGGATGAGAAGCAGCCATTCGTGATCACTCTTTGGGTTCAGTCGGTCAACCAATTACAAATCCAACTAACAGTAGCCCTGTCCAGCCCGCATTTTACTAGTTTCTTTGCAAGAATGTCATGGGGAACTTTGTCAAAGGCCTTACTGAAATCGAGGTATGCTACATCCACAGTATTCCCTTCATCTATCAAGCTAGTAACTCTATCATAAAAAGAGATAAGATTAGTCTGGCATGACTTATTTTTGAGAAATCCATGTTGACTTCTCGTGATTATCGCCTTGCTTTCTAAGTGATTAGAAACTGACTGCTTAACGATCTGCTCCAGGATCTTTCCGGGTACTGATGTCAGGCTGACTGGGCGATAATTATTTGGGTCCTCTTTTTTTCCCTTCTTGAAGATGGGGACAACATTTGCTCTCTTCCAGTCTGCTGGAACTTCTCTTATCCTCCAAGAGTTCTCAAAGATTATAGCAAGTGGTTGTGAAATGACCTCTGCCAGCTCTTTTAATATCCTAGGATGCAATTCATGTGGCCCTGGAGACTTGAATTCATCCAGTGTGGACAGGTATTCCTGTACCACCCCTCTACCTATTACGTGCCTCATTTCCCCTGCTTCCTCACCTGCTCCCCTACTGCCAGGTTGAGTGCTTGTATCCTTCTGGGAAGAAACTGAGACAAAGAAGGTGTTAAGTAGTTCTGCCTTTTCCCTTCCCCCTGTGAGTAATTCTCCATCTTCTCTGCGCAGCGACCCTATCGTCTCCTTCTTTTTCCTTCTGCTGCGGACGTATTTAAAAAAGCCCTTTTTATTGTTTTTTTATTGTTTTATTGTTTTATTGTCTCTGGCCAGCCTAAGTTCGTTCTGTGCTTTAGCCTTTCTGACCTCCTCCCTACATCTCCGGGCCACTTGCTTAAATTCTTCTTTGGTGGTTTCCCCCTTCTTCCATTTCCTATACATGTTTCTTTTAACACTTAGCTCAGCTGAGAGTTCTTTATTCAACCATTCTGGTTTCCTCAGATGCCTTCCATTTTTCCTCCTTATTGGCACAGAGCGATCTGAGGAAGATCTTGGAATTGAGGGTTTTTATAGGGAAAATATGACCGTAGGCTAGTCTGTACTTTGGGAAGAACAGTGAGGTTTGGGTGCGAGACAATGTCTCCGAAAGGTCAGAATTTAGCATGATTGAGTTAGTTCCAAATCGACAATGGAATGGCCAGTATGCAGATGCAGCGTGCTTGACAGTACGTGGAAAGTAGTTATCTGCTGTTATAGTTCTGTGCCCTCTCACCATCCCAGCAGCTATCAAGCCCTGCAGGAGGCACCACTGCTGCTGGGGAGGAAAGGAAGAGAAAACTCAGGCCATTTCCACATCTTACTGGATCCCGTGGTCATTCCATCATGGTCCCAAGAAGCTCCTTTGCCAGGAAGGGAGTGTGACAGAAACACTTCCTTCCACACCCAGCCAGCTCCCTGTGGAAGGGAGCATGAGCAACATGCGCCTTCCTTCTGCAGTGCAACTGGACATTCCCATGAGCCTCCATCATGCTTCCATCCCTTCTGCATGACTGGCAGTGATGGGAGCATCGTACAATCATAGGCACTTAATGGATTTATTCTGTTAAGCAAATATCCCACAATCATGACAGGTGGGAATGGGGTGGCAATGGGACTGTAATGATGTTGTGCAAAAGTACAACTCACAGACTGTTGCCATCCCATTCCCATTGTGAGATGGTGACGCCATGTGGAAATGGCCTCAGAGAAGGAAGATGTGTCCTGTCTGGGCTGCCAAGGGAAAGAAGTAAGGATGTGTTCCCAAATGGTGTGTGTGCCCTCATTTCCTTTCCCTTCAGAGCCAGGACTGGGAGCTTTTTCCTCCTCTGAGCCACCCGCTACCTGTGATAGATGCTGCTGCTGTGATTGAGCAGCAACTGATTGTGCATGGGTCCGAGCCAGTGAGTGGGATAGATGATGCCTCTGAGATCGAGGAGGAACTGACTGTACCGAGGACTGGGCCAGAGAGTGAGCAAGTCAACCTGCAAACATTCCCTGCACTGGAAGGTCAAACAGAGACAGAGTTGCCCCAGCCCACTCATGATGGAGAGGGAACCAGCAGTGATGCAGAAGAGTGGCAGCCACCTGTGCCCATCAGCCCTCAATCACGCAGAAGGCTGAAATGGGCAGCTTAGAGGGAGGCTGCATGAACTAAGCTGAGGAAACAATAATAAGCAGCACCTGTTCACAGCAGCTATTTAAGTCTGCTGGCGTGGCTGCTCTTTGCTTGCAGCAAATTACTAGGAAGCCCTCTCCTGCTCCCTGAAACCCTCTGGCTGGATCTCTGCCTCCTGAACCTTTGGACGGGACCTTGACCTTGGCTTGCATTTTCCTTGTGTTTGGTATATTTGGACTCTCCCTGAAAGTATTCCTGACCTCCTTCCTCCCTTGCTGGCTACGGCTTGGCGGGGACAGATTCCTGACACTACCTCCTTCCCCAACAGACTGGTAAGCAGCAGCAGTGCCCCCACTCAGGACTTTGCTACTGCTGGAGGGAGGGAGGATGGGGCAAAAAAAAAGGCTATGGAATAGCCTCCTGCATCCTGTCCAAAAAGACACATACACTTTCTTCCTTAACATTCATCAGTAGTTGTTCCATGTCTTTGCTATTTTCAGCTGGTAACATGGTGTCATCAATATATCTTAAATTGTTGATGTTCCTTCCTCCAGTTTTCACACCTCCTTCCTCCAAATCTACTCTTGTTTTCCACAGCAAAAATGGTAGCCCAACAATGCCTGTCAACTTAAAGTTGAGTGGGGGGGGGGGGGTTGTAGTATGCATCTTTTCATTTTGATTTTTTTTAAAAAGAAGAAAAACTGCCAATAATGCATTTATTTCTTGACAAAACCAGATATTTATTGGGAGAACGGTCTCTTTTAAGGAGATTGAGCCTGCTAAATTTCAGCTGAAAAGTTGCAGAAAGATTTCTCCAAGAACAGTCTTTATAGCAGAGATGGGTGTCTGTCCAAGACCCAGGGGGACTAGTTCTTTCTCCAATCCACCCATCCTTTTTCAGTGGTATCCTAGTCAAAATGGTGCCTGGAAGTGACATCGCATCATTCACTGTTACCCTTTGAGCTAGGATACAAACAGAGGCCCTTTCCACACGTGAGGGCTGGAAACGGGGGGAAACGTGGCAGCGCACGTGGAAACGGAGCTTACCTGGATCTGGGTAGCTCCGTCGCTGCAGGGAACAGCGCGTGTTCGCCGCTCCACGTGGCAGCGGTGTCCGGCAGTGTCCAGCAGCATCCAAAATGGCGGCTGGCGGCGGCTGGCGGCTCTCTGCCAATTGGAGAAGCGTGCCAGCCGGAAGCCTGCCCCCCGGCAGCTCTACAGGCATGCACTTGCGCGTGCCTGCAATTCTACACGGGGCGCTGTGACGGTTTAGCATGCTTGCATTTTTAAAAAACCACATGAAATGTGGTTTAAAAAACATACCGCGCCACCCCCTTGAGGCCGCACAAGGGCGGTTTGAGGTGTGAAATCTCAAAATTAATAACCGCTCTCACGCACGCCACAGTGTGGACGACCTCCGGTTGAGGTCATCCTACACCATATTTTTTCCCCCATGTGGAAAGGGCCAGAGAGGGAGATATTGGGTAGGTCTAGGAGGGAAGAGAATATTTTCACATGTTTGTATGTTGGGGGAGTTGGGTGGTTTTTTTCCAGAGATAATGCCCAAATATTTGCAGAAAAAAATTAATAATAGATGGTGCGTGGGCTTGGGAGACTTGTAGGGGCTTTAGGAGTAAAGTGGGGTCTGGGAGCCACAAATATATATATATCAGTTCTTTCTTGGCCGTGGAAATCCAGCGGGTGACCTTGCCCACATCACCTATTCTCAGGCCCCAGAAAACCCCATGGTCGATTTGCCATAGAGTTGCCATAAATCAGAAACAACCTGAAGGCACACAACAACAAACTTGCATTTTGAGGGGTTATAAACAGGAATCATGTAGGTTGGCTGGGCTGGTTGCACCTTTATCAGGATTGGACAGTGCTGGTGAGGGACAAAATCTGCCTGTTCCACACAGCTGATATCTCTCATACTTTATTTGCTTCAAGCTTGCTGTACTGAGAGCCTTCTTCCTCCTTCCACCTCCAGCCACAATGGGATAGTTATACCAGTGTAGCATACCATCGGGATTCTGGCCAAGAATTATAAAAAATTGGCTGAAACACATAGCCAGGATGTCATTGTTAAGGTTTAACTCCCTACCTCACCCTGGAAACTCTCCTCAAAAGCCAAGTTCTTCCTTACGCTTCGATGGAATCTCTTTTCCTGAAAATTGATGCCATTGGTCCGTGTCCTAGTCTCTGGAGGAGCAGAAAATAGGCTTGCTCCATTCTTCATATGATATCCCTTCAAATATTTAAACATAGCTATCATGTTGCCTCTTAACCTTCTCTTTTCCAGGCTAAACACACACAGCTCTCTGAGCTGTTCCTCATAGGGTATGGCTTCCAGGACTTCTACCATTCTGGTGGCGCTCCTCTGGAGATGTTCCAGTTTGTCAGTACCAATAAATAAATAAATAAATAAATAAGAGGCTTGTTACTGGGCCATACATCTCCACTCCATGATATGATTTAATCAGCAAATGTCAGAAAATATCATTTGATTGGCATAAGATATAAATTATACACTGCTGTGTCTGCAACATCATGCTGGTGAAAGAGGATTGACTGAGCATGTGCAATGCAAAAGTAGGTCAGATGGGACCTCAGGGCATGGCCAGGTCATAGGCAGTGAAGATCTGTTGATAATGGATTTGCAAATGTCCCTCAGTGACTCAGCCTTTAGAAACAATAGAGCCCAAAACTCCCTCCACAGAGCAACTGATTGTCTTTGACCCTCTTCCTCTGTCCACCAAAATTCCCCTTTTGTCTCCTCACCTGTCCCACCATTAAGGAGCTATCATGATTGCCATTAGTCCTTTGTCACCTAATGCTAGGGCCATTAGGTGATTCCGGACCCCATTGTCTACTCTGTTGGAGAAGCATTAACACCTTTCAGAGCAGAAAGAGGGTATTTAAACCCTGGCTCTGAAACATATAACTTATAGTACATAGTACGTAGTACTCTGGACATAGGCCATCATACTGCTGCTCTGATTCCCATTCTTGTACTATCCTTGGATCCTAGTCTGAGCCACATTGCTTTGTCTCTTCTCTTTGGATAGGTAAATATCACCCACTTCATCCTAACTTCTCATTATCCAATTTTACTCCCTTTTCCTTCAGTTAGCCTTGTGTGATTGTAAGACTGCTTAGATCTTGTGCGTGTGTAGCTGTTAATTCCCCCAATAAAACAAACTTACTTTTGGAAGCTCCAGCTTGTGTCCTTGCATTTGTACCATTATACACAGATGTAAAAGATCTTACTAGATTACCTCCACCTCACAGGCCTCTCAATTGAGGTAATATTCCCCATTTTTTTCACAGAGGCACTGGCATCTTGAGCGGACCTTAGAGTCACCAACATTTTGGGGTAACAGGCTGGCCCTGAATCTGAGACTAGAACATAGGAAAGTCTGATTTCTTGGTAATTCTCTGTCCCACCCTTTCTAGCAATTAATCATTTCCATTTCTTACTAACTTCAGCAGCTGTGGCGTTCATAGTTTCATTATTATTCTGCTATTATGGATGAAAGCTGTTCTTTAACAGTAGGTATAATCCAAAAGCATCAATCCATCGTAGGATTTTTTTCCTGTTTCCATGGTTAATATTGCTAGAATTCGAGCTTAGTTTAATATTCCCTCTCTTATGGGCACCAATGCCTTGTTCTTGTTCTCATCCCCGTAATTGGTTTTTGGCATTGCTCCTTTTTTGATGCCAGCAAACTCTTATACAAATAAGCATCTTAATGAGGTTTATAGAGCTCTAGATTTGGAAACTAAGAAAAAGGAGTGGAAAATGAATCAATGTTTCCTCCCTCCCCCGCTTCTTCTGTATTAAGAGCAGATTTATAGGAGGTCACTAGCAGTCCAGCTGATCACTTAAAAACGCTGCCAAGGGTACCTGCAAATAATCATAAAAAATTAAGCCTTTTAAAATAACCCTTTCAAAAGCATAGCTTGCTTCCCATTGATCTTTAGATTGTGTGTTTCCACTAAGCTGCAAATGTTCACTTAGAAACCCAAAAGCTCTTTAAAAAAAAAAAAAATCCAAGATTTATTCAAGGCTTTATACCAGAAAGAGAAAAACTTTCTCACTTGAATCCTGTTGTTATTCCTAACAAGAGTACAAGAATTCTGGTGAGAAGGAACTCGAGCCACTGATCTCATGTTCCGTTGTTGTTCTTGTTGTGTGCCTTCGAGATGTTTCAAGGTTTGTGGTGACCCTAACATGAACCTATCATGGGGTTTTCTGGGGCTGAGAGTCTGTGATGCATCCAAGGCCACCCAGTGGATTTCCCTGGTCAAGCAGAGAATCAAATCCTGGTCTCCAGGTTCATATTCCAATGATCAAATCACTACACCACACTGGATCTCCCATACCCTCCAAAATTTCACAGATGAAAATTGGGACATGTATGGCCAAGCAATAACTAAGTGTGGTCAAGATAGCAAAAGAGAGGCTGCAATGGTTTGCTTTTGCCTGAGCCTCCTAGGAAGGGTAATATCCCATCCTCTTCTCTCCTCCTTGCTTAATTAATTGAGTGCAAACTAGCGACTTGAAACTGAGGCCATTTCCGCACTAGCCTGTTATAGCGCTATGATTCCACTTTCAACATCCTCTGGAATCCTGGGGCCAGCCGGCCCCTCCCAAAACTGCAAACCCCAGGATTCCATAGGATGTTGAAAGCAGAATCATAGCGCTATAACAGGCTAGTGCGGAAATGGCCTCAGTTTGCAGCAATTAATAAGCTGAGGAGGAAAGGGAAAAGTGGAATCAGGAAAGAAAAACTAGGACATCTTAAATGCAGGGACAATGCTGATTAATCCCCTGTCATCCCATCTTTCCAGCTGCTTCTAAAATGTCCCATTTTCAATTAGTTATATATTTGATTGTGTATTTGGTGTCATAGGCCATTTCCACACTGCACTGTTATAGTGCTAGTATTCCATTATCAACCTCCTATGGAATCCTGGGATTTGCAGTTTAGGGAGGGGCATTTAGAATTCTCAGCCAGAGAGCTCTTTGGCCTCAGTCAACTACAAACCCCAGAATTCCACAGGATGTTAAAAGTGGAATAATAGCACTGGAACAGTGTAGTGTGGAAAGGCCCTCAGACTTCACTTAACATCAGTTGCTGCAGACTCAGTTCACAGGGCAAAAGTAGTTTGTAGTTGCTGTTGTTTGGTCATGTATGTGCTGTTTTTCATCTGTCGAAGGGTATGCTCGTGAGACCTCTGCTGACTCTGGCCCAGAAGTTGCTTGGTGCTCCAAGAGGCTTTTAGAAGGTCTTGTTATGCTGTTTTCTTGAGGGGAACACCCCAAACAGCCTGAACCCCTCTTTTACAAAGCCTGAAAGTCAGGAGGAGTGATGAGATGTCACTTCTAGTAGCTCAGAACGGCACACTCTGGGCCTCTCCAGCTCTGGAGGACTCAAAGATTAAGCAGTGTGCCTTCTGGGCTCTGGAGCACGCCCAGCCCTGGTGTAGACAATACAGGACTGAGCTGAGCTCGATGAACAAATAGCTTGACATGGTATGAGTTAGACCCATATGTTCATAGGGTTGCCAAGTTAGGACTTTCTGGGTGCCTGAGATTTCAGTGCCCAAAGTTGAGACCTAGAGATGGCCTCTTGTGATAACATTAAGATACCTTAAGCACAGATTATGCCATTCCAATCAAAAACAACGAGTCCAACAAATGATGAAAATACATATATACATTTGTTGCTGTTGTTGTTGTGTGCCTTCAAGTCATTTCTGACTTATGGTAACCCAGGGTGAATCTATCATGGGGTTTTCTGGGGCTGAGAGTATATGACACACCCAAGGTCACTCAGTGGGTTTCTGTGGCCAAGTGGAGAATTGAACACTGGTCTCCAGGGTCATAGCATAATGCTCAAATTGCTGTACCACACTGGCTTTCTATATATGTATGTATATACACCCTTTTCAAAATAGTGCTCTCACCCTGAGATTTCTCCTCCTCTCCCTGAAGACTGGAGAAAGGAGGCCAGGTCCTGAGACTCAGGGCCAGGTCTAGAGACCTGGGAACCCTAATTTGAAAGGAACCATCATGAGTACAGTTAGATAGTATGCCAGGAAGCAATACAGAGCATCATCCATCTAACCGCCCAAGATACAGGGGAATTTCTGCATGTAGAAAAGGGAAAAGGAAAATGTTGTGAGCAGTGAAAACTCTTTTACCCCCTAGCACCAATAGAAGTGTGGGGCAGAAGGCTGAAAGGAGAAATTGTCCAAAAATATGTAATGTTTTTACAGGGTCAACTTGTTTCCGACTCCTGATGTAATCAAGGGCTCTGTGCCTTCAGGAAATAACAACTCCCTGGGGAGGCATAAAGCTGCCCTTTCCAGCTTGCACCACAGGAACATAAATTCTTGTTTGGTGACATTTATGGTGCCACCTCTCCCTCACACTTCCACCTTCCCATCTGCTCAAGATCTCTGGCACTCTCTGCTATGAGAAGAAATTTCCCATATGTACCACCTTCTGCATCCAGAACTGTCACCAAGCTAGTCAACGGCTACACTGTCACTTCTGCCCCTTTGACATAGGCATGCAGTAAGACTGGTGGGTTTTTGGTGGTCAGGGATGGCCTATGTCAGGGCCTGCTTGGATTGTACAAGCTTAGGAATCAGAGTAGAAGTAGCCTGTTTGCTAGTGCTAAAAACAGGAGGAGCTCATCCAGTTCTGCCTTTCCTCTGAGGGACAGACTGATTTCATCAGTCTGATTTCATCATAAACAAGAAAGAAGATTGTAGCACCTGAAAGACTAACAAGTTTAATTTGGCAACACCTTTCATGGATTCCAGCCCGCTTCTTTCAATGCATGATGTATCTGATGATGTGATCTGCTCTGCAGCATGTGAAAGCTGGTGCCAAACAAAACTTGTTAGTCTTTCAGGTGCCACAGGGACAACTTCGTTGCTTTTTTCTGCAACAGACTAACACAGCTCTCCCTCCTCCAAAGATGATTTCATCAGCTGTGAGCATATCACACCTAGTGAAAAAAAAAATTAGGGACTCAGAGCTACCCTTTTAGATGATGTTCCTTCAGTCAAAGTCACATTTAGTGGAAAGAAAGTGCAGAAAGTTGAGTATATGTATGGATATACTGATATGTCCAACATTTCACAGATGAAAACCGGGACACATGTGGCAAAGCAACACCAAAGTATGGTAAAAATGGCAAAAGTTATTAATGGGGAAGCAAGCTAGAGAAAGCTGCAGTAGTTTGCTTTGGCAAGAGCCTATTGGGAAGGCCAGTACTCCACTTTCCTCCTCTCCCTGCTCCTCTCTGGCTAGAGCTGGCAAAATTCTGCCCCAGCCACTCATCACCCTGCTACTGAGTTAATGGAATACAAACATCTTTTGCACTTTGAACCCAGCTTGCAGCAAGTGAAGTGAGCTGAGGTGTTACCCCACTGGCATACCCTATCCCGGGAACTATGAATTTGATATCAGATATGCCCACCATGCCAGAGAGGTTGCCCGGATGGCACATAGGCAAAGAGCTCAAACAACTGAAAACAGGTCAAGACCAGAAAAATCCCCAGTCACGTAGCCCAAGGAGATCTCAGGCAATACACATCCACATAGACAAAGGGTCCTCAGCCACAAATAGCCAACTTGAGGGGATTATAGAGTTTTCCCCAGGTTGAGCAACTCTGACTTTGGCAAATCCTACAAGGTGAGACCCATCTACATAAACCAATCATGCAAACTACCAAGTTGCATTGTCTAGCATGTCTTCTTCCTGGGAGACGGCCTGCCCTTGTGGTACGCGGTACGGCCCTATAAGTAGTCCTAGTTTTTGAGGGTCTCTTCAGAGAACTCCCCACCATGCACTCTGTTAGTTGAGTGATCCTCTCAGCCATCTCTTTGCTGAGTTCCATTCTTCTTGCTGCTTCCCGGACCAAAGACTTCAGGATAGGTGCAGTATCACCGCCTCTACAATCCCTTGCTATACCCCCTATCCATTTTTCATCTCTTTTCCTTCTCAATAAGCCTTGTGTGTGTGAGTGAGTGAGTGCTTTGGTGTGTGAGAACATTTTCATTCAGTAAAATCCATTTATTCTATACATTTGTCTGATTTTTTGGCTTGGCCTGACCCTCTAAAAGTTGGGTAAAGATCCTGCTGGGTTACCCTGCCCCTTGTTTTGTTATTGCCAGTGCTCTGCTAATTTCCCTAACCTTTAGAACTTGGAGCAAATCAAAGTGTCCCTAATGGGATCCCCAGAAATCGGGGTAACAGAGGATGCAGGGGGAAAGTGGGAGGAAGAGACATTTTAAAAACCATTGAAAAACTGGGACAACAGAACATTAATCAGGACTGTCCTTGCCAAGCCAGGACAGTTGGAGGATAGGCACTGACTAAAATGCTGTTGGTGTCTTGTGCATGCATTTGTTCAGCTGTGGAAACATTTGGACCTTTTTTGTCTAACATCTAGTGTCGAGTTTAAGGTTGTGGGAGCTGAGTGGCCAAACAAGATCTGTAAGTCTTTCAGTTGCTGAAGAGGCAACCTGGTTGTTTTTTCTGCAACAGACTTAACAGAGTTAACCCACCCTGAACATGATTATATCATGTCACCCATCTCCCACCCCTTGCTCCATACTGTTTGGCTCCTGTGAGGTATGAGGATGTTACGGGATGCATTCCTTTTACCAGTCATTAGAGGGAGAAAAAGAAATGTTACAGACAAAGAGGACAACACAACTAGAGAAAAGGAAAAGAGGAAAGCAAAGGAACTTTTTTGGATGACATTCCTAAAGTCAATGCCATGTCTAGTTATGGCAATCTACAAAAAGTTGGGCACATGTGTGAATATATTGGCCAGATTAATGTTGGTGTCTTACACATGTGTAGATTCCCCTATGGAACATCCATGTTCAGTTCACAGAATCACAGAAATGTAGAGTTGGAAGAGACCACAAGGGCCATGCAGTCCAACCCCCTGCCATGCAGGAAAACCCTCAAAGCACTCCCGACAAGCGGCCATCCAGCCTCCGCTTAAAAACCTCCAACGAAGGAGACTCCACCACACTCCGTGGCAGCACATGTTATAGAAGACAGCACCCAAGGAAGAGTCACACAGGCTTTTGAGTCCTAGGCCATTTCCACACTAGACTGTTATAGCGCTATTTTCTACTTTCAACATCCTATGGAATCTTGGGATTTGCAGTTTAGGGAGGGGCGGGCTGGCTGGCCCCTCCCTAAACTGCAAACCCCAGGATTCCATAGGATGTTGAAAGTGGAATAATAGTGCTATAACAGTCTAGTGCGGAAATGGCCCTACTATATATTGCAACTTGTCTGTGGATACTTGTGAAAGCAGTACTGGGTTCATTTTATTAAGGTGAATGGAGATCTGGGCATTAGGGATGGCAGTTCAGGATTGTCCCAGGCCCTGAGTTTTCAGAGCCAAAACCTGAGACCTAAAGATGGACCCTGGTCATGTCATTAAGTGTTATGCATTAAGTATCAACCATTGTTGCTTACTTGCTTGGGGAGATGGGACCAGGAAGATTTAGGCTATTTCTGCATGACATTGTTATAGTGCTCTTATTCCCCTTTCAACATCCTATGGAATCCTGGGGTTTGTTTAGCGAAGGGTACTTAGATTTCTCAGCCAGAGAGTTCTTTGGCATCAGTGAACTACAAACCCCAGAATTCCACAGGAAGTTGAAAGTGGAATAAGAGCACTATAACAGTCTAGTGCGGAAATGGCCTTAATCAAGCCTACTTACTTTGAGCCAGAAAGTGAATGCAGAGCAGGGTGGAGGTGGAGCCCTGGCGCAATGGTTTGGAGGGAAGGAAGAAACTAATTCAGTGAATACCGTATTTTCTGGCGTATAAGACTACTGGGCGTATAAGACGACCCCCAACTTTTCCAGTTAAAATATAGAGTTTGAGTTATACTCGCCGTATAAGACTCTTCCAACGCACACCAAATAAAAATTAAAAAAACATCAGATTTGATTTCAATTCAATTTTAATTCTATTTAAAATATATGTGTGTATATATATATTATTGCACATCTGTCATTAGGAATAATGAAATCCATGCTAAAAAGCGGGGAGGCAAGCAATATTCCCGGAGCGTTGCAAGGCACTCCCCTTTCCCAAACTCCTTGCAAAGTGGGTTTCATTGCAAGGGGCTCATGGTTACTGGGGTCCCCGCCTCCCGGTGTGATTTAATGCAAAACATGTCGCAAAAGAGAAAACCCAAATCTGGTTTGGAGGTCTCTCTTTTCCCCTTTCCTCCGCCTCCCTACTCTCCCCACTGGAAAAGCGAGCGAATGGGTGCTCCCAGTGAGTCAGACATGGCAGCGGCAGTGGCGGCAGGTGCTGATGCTGTATGGAGGCAGTGAGAGGCAGGCGGGTAGCTGGAAAGAGCTGGAGCCCAGCAAAGGAGGAAGCGGCAGAGGAGCTGGAAAGGCCGCCTGTCTTCCGTTCTCAGGGGATTCGCCGCTGAGAGCCCCTCCTCTCCTCCTCCCTCACCACTGCCGCTCCGGGAGGAGCCAGCAGCCGAGCGCCGGGCTCGCATCCTTGCGAAAGGGGCAGCCTCGCCAGCCCCGGGCACTCCCTGCCAGCCCTGCTGGACTTTTGAGCAAACTTGAGCCACCCGCTCGCCCCTCCCTCCCCCCTTTTAATATCCCTCCTCCTCCTCCTTCTTTCCTGGGAGGATGGCCTCTAGGCAGTGCTGGGAGGCGACAGCAGCAGCGGTGCCCTAGCCGAGCGAGCGAGTGAGCAAAGTTTTGGCGAGGCGGGCGCAGTGCTGCGCCCCTTTCCCTCACTCCCCCGGGCCCCCCATCCTCCTCTGCCGGCGAGGGAAGGAGGGAGGGAGGGAGGGAGTGAGCGGCGCCCCCCGACCGCTCGCCCTCCTCGGCTCTCGCCCGCTTTCCCCTCATTGGCCTCCTCTGCCTCCGCTGGGGCTGGGAAGGAAACAAAATGTTTGCCCGAGCCGCAGCTGCTTCCACCAAGGGAAGCAGAGGAGGAGAGGGAAGGGGGCAGCACCCCGTGCCCGGCTCTTTGGGGCTCGGGGGCCTGGGGGGCGGGTGCCTGGAAGGGAGGAGGGCAGGGGAGGCTGGCGCCGGCCCTCGCCCTCTACATGCCCCGCCAGCCCGGAGGAAAGCCCTCCTTTCCCCCTCTCTGCCAACTTGGCCGGACTCTTCCCAACCTCTACCCTCGCGCGCACATGGTGGCGGCGGTGCTGGTGTATCTGTATTGCGCCCCCAGCTTCCGCAGTGCTCCCTGGCCTGGGAGCTGTAGGCAGAGGTGGGGGCGGAAGCGGGGAGGCAGCGCGACCGGCGCTCGCGCGAGGGGGAAAAGCAGCTAGCGCAGCAAGCCTCTCCCAAAATGCCACCGCTCCCCCCGCCTCAGCGCTCCCTGGCCTGGGAGCTGTAGGCGGAGGTGGGGCGGAAGCGGGGAGGCAGCTCGTCTTCAGGTAAGTGCGCAGCACCACCCTTGGTGCTTTCATACGGTCGCTGCATATGGCGGGGATGCGGCCGCGGCCATTTTTGAACCCCCCCCACCGTATGCGGCGACCACAAAGACGACACCCCGTGTATAAGACGACCCCCGACTTTTGAGAAGATTTTCTTGCGTTAAAAGGTCGTCTTATACGCCGGAAAATACGGTATATAGACTCCTGGGAGAGTCTTTGCAAGTTGCAGCAACAAATCAATTAAGCCTCGCAAATTATAGCCAGCTGCTAATCTACTAGGTGAACTGGATATTTGCATCCAGCCCTTTTGTTTTGCCTCAAGCTGAGTCCTCCAAGAAGAGATCACTTGCACCCTCATCTTCCACCTGGAGATGACTTGTGTAAACTGGAAACTCAGGGGCAGGCTCTGAGATCTGGCAACCTTACTGAGCAAGCCTCTTACATCTTCATCCAGCACCCTGTCTCTCTGTGGTGGGACAGGAAACCCCTCACACACAAGTGGGGGGCTGATAGTGGACTGGATTATGCCACTGATAGAGCAGATAATGGTCTAAACCTCAACTAGTGCAGACCCATTGAATTGTGGAATGGCAAGCCAACACTTAACGTTTTTGAAAGGGAATGTGGTGGAGCATTTTTGTGTTAGGCCATTTCTGCTCTAGACTGTTCTAGTGCTATTCTTCCACTTTCAAAGTCCTATAGAATCCCGGGGGGCGGGGGTTGCAGTTTGCTGAACTCCAAACCCCAGGATTCCAATGGATGTTGATAGTGGAATAAGAGCACTAGAACAGTCTAGTGCAGAAATGGCTTTAGACTTGGGCCATTTCCACACTAGCCTGTTACATTCCACTTGCAACATCCTATAGAATCCTGGAGTTTGCAGTTTCAGGAGGGGCTGGCTGGTCGGTCCCTCCCTAAACTACAAACCCCAGGATTCCATAGGATGTTGCAAGTGGAATAATAGCACTATAACAGGCTAGTGCGGAAATGGTTTAGGACTCTTGAAGACCAGTGTTTGAGCTCCTGCTCAGCTACAGAAACCTATTGAGTGACCTTGCACAAGTCATACTCTCAGTCTCTGGGGAAGGCAATGGCAAAACTCCTCTGAATAAATCTTGCCCAGAAGACCATATGAAGAGGGTTGCCATAGTAAGAACAAACTTGAAGACACATAGCAACATCAACATTGTCAACACTCATGCTTTGAGGGTTTTCCTGCATGGCAGGGGGTTGGGCTGGATGGCCCTTGTGTTCTCTTCCAACTCTACATTTCTATGACTCTATAAATCCAATTGATTCAAGGGTCTACTCTACTTGGGACTAGCAACTAGATTTAGGACAGCATTGGGCAAGTTAGACAATTAATCTGACTTGGTATAATAGAATTTCCTATGTCCCATGGCTCATTAAAGCATTAAAGCTCCTATTTCACTCTGCAGGAGCACCATCATATCATAGTATTATGGCATTTAGTCACCCTCTGCAAACCAGCTGTATTTTTTTCCCCTGTCTGCAAATTATACCCACAGTTCTCACTCTTGTGCATCTCTGCTTATAATTAGAAACCACATGGTGAATAATTAAAAGCATATTTGCGCAGCAGACTGTTCAAACTCTTTGCAAGTAATGGGTATTCGGCAAAGTATTTGCAAATGCTGATTCGCCACAGTGACCTTTGATCTGTCTCGAGGCCACATGGATAGTGTGTGACTGGCTTGATGAGGAGTTTCATCCACGTCAGCCAGCAGGGAGGCAACTGGTTGCATGCTTTATAACTATCCTTGTGTCTGAGAAAGCAAATCTAGGCTTTTATTATAAAACTCAGAACAGCCACAAGGATGCAAAAGAGGTCTGAGTGAGGATATCTTACTGGTGCTGCAGTTTTAAAAGAAGCATCAGAACTGTAGCTATATCTCTAGAACTAACTGAGGCCATTTCCGCACTAGACTTTTATAGCGCTATGATTCCACTTGAAACATCCTATGGCATCCTGGGGTTTGAAGTTTCGGGCTGGCCGGCCCCTCCCGAAACTACAAACCCCAGGATTCCATAGGATGTTTCAAGTGGAATCATAGTGCTATAAAAGTCTAGTGCGGAAATGGCTTGGGTTTTGTGATTATCTTTTTCAGTCTATGCTACACACCAACACTGGCTGGCATTCTGTTGGTGTTTTACATATACAGAGTTCCCTTATGTGTAAGAGCTGGTATGGTGTAGTGGTTTCAGCATTGGTGGTAGACTCTGGAAGTCAGGGTTCAAATCCCTGCTCAGCCATGGAATCCCACCAGGTGAGCTTGGGCAGGTCAAACTCACTCATCCTCAGAGGACAGCAAAGACAAACCGCCTGTGAACAAATCTTGGAAAAAAATCCTACAATATGGTCAACATAAGTCAAACTGAAGGCTCATAAAAACAATTTTTAAGCCACCACACTACATTGTTTTGAATATTGGCCTAGATCTCCAAGAGACCATGGTCTGAACTTAGCAGTAGAAACCCAGTGGATGACATTGGACAAGTCACGCTCTCTCAACCTCAGAGGAAGGCAAGTCAGGTAGGGACAGGGATGGAAGGGCAGTTTGCCCCGGGTGGCAATGTTTTTGGGGCGTCCTGGCCCGTAGCCATGCCCCCGCATGCCCTGCAGCCACGACCCATGCACAGTGGCCCCACCTCTCATGCCACGGCCCCGCCCCTTCCTCCCACCCCTCCACACACTCCAAGCTCCACCACTGAGGAAGGCAAAGGCAAATGCCCTCTGAACAAGAAAATCCTGTGATAGGTTCACCTTAAGGCCTCCATTATTTGGAAATGACTTCAAGGCATATAACAACAACAACAATGTTCCCTAGATGTGCAGTTGTAGTTTTCTGGCCATTGCATAACGTCCATATTCAGTTTACAATTGTATAAGCAGAGTTCCTCAAGTGCAACTTTTTCACATAATGTTGCAAAGACTTGGATGATGTATAACTATTTGTCATGGGCTTCAAATGATTTGCTTGGTTCACTGGGAGGCATACTCAGCCACTGAGCTGTTGCACAATGTGGCAATGAGCAAGCACAAATACACAGTGGCTTGCACAATGCTAGCATTCTGCAAAAAGATAGTGTAGCACATCTAACTACTTCAGTGCAGATTTCCACCACACAAGCATGCAGTGGGATCTCAGCCATCACTGGAGATTAGAGAGGGAAGGCATAACTTGCTGATGAAAAACCTATAATAAAAGTGCCAAATACACTTCAGAGGGGAGAGTTTCCCACAACCTTGGAGCCAGCAGAGATGTCCATGTCATACACTATAATACCATGAACTTCTGAACATTACTTTGAGCTTACTTTCTATTCTGGAAAAAAAAAGGCTTCTCTTGGGAACCAAGAAACATGGCAAAATTGCTCCCTCTGCCCCAGAGGATATTTGAGGGCAAAAAATTGACCCCAGGGTGGTCTGAGGGCAACAAAAATAGCCCTAGGGGTTGTGCTTTGCCCTGTCCTGTGTCAGCATGGCAAAGGAAAGGGGACGTTGGCCTCTCTTGGCCATATTTTTCCGTGTATCTCTTGGAACAGGACTGTCAATGGCTTAAACAAAATGGCTTCTCTGTTCCTGCCCCCATCTCTGCCCTACTGCACTAGGCTAGAGAATCAGATTACACTAATCTGAAATCTGCACTAGATTACAGAAGGGTTTTTGTGACCTTTTTAAACACCTTTCCATGGCACAGTTGCTTGCCAAGGCCCACCAAGATCTTTGCCAGTCCGCCTCCATCCTTGGAGCAAAGGCAACCAAACCCATGGTTTTCACCTGCAGGAGCCCATAGGCCTCCACTTGACATTTCTCCTCCATGTTACATATCTATAATATCTTGACAGGCAACTACTAAACCACCTTTGCTGCACCTATGAATCCACATGGGGCCTCTCCTCTTTCCTTTTTTTAAAGCATAACAAGGTAAATAATATATTTTCACTGGTTTTCCAATACCCACACATGCCTTCTTTTCTTCCTCTGCTTGCAGCCATTCTTAAGTACCATATTTGCCAAGGCAGCAGCACCAAAGACTGGGGCTGTTGCAGGCAGTTGCCTACAGTTAATTGAACCAACACAGACACAGGAGGAACCTACATTACTGTGGCACAGGCAGATTTGGGACTGGTTGGTCAGTCTCTGGATGGAAGGCTATCTGAAAACTCAGTGACTGTCGCCTTGATTTTCACGTATCTTCCAACTGCCCTGATTTAGCAGGGGTGGTTCCAATTCCTCCTCTGTTGTCCCACTTTCTTCACTCCTTTTAAAATGTCCTGGTTTCTCACTCCTCGTTTCCCCCTTTGTCCTCATCTTACATCAGTTGCTGCAAAATGAGTTCAAAGTGCAAAAGTAATTTCCATTCTACTCTGCAGAAGAGAGAGGAGAGGAAGGACAGAATTTTGCCTTTCTAGAGGGCTTGTCCCCCTCCTCCTTTTTTTCAGGCTTTCCTAAATTCAGTACATACATTTCAGGGGTTCTCTGCTTAAAGCAATAGTTTGCATGTTCTGCCCTATTTATAACTTTTGCTGCCTTGCTGCCTGTTGTTGTTGTAGTTTAGGGAGGGGCCTTTAGAATTCTCAGCCAGAGAGCTCTTTGGCCTCAGTAAACTACAAACCCCAGAATTCCACAGAAGGTTGATAGTGGAATAATAGCACTAGAACAGTGTAGTATGGAAATGGCCTTAAGCTCAGTGTGCAACCCAAATGTGCAACACTGCTTCCACAATTCTGAACTTTGGAGCACATGTGAGCTTGCAATGGACAAGGAGGGTCTCCTGCTTCCATTGCCAGTGGAAGTCCAGCACTGGATACTGTCCAGTGTAGATCACACATCAGGGTTGCATGGTAACATAGAGAGATAGGCTTTCATTGAGCACCTTGTGGTCCAAATGCAAATGAATCTGCAACTCAGCTTCTGCAACCTTGAACTGAACATGGATATACCATAGGAGAATCTACACATGCATAAGACACCAACAGAAATCTGGCCAGTATGTCTCCAGCTTTCTGTAGATAATTAAAACTAGGTCCATTTCCGTATGACAACACTCTTCCGTGCTATCGCACTACAAATCAAGTTCAGAAGGGAGCATCTCAGCAATGGTCCCCTCCGCACCTGCTTGGTCCTTGTGGAAGGAAGTGCAATCGCTCCACCTTTTCCTTCTGCAGCACAGCCGGGCACTTGCCATTGCTGTGCTGGGGCAGGAAGTATCACAATTGTGCTTCTGCACAATGGTAAGTATGAGAGTGCTATGCAATTGGAGGGGCAAAACTGATTTTTTCCGTTTTGCAAATACTGAGTGAGTGCAACGCTTCATGACAGGATGGCAACAAGACTGTGACGACATCATGCGGAACCATAGCCATTTCTGCACTAGGCTGTTATAGCGCCTGGCCCCTCCCGAAACTGCAAACCCCAGGATTCCATAGGATGTTGAGAGTGGAATCATAGCGCTATAACAGCCTATTGCGGAAATGGCCCATGATCTGCCAACCACTGCCATCCCGTCCCAGAAGTGATGTTGTGCGGAAAGTGCCTAAATAAACTGAGTTTAGGAATGTCATCCAAAAGACTAGCTGTCCCCTCCTCATTCCCTTTTCTCTGTAATGTCCTCTCTATCTGTAACATTACCATTTTTACCTCTGATGGGGAGTAAAAGGAAAGCACGATATGGCATCTTCACACCTCACAGAAGGGAAACAAGATGGAGCAAGAGAGGGCAGATGTATGACCTGATGAAATCATTTCAGGAGGGGGTTAGTGCTGTTAACTGGTTGCAGGAAAAACAACCAACTTGCCGCTTTGGCACTTGAAAGACTAAGAAGTTTTGTTTGGCACCGGATTTCATGAGTTCTAGAGCAAATCACATCATCAGGTACATCATGCATTTAAAGAAATGGGCTGGAATCCATGAAGGCTGGTGACAAATAAAACTTATGAAGTCTTTCAGGTGCTACAATCCTCTTTCTTGTCTGTGATGAAACCAGATCACATCTTTCCCTGAGAAATAAGATGGAACTTGATGAGTTAGTTCTGTTTTTACCACTAGCATCACATTTAATTCTCCTCTGATCCCATGAGATACCAACAAGATTCCAGCCAATACACAAATGTGAGGAAAGCCAGCTCATAGAATCGTTGAATCAATGAGCTGGAAGAGACCACAAGGGCCATCAAGTCCAATCCCCAGCTAAGCAGGGATACGTAATCCATTTCCTGACATCTGGCCGTGCAGCCTACAGTGTGAAAGGGCCACAAGGCAAGGCATTATTTCAGAGAATTGTTGGGAGGTGGAAATGAAAAGTCCTCCCCAACACACACTAGATATCCCAAACTGAGCTTGTGGGAGGAAGGGGAGATTTCAACTCGTGATCCACACACTTCACTCTGAGGTGGACAGCAGTGTTTATTTGTAACAAAGCAAGCAACACAACACATTTTGTCTGAAGTTGCTGAGACTGTGGTATACACAGCAGTTACAGCTTTTATACCTTTCTTTACAAATTTAGGCACGCAAAACTGTGATTGAAGAGGGATCATAAATGTAACATCACACCACATCTTTAGATATTTCCCACACTCACAGTTGTTTACTCTTTATTCATCCTTGAGGCTAGAACGTGTTTCCTGCCCTTTATCTCCAAACACCTCAAGTTCTCACAACACCTTTTCATTTCCCCCCCAATGATCTTCTCCCCCTCTGTGGGATACATAGTAGCAGTGGGTAACAAAGCAATTAACCATTTGATACGTTGTAATACACAAGTAAACTTCAAACAGATATATTGTTGCAATCAACAATTGGCATTTGATACTTTGCAGTGCTCTGTTGAACTATAGCAATGCCTAAACTGGCTACCCAATCAATTCTAATACACATCCACCTTATGACAGGAGCCTCACATCCTGATAATGTGATGAACTCATAAGATAAGGAATCTCCAATTATGGCAAGAATTAGAAATCCAGACTCAGTTGATTTTAATTTAGTTCTTCCTTTGTTTTCTGAGTGCAGTCTCTCCCCGGTTAATCTTGAAAACAATGGCTGTCAGGTAGGGGAATGCGTTCCCATCGACAATAGATGCAAGCCTGGATCCTGTGGTGTCCTTACTGCAAAGTAATACCATTGAGTTCCAGCAGACTTCCGCAGTGCAAGCAACTGACACTTGAAAACTGGCAGCCCAAGATGTATTATTACGGCAAGTTGCTTTGCTCCCCGTGAGATTAATACATATTTAGGGCCTTTTGTTTTTATCTCTGTGAATACACACTATAAACCAGTGTGTGAATACACACTACGGAAGGATTTTTGCCTTTTGGACTATAATTGTTCTTTTTTCTTTTTTTCCCCATGTGAGCCTTCTCTCCATCTGCTGCTGAAACCTATTATGTTAATTTAGATGCTCACTGTCAGATAGAAGCTGGTTTGAATGGGCTCACACTGGGTATGTGTTTTTAATCCATGGACTTCATCAACGGGGAAAAAAAAAGAATAATAATAATGCTTCAAGAAATTTTATTCTTCTAGCAGCTGACATTTCAACCTCATTCTTCAGATATATACTTTGTTCCATTATCCCCAAAGCAATCCAGCCATACTGTGCAAAATTAGAGGATAAAGTCAGCTTTCAAAAAACCAGATGTGTGAGTGAAAGAGAAAGAGGGTTAGATTTCCCACCCACCCAAAACATATTAACTGCAGTTTCCATATTGGACAGTTAGCAGACTTATCTCATTCGCTCTAGGCTTCCTTCATACAATGAGGATTGACACCAGAGTCGTTGAACGCGTTTCTCAAAAGCCCTTTTCTTCTCTAAAATTCAAAGAGTCCTCATGTTTATCCACCACATGGAACAGCAGTTCTTTAATATTTAAAAGAAAAAGAATTAACAGTTTCTGGTGCTGTGCTGTGGTGTTTGTGTTGTGTGCCAACATTTAATTGTTGTTCACAAAAAGGCTTAGGAACCATGACTGTTAATAAAAGGACTTGAAACTGGAAATGGCATGCATTGGCCGTGAAGAGGCATTATAGATCCCTCCTCAAAGATGTGATGAGTAACACCTGGGTGTAGATGCTTCTTGCTTCAGATCTTGCTTGGTTTAGCTAGGATTCTACCAAAATAGAGAAAGGGCCATTTCTCAATGATTTTGCCCATCTTGGAACCAGCTGTTTTGCTTCAGCTACATTTGGAACGATGTAAATGTCCCATGTGGGTTAGGGAACTGGAACAGCCCCTATTTTGTGTTTTCCACAAAAGCCTGTTCCTCTTTGTCTTTCAAATTTTGGGAAATTCAAAATGGCTGCCACCTTTAAAAACGGCAGCCTCCTTTGCCACTAACTGAAGCAAGAGTGCTTTAGAGTAGTGCTACTCAAAGTGGTGGTCTGTGGCAAGTTTCCATGAAACAAAGGCCCTTTCTGCATAGCATTTTCCATGCAAAAGGCATCTGGAGCGTCGCGTGATTGTGAGGAGCGATCTGCACAACGCACTCACAACTGTGTGATGCTCCAGGGGCCAGCAGGAGCCAATCGCGCACCTTTTCATTTTCGGCTAGAAGCCGAAAATGGTGTGTGATCACGCATTGCTCTCGGGCCCCACATGAACTTACCTGGTGTGCTTCCTGCCCCAGGGCAGCCTGGGAAACTCCCAGGCTGCACTGTGGAAAGAAGAGGCGGGGCTCTCGCGTGAGCAAGCAGCTCATGTGGAGCCGAAGGACCCCAGATGCGAGAGCCTCTCGCCGGAGGCACCACAGTGCCGGAAGAAGGTAAGGTGCGGAAAGAGCCAAAGAAACAGTTGTAGTCAATAGGTTCAAATACAGTCCCAGTAAGTAGCAGATCAGGAAAAAAAACCCTGCCAGTTCCGTACTCACCAACAAACAATGCTCTGTGAGGAGTGGCTTAGCGATTTGGGTACATTTATCATGGAGAAGGGAAGGGCCATTTCCACACTATACTGTTATAGTATTGTTATTCCACTTTCAGGATCCCATGGGATCTTGGGGTTTGCACTTTAGGGAGGAGCCTTTCGAATTCTCAGCCAGAGAGCTCTTGGTCTTCAGTAAACTACAAACTCCAGAATTCCACAGGATGTTGAAAGTGGAATAATAGCACTATAACAGTGTAGTGCTGCAATGGCCAAGGTTACAAGGTGACACAACACAAGGAAGGAGCAAGCCTGTTTTCTGCTGCTCCAAGACTAGGACACAGAACAACGGATTCAAACTACAGGAAAAGAGTTTCTGCCTAAACAATAGGAAAAGCTTCCTGAGAGTAAGAGCAGTTCGACAGTGGAATGCACTGCCTTGGATTGTGATGGAGTCTCCTTCCTTGGAGGTTTTTAAACAGAGGCTGGATGGCCGTTTGCTGGGGGTGCTCTGAGTGTGTGTTCCTGCATGGCAGGGGGTTTGACTCAATGGCCATTGTGGTCTCTTCCAGCTCTACAATTCTATGATTTCACAGATGAAAACTGGGACTCATGTGGCTAAGCAACATCCAAGCGTGGTCACGGTGGGAAATGGTATCAATGAGGAAGAATACACAAGCTAGATGAGCTAGGAGAAGCTGCAGCAGTGTGCTTTGCTATGAGGCTATTGGGAAGGGCAAGCATCCAACCCCTGTTACTTTTTGCCCTTTGAACTCAGTTTGTAAGCAGTTGAAGTAAGCCAAGGACACTGGGGGAAAGCAGAAGAGGAGAGAGAAACTGGGACATTTTAAAAGCAGCTGAAAAAGTGAGAGGACACAGGATTAATCAGGACTGTCCCCGCCAAATTAGGACAGCTGCAGGATATGGAGTCCCCGGCAGGACACAGGCCAACTGTCTGAAGTATTTGAATCCTGCCCCAGCAACTACAAATAAATATTCAGTTCTTGATGAAGAACAAGGAAGCAAAATGATTAATTAAAACTGTAGCTATAACACTTAACTACTTTAGAGTACCGTTACTAAACTGCAACTAATTACCTTTCCAACGTAAACTCACAAGTTCTGTGCTACTTGAATATCTATAGAAAATTCCATTTTTACAGGGCAGTCACAAGGCACGGTTGATTCACGTTTCATTTGAGAGTGCAGTACAGATAAATGCCCCGAAGCATGAGAAAGAGCTGTGACTGAAATAGGTTTATTAAAAATTTAAAGTGTGCTTTTCCATCAACTCTATTTTTAACCCTGACCAATTTTTTTAAATATTTGGATTTTAACTAGAAAAGAGTCGAGAAGAGGAGAAAAAGAATATCTTGCAAACCTCAAAAGATACTTTGGCTGAGATCAAGGAGAGGGCATGTAACTTCACACTCACAAAATTACACAGTGGTTGACCAACTCTGCCTTGTGAAAAAATTGCAGCATTGACCAACGGAATGCCCAATACACTCAACTGTGATCAGTAGTGCTCAGCAGTAGTCGCATAGGGATGGAGGGGGCGGGCAGTGGTTCACCCCAGACGGCAATGTTTTTGGGGCGTCCCCGTCCGTAGCCACGCCCCTGCGCACCCTGGTCACGCCCCCACATGCCCTGGCCATGCCCCCCCCCCACAGTGGCCATGCCTCTCATGTCATAGCCCTTCCTCCTCCCACCCATCCCCTCCACATACTCCAAGCTCCGCCACTGCTCAGCAATGAAACTCCGCTTATAGAACCTTGAACCGCATGCTGCTGTTCTGAATTGGACGGACAAAAATGCCCCATTGCTTCCTAAGAGAACTTAGAATCTTAGCATCATGGAGCTGGAAGAGACCACAAGGGCCATGGAGTCTAAGGTCATTTCCGCACTAGACTGTTATAGCGCTATGATTCCACTTTCAACATCCTATGGAATCCTGGGGTTTGCAGTTTGGGGAGGGGCTGGCCGACTCCTCCCAAAACTGGAAACCCCGGGATTCCATAGGATGTTGAAAGTGGGATCATAGCCCTATAACCGTCTAGTGCGGAAATGGCTGTACTCCCTGGCATGCAGGATTACACCATCAAAGCATTTCCGACAGATGGACACCCAAACTTTGCTTCAAAACCTCCAAAGAAGGAGACTCCATCAATCTCTGTGGCAGCATATTCCACTGTTGGACTGCTCTTACTGTCAAGAAGTCCTTCCTAATGTTTAGATGATATCTCTTTTCCTACAGTTTAAAACCATTGCTCCATGCCCAAATTTGCTTCATCTTCAATATGACATCCTTTCAAATATTTAAACGTAGCTATCATGTTTCCTTTTAGCCTTCTCTTCTCCAGACTAAACACTCCCAGCTTCCTAAGCTACTCCTCACTGGGCATGAGTTCAAGGCCTTACAAGTCACCAACAGGATTCTTTCAAATCTAATAGGGTTTGAAAGCCAGTGTGGTATAACAGTCTGTAGCTCCAGGGGGGCAGGGTTCAAACATTTATTCAACCATGGAAACTCACTGTGTGACCTTGGGCAATTCATACTCAATCAGATCGACAGAGCACACCTTGCTAGTTCCAAAAATTGATCTCTCTCCAGAAGCTTCCCAGGAAAGTAGGGTCGTGGGAGGGCTCATGGGAGGGGCAGGGGGCAGTATGGACTTTTGCACGTATGCACGTACGTAATGATATACGGAACCATGCCAAAAAAAAAAACAATCACAGCCAACAGGGACGGGGTAAGGAGATTAGTGAGAGCAGCCACAGCGGAGATAATGTGGATCTATGAACTTGCACTGCTCCGAATCAGCGTGGAACATACAAAGTAGCCCTGCAGAAGGACATAAGGGAAAGTCCACCTTGTTTCGAGCCCAGAAGATCCGGTAAGAAATGGCACGAAGTGATTCACCAGCCTTGTGCAGAAAGGGCCACTCTCTCACCCATGGAGGAAGGCAATGACAGGCACCTTCTGAACAAAAAATTGCAAGGAAAACCCTGTGATAGGTTCACTTTAGTGTTGCTATAATGGAAGGCACACAATAACAACTGAAAGGCATCCCTTCCTGTCCCCGCCCCCAATGGAGAGAAGAGGAAATTAGAGATGAACAGTGCAATGCTATGTGTGTTTTATTAATAACAAGGCCCATTGAGTTCCATGGGATTTATATCCAAGTCAATAAGCCTGGAGAATCAACAAAACAATTGCAAGAACCAAAGTTGGAAGGAAGAGCCATTTCAAAAAACCAGTTCTCCCAGTATTAATGGGTCAGTTTCACAAAGTGTGGGTGAAACCATCAATTCTCTCTAGGGTCTAGTTTTGTGCATGTGTATGTGCGTGTGAGTGTATGCCTTCAAGTTGCCTGTTGACTTATGGCAACCCCATGAATTTCATAGGGTTTTCTTAGGCAAGGAATACTTAGAAGTGGTTTTGCCAGTTCCTTCCTCTGAATTATAACCTACAGCACCTCGTGTTAATTGGCAGACTCCCATCCAAGTACTAACCCGGGCTGACCCTGCTTTGCTTTAGTTTTATCTCTGCACAAATTCTATGCATAGGCAATCCATTCATCAATACACTAAAACTCATACAATGCATTGACTAAGATTTGTTTATTTGTGTGGCAGTGCTCCTAACAATTAAGCCTTGATGGTTCCTAGAGGATAATTTTCCACAGATCTATGGAAAACCCCATCTTTTGCTTCTTCCAGCCAAACCCAGAATTTCCAAAATCTCCCTTTTCATCACCACCACTACATTCAGTCTCTCTTTCTCTCTCTTCCATGTGTGCATTGCAAGACAGTGCAGAATTTGGCTAGGTTCCTCAGCCTGGGCATGAGAGCTGTTCAAGCTGTACCTGCTTCTCTGATAATTTTGGATTTCTAATCCCAGTGCAAACAGGGTTTACATTATCAGCTTCTTCCTAGCCTACTGTAGCAGTAATAGCCTCACTTTCCCTTTGTTGTGGGCTGTTTATAGAACAGGAAGAGGAAAGCTCACACCTTGGAACATCTGCTCCGATCCTCAATGTAGAGAAAACCTTTCTTGTTGCTGTTTTTTTTTTAAAACATTTCCACCTGACCTGCAAAAGCCCAGGCCTGGTTTCAATTAAGAGGTCTAAAAAGCAAAGGAACTACAAAGTTCCTGCCATATTCTTTCTATACATGATTCATTTTTCTGATGTTTGGATGCAATGAGGTTCTTCCGATAAGGGCCACATGCTTGCAATCTGGAGAGCATTTGGTGAGTTTCACTCAGCTATGAATAAGAAATGCACACTGAGAATGCAGAGTTGGCGGTCTTTAACACTTTGCCAGTGAGAAAGTGCAGTAACTCCAGGGCAGAGGCGACCATCAATGTCGTAGGTAGCTAATTAGATGGTAGCTATGATGGTAGTGTGCGTGTAGTGGTTAGAGCACTGGGCCAAGACTTGGAAGGTCCATGTTTCAGGCCCCACTGAACCATGAAATGTACTAGGTGGCCTTGGGTTAAGCATTCAGTCCTAACTTGACCAACCCAGTAGGGTTGTTGTTAGGATAAAATGGAGAGAAGGCATTCTTGCATGCCACTATGAGCTCAGTAATAAATAAAGATGTCACTGGTAAGTATGTCACCAGCCTCTCCCTCATTCAAGCATGATGGAGGCCCAACATCTACCTAGAACCTCCAAGATTTGAGAAAACAGCTCACTCTTTTTTATGTATCCCCTCCCTTCAGCAAAAAGGCACACATTTTCAGGATTTTTTTCCCTAACATCCTATGGAATCCTGAAGTTTGTAGTTTAGGGAGGGGCCTCAAAGGCCTAATAATATAGTAACAACAACAACAACAGCTCTTTGGTTTCTCAGGCAGGAGTCTCCTACATGTCTAACTGGAAGTGTTGAGGACTGTGTAGGACCTCTTCCATTGACCTATGGGTCTTCGGTTATATGGCTGTGGGATTTTTATGGTAGATACCAAGAGACTATATTAGGCTAACCATCTGCAGACAGACAGATGCCATTACTAGGAGGCACTGAGAAATGTGGCTAAGGTAGACAACTGCTCCACATATTTGTTACTATGTGCCTTCAAACTGTTTCTGATGTATGGTGACTGCTACCATGGGGCTTTCTTGGCAAGATTTATTCAGAGGGGGTTTGCCATTGCCTTCCTCTGAGGCTGAGAGAGAGTGACTTGCCCAAGACTCTCTTGGAGGGGGTTTCCATAGCTGAATCATAGCCATTTCTGCCTTACCCTCTTATAAGCCATTTCCACACTAGGCTGTTATAGCTCTATGATTCCACTTTCAACATCCTATGGAATCCTAGGGTTTGCAGTTCTGGGAGGGACCAGTCGGCCCCTCCCAAAACTGCAAACCCCAGGATTCCATAGGATGTTGAAAGTGGAATCATAGCACTATAACAGCCTAGTACGGAAATAATGTATTATTCCACTTTAACATCCTGTGGAATTCTGGGGTTTGTAGTTGACTGAGCCCAAAGAGCTCTCTGGCTGAGAATTCTAAAGGCCTCTTCCTAAATTGCAAACCCCAGGACTCCATAGGAAGTTGAAAGTGGAATAATAGCACTATAACAGTATAGTGAAGAAATGGCCATAGCTTGAAGAGACCCCAAGGGTCATTCAATCCAAACCTCTTTTGCCATGCAGAAATACACAATCAAAATTTCCAACAAATGACCATCCAGCCTCCAAAGAAGGGGATTCCATCACCCTCCAAGGCAGAGAATTCCACTGTCAAAATGCTCTTACCATCAGACCTAAAGTTTAGGTGGAATCCATCTTCCTGAAGTTTGAAGCTATTGCTCCATAGTGTCCTAGTCTCTGGAGCAGAAGAAAACAAGCTTGCTCCATCTTCCATATGACATCCTTTCAAATATTTAAGCATGATTATCGTGTCACCTCTTAACTTTTTCTTCTCCAAGGAGGGTTTGAAATCCCTGGGGACTGAACCCTGTTCTCCCCATGTCTTAGTGCAATACTCAAAGTCCTTCAGCATGCTCGTTCCCTTGGTCAGTAGAGGGACCGGAAAACTTTTGCTAAGAAAAGTGAAAACTCCAAACTTTGTCCCAGGGTAATTCTTGGATTCCTTCTCGAGAGACAAAAGTGTCTACAAACGTGTCAAAAACAGCAATAAGGCAATATTCATTTGTTACCTAAGATTTTCCAGATCCTCCTAGACCAGTGGTTCTCAACCTGTGGGTCCCCAGATGTTTGTGGACTTCAGCTCCCAGAAGCCCCAGCCACTATGGTCAATGCTCAGGGCTTCTGGGAGCTGAAGTCCATGAACATCTGGGGACCCACAGGTTGAGAACCACTGTCCTAGACCATCTTTGTCTGCTGCCACAGTGACAAACCTACCACTTGCAGCATCTCCCACAGAGATGTTAATAGCAGGAGAGAGTGCCAGGGTGATGCCAGAATGGTTTGAAGCTCATCTCCAGGCCATCACTCACCTCTTTCAAAGCATAGAGCAAAAAGCAGTGACAGAAAGCCCACAGTTATCTGCAGTTCTGAGAACATGGGATGAAAATCAGAAAGTTCTGCATCCCAGATGGTCATAGGACAGGGACAGCTGGATCTTAAGGAAGTTACTTGTCTGCTGCTAATGGAGTTGAAATTTTATTTCTTCTTAACTGCCATCAAGTCACTCTATCTTCAATCATCTTGAAGAGCTCCTTTAAACTCAAGACTAAAATCTCAAATCTATTCGCCACTCCACTGGCAGGAAGGCTCCCAGCTTTTCCATGTGACTGTAGCAGCTAGACTGATATAGGAAAAGCTCCTGCATTTTGATGAAATATCAAGATGAACATTTTGAGCATTCAGGCAGGGGAGGCAGCAGCTGCCATTTTTCTTATGTACGATCAGCTTGGGCAAGTAAGGTAGGAAGAGGATGGATTGCTAAAATGACAAATAAATGGGTCCTAGAGCAAACCAGTCCTGAAGTCTCCCAAGAAGCCAAGATGTCTAAACTGAGGCTGTCATACTTTGGACATATCATGAGTTGCAATGGCTTCAATCTTCAGGAAAAGAGATTTCACCTAAACATTAGGAAGAACTTCCTGATGGTAAGAGCTGTTCGACAATGGAATATGCTGCCTGGGAGTGTGGTGAAGTCTCCTTCTTTGGAAGTTTTTAAACAGTGGCTGGATGGCCATATGTCAGGAATGCTGTGATGGTGTATTCTTCCATGGGAAAACTGGGATGGCCTTTGTGGTCTCTTCCAACTCTCTGATTCTATGAACTGTACAAATGTGACAATGGGTTTTAATATCCTGTGGGTTTTAACTATGTCTTCTTAATTGTTATAAGCTGCTTTGAGTTCCAGCCTGGGAAGAAAGCGGGGAACAAACAAACAAACAAACAAACAAACAATACAGGACAAATATGGTATCACTCCCTGGCATGTTGGGAAAAAATGGGCAGCCTACTACATCAGATAGGTTGAGAAGCACTCTTATAAATAATTTTTCAAAAAATAACAAATTGCCATGAGAGGCAATTCATTTGACAGAAGGCCACTTTTCTAATTCTAACAAGGAAGCGAAGTGTGACAACCAAACAGAATGGGTTTGCTGATCACTGCAAAAAATCTTTGTGGAGAAAAGTGATGGAGAGTTATAGAATTTTCTGTAAAGTTCATTTTTAACTCTGCTGTAACTTATTCCTTCATTATTTAACATGTCTTTGTCAGAAGACGACGTCACTTCATTATCATGGGGTAATGTAAAGTATGTTCAATTTCTTCTTTGCTTGGTTTTTAAAGGTATAAAACAAAATAACAATAGTAAACAATCAAGATGAGAAGTTTAGAGTACAAGGTTAACCGCCATAAAATGCATGGAATAGGAATGATGCAGTTCTACTCATTAGAGCTCATGACAGTTTCTTTTTGGCTTGTAAATTAGGCAGATCTATTAATACCATTTTTGGAGCATTAAATTCATGGTTTGCTTCATGCCAGAAGCTCAGGGGAATTAATAGTATGTGTGTTCTTATTCAATTAAAAAAAATCCAATTACTGAGTATTCGGTTAAAACAGACCAAAAAAACAAAACAAAAAACAAGTTAATCCACTAAACATAAAAAGAAGCTCACTCTTTATTTGCATATTTAGTTTGGCCAATATCCTACGTACCAGTGCCTCAAACCCCAGGATTCCATAGGATGTTGAAAGTGGTATAATAGCACTATAACAGTCTAGTGCGGAAATGGCCTTTGTTCCACCACTGCAATACCCTGGATGGAAAAGGGTTTCATGGATGTTTGTGACCCCTATACCTAAACTACCAAAAGGATTCCAGCCTTTATTTATATCCCTCCTTTCTCTGGGTGCAGGACCCAAGGCTGCTTACAACATTGAAACAAAATACAGCTTAAAAAGGTAAAATTGACTAAGCTAAAACCAAGCACTGGGTAAAAGCAGTTTTAAAAGATTTTGAAAGGTCAGCCAAAACAGTTAGAATATGAATGTAAAATATATGTGTGTAGATATAAGTGTATATTTTATACAGATATAAAGGTTTCTAACAAATATAATGAATCACTAAAATAATCAATTATTAAAATTAATGCAGTACATAAAGGGAGTGATAATATAGTGGGATTTAATAATAGTATTTCAATACAGTTAATAATATGGATTTTTGAAATGGAAATGTATGGAATATAAGAAATGTAGGAAATTTAGAAGTTAAAGTAGTTTGAGAATATAAATAAAAAGAACAACACATTTAAAGCAGCAGAAAGTAATGAATCTAAGGCCATTTCCGCACAAGGCGAGGGAATCACCCCGTGCCGGTACTTACCAGACTTCTTGGCTCCACGCTTGGGTCCAGGCTGGTTTGGAGCAGTGCATGGCTGCCGCTCCGCACTGCTCCGGGGACGAAAATGGTGGCTTCCGGTTGGTCGAGGCTCTCCACCAACCGCTGAAGCTCGCCAGCCTAAAACCCGCCCCCAGCAGATCGCAAATCTGCACTGGAGCGCGGGCACGGAGTGGCGCGCTCCGTGCTTTTGAAAGACCTGTTTCAAGCGGTCTTTCAAAAGCACGCTGGATGACCACTTTGGGTCGTTCCGGAGCGGGCTGAGGTGCAGAACTACACTAAGTAGGTCTGAGCCAGTCCGCTCCCAGGTGCAGACGTCCTCCCTGGAGGACGCTCTGCACCGTTTCTTTAAGCCCGTGCGGAAATGGTCTAAGTACATTTTCATATCATGGAGCTGTTTGCAACAAGGGTAGGAGCCATTTTTAATTAGATGTAGTTGTTGTTGTTTAGTTTAGTATAATTTGATTATCAATTTAGTTTTAAGTATGGTACATACCTATATCATTTTTGGGGGGTATGTTTAGTGTAATTGTTTATGTAGGTTGATTGGTTGTCTTTGTTATATTGTTGTTTTGTTTTGTTTTATGTATGTAAAATTTCTATTTTAAAAAAAATTAACACAGCACAGTCCACACTGTAAAAAGCAGAATGGGAGAAGCTTCATAGGGTATAAATCATTTGTTGAAGGAAAAAAGATTTCCCCTTTTCCCTTTCAACGGATGATTTATGCCCCATGCACTTTCTTCCATACTGCTATTTATAGTGTGGACTGTTCAGTGTTAATTTTAATAATTGATCATTTTAGTGATTTATTATGTTTGTTGGAAATCTTTACACATACACATACACACACAAACACATACTTTATACTCATATCTTAAATCTTTATGGTTACCTTTCATTATTTCAGTGAGTGAAGTCTTTGCCCACAAGGAATTGAGCAGAGGAGTACAACACACACACACACACTTTTAAGATACTGAAGACAGGCCTTTTCTGCACGTTACCTTATCGCAGAGGTGTGGGGGGTGCCGTTTGCGCAAGTGGGTTCTTGCGCGAGGTGCTCTCTTCACTGCTCCTTTGTCCCGCAGTTGGCTTCCTGGTCGCGTGACCACCCTGCCCCTTCCTTCCGCAGTGCAGCCTGGGAGCTGTAGGCTGAGCAGGGGGAGGAAGCGCAAGCGGCGCGCCTGGGACGACATACCACAGCGCAGGTAAGTGCACGCGGGCCCCGGGAGCCTTGCGCGACTGTGCACCGTTTTCAGCTTGAAGCCGAAAATGAAAAGGTGCATGTGCAGTTCGCGTTAGGCTCGTGAGGCGCATCATACAGACCACCGCTCCCATTTACTCCCACCGCTCAAGGGGCCCTCTTGCAAACGAAACTGCGTGTGAAAAGGCCCTGTGTCTGCATTACCCAGTTAAACCACATTCATACCACTTCAACTACCATTGTTCTATCCTATGGAATCCTAGGATTTGTAGTTTAGTGAGGCGCTTAGAATTCCCAGCAGTAAATTCCAGAAACTATAAATCCCAGGATTCCACAGGATGTGTAATGATAGTGACAGTGGTACTGTACTGATATAATGTGCTTTTTAAATTGAAGTTTATTTCAACTGTGTTGTAACTTTGGAACTAAGAGTTTTTAAAAAAACTATATTATGCTTTTCAAACATTGTATACTGCCTTGAATTCCATGCTGGGAGAAAGGCAGTGTGTACTATATATAAAACAAAGTTTGCACGTTTTGTTTGTCTGTGTCAGGTGACATATGATTGGCTGTGTGAGCAAAGACCTCATATGATTGGCTGCCTGAGAAGATTCTATGGAATCCTGGGGTTTGCAGTTTAGAATTCTCAGCCAGAGAGCTCTTGGACCTGGCCAGTTGCTAGGGAGATGAGGCCTAGCAGCAAGGAAGAGGGCAGTGTATTCCCTCGGGAACCCAACCTCTGTATGCTAATAACTCTGAATAGAGACTGGATTGGGGAATATGGGGAAAAGTTACAGGTACTGGACAAGACAGTTTGGGGAATTAGAGACACAGGATCTCAAATCTTTCTAACAAGTATTGCCTATGAGAAAATAAAATCTCAGGCAACACTGGGTATGTACACTAGTTAATAAATAAATAAATACAGTAGGACTGCATTTCGTGTGAGTTCATTTTATGCCGTTTCAATTATATGCTGGCTCCTAGCACTGCTTGTGTTGCTCATGGCATCCGGCCGTTGAGCCTCATGCTGCAGACTCTTCTCATGGTATCTAGTGTTCCCGGGTGCTGCTGTATTGGGCTGGCTGAGCAGCGTTGCTTGTGGTATCTTGTGCTCCTGAGTGCTGCTGTTTCATGCTGGTGAAGTGTTCTTGCTATTGCAATTGATGAAGTTTCCTCTTCTGATACATCAGAAGGTCAATACTGATGGTTTTCAGCGGCCATGACGCCTTCCTTGTTCATTTTGGGTAAGAAACAAAGGGTTCTACTTTATACAGAAAAGTTTTATAATGCACTATATCCTGTGCTATATGCAGGCCTACTGTAATAAATACTCCCAACAAAGGTACAATGCCACAAAGACCGCATTAATTCTAGGCTGAATGAAAATTAGATGAAACCTGGTGGCACAGTGGTTAAATGCCAGTACTTCATTGGTTACTGTAAGTCAGCTGATGCCTGGTGGCGCAAGAGAGCCCTGATGGTGCAGTGGTTAAATGCTGGTACTGCAGCCACAATGTTCTGAGTTCGATCCTGCAGGGCTCCATGTTGACTCAGCCTTCCATCCTTCCATAGGTCAGTAAAATGAGTACCCAGCTTCTTGGGGGTAAGTAGCTAACACACATTGTATTAGGGAGTGCTTTGCATTAATAAGTAGCATACAAATGTAACTGCTATTGCTAACATCAACTTTGGGAAGGGACCACAGGCCAGTAGAAGGGCAGGCATGTGTTTTGCAAGCCGCTTCAATTTTTGGCATCTCCCATTCAAAGAATCTGTTAACAGATGATGAGGGGAGACCTTTTCCTTCCACTCTGGAGAGCTTCTGCCAGAACTTAGAAGCCTGTCCATGCCGGCTGGGGGTTCTGGGAGACGTTGTCTTAAAAAGTAAGACTTAACCCCTTTCCGCATGTGGGAAAGGAACTACGCGAAAACGGGACTCACCGGAATTCTTTGGCATCTGGTTGAGTCCGTCGGGACGAGGAGCAGTGCAAGCTCGTTGCTCCGCACTGCTCCAACGTCCAAAATGGCAGCTTCCGGTTGGTGGAGGCTGTCCACCAACCAGAGAAGCTCGCCAGCCTAAAGCCCGCCCCTGGCAGATATGCAGGCATGCGCTAGTGCACTCCTGCAAATCTGCACTGGAGCACGGCGACAGAGCAACACGGAGTCACACACTCCATGCTTTTTAAAAACCACTAAAAAGAGGTTTTTAAAAAACACGCTGCGCGACCAGTTCCGGTCGCTCCAGAGCAGACTGAGATGCGGAACTGCAAAAAGCAGTCTGCCCCAGTCCACTCTACAGTGCACAAGACTTCCGTCGGAGGTTGCTCTGCACCGTTTAAAAAGCCCAGTGCAGAAAGTGCCTTAGGCTACATAGTGGACTTGGTTCTAGAAGACACAGACTGCAGTTCTTCTGTGGGTTCTCCTCTACCTCTTCTGCAAATGGATTGTATGGTTCTGGGTAAGCCAAACATCTTCCATCCTTAGATTCTTACCTGTAAAAACCAAAAGGAATGATTTTATTGCTGAAGATTTTTGGCAGGGGCAAGCACATTGAAGGCCAGAGAGCACACCACAAATTAGAAAATAGGAAATAATTAGGAAATAACACCGAACAAATATCACCTCACTCTTTATGCATACATTATTTGCTCAATGATTTCTACATAAGAGGAATGCTACGAATGGACGTGACTTGAAGCACAGTAGGTTGATTCTTTCTTCCTTCCTTCCTTTCTTTCTCTCTCTCTCTCTGTTTTTCCTAATTAGAAGCCCTACTTAACAATTCATTGCATGCTATTTTAAATTGGCAGTGCCACTGACAATCTATCCAGCCAGATTGTTTTGAGGAGGATGTTACAAAACCCATTACTTACCATGGGTGCTTTGGGATGTTTGGCTGCAGATGTTTGGCTTGCAACACAATGAGACTGTTGTTTCCTTAACCTGCAGATAGGCACTGATGCCAGCTGGGTGAACACACTGCCATTGCTTGTGCAACTGGGCCACTCAGTAGACATTGCAAAGCTTCCCTCTTATTTGATCAATGGGAAAGGAAATGGTGATAAAATGCTATGAATTTCCCCAGGATCTCACCTTCCTTTACACCACAGGTGGGCAAGTGCGGCTCTGGGGCCACATGTACCCCCCTCAAGACTGCTTTGCAGCCATAGATTCCTCCAGACTTTTTAGCCCATCCTTTTTCTGATCAAAAGCAGAGAAAGATTTGTCTGCCCTGGGGTTTATCCACACTTCACAATTATAGCAGTTCGATATAACTGCTGTAACTCCATCCTCTGAAATCTTGAAATTTATCATTTCATGAGATACTTAAGAATTCTCTGCCAGAGAGCTCTACTACTATATTTCAAGGGATTGCACTAGATAATTCTGAAAAACTTACCAAACTACAAATCCCAGATTTTGTAGGAGGAAGCCAAAGCAGTTAAAGTGGTATCAAACTGCTGTAGTTGTGCAGTGTGGATACAGCCCCAGAAACTTATAAGTGCAGTAATTTACCTTTTCCTTATGTTGCATCTTTGTTTAACATCAAAAATTACCTGGTTTTCAAAACCAGAAGTGGACTTCTGGCAATCTCTGGAGTTATTAATTTTATAAAATAAATTTGGAATATTTTGACAATCTGGATGGTCCTGTCCTGAGAGCTCCAGTGGCCGATGGCAATGCTAGTTGGAGGATTCTAGGGCTGTGAACCCATATTGGAGTTGCATAGCATGAGACTGTATTATGTGAGCTTAGTGTTGAATGGAAATGTTGTGGAAACGAGTGCACAACCAAACATTGAAACACATGCAGGCTGGAACTCATAAATGAATGCACAACCAATTATGTATCCCCTCTCAGCCCACCAAGGTGATGTACAATGGAGAGCCAGCATGGTTTCAGTGGTGGCCTGGGAGTCCAAGAGACCAAGGTTTGAATCCCCATTCATCTGTGGAAACTCATTGGATGGCCTTTGGCAAGTCACACTCTCTCAGCCTCAGAGAAAGGGAATAGTAAACCCCCTCAGAACAATTCATGATAAGGTTTGCTTTAGAGAGACACACACAAAATTAAAACATGAAACTATTTTAAAAGAGGTGGAAAAAAACTGACTTAAAATATGTCTAAAAATATTTAGAACCAGACCATTAAAGCAGCCAAAACTGTTTCAAGGACTGAAGTGTCTGCTAAACAGCATAGCCTTAGCTGTCTGCAGAAACTCAAAGGAGGTGAAACCAGCCTGAACTCTTTTGGGAGGGAGTTCTGCAGCTGAGGTGCTGTGATGGAGAAAGGATGCATTCTTGAGGAATCAGAGCAGCTGTAAAAGAGACATCTGGTTGGGTGTGTACGTGTTAGAATTTGATGTTGCATCATTTCAGTCTAATGGAAGTTTGGCTGGCTCAGTGTGATTGTTTCTTTCTCCTGCGAATCATTCAGCACCATAATGAGACTGCTGAGTAATTATGCAGAGAAATAAGGGCAGGCATCTGGTTAGTGACTTACACGTGTCATGGAATATGTCCAGAGAAGGGCAACTGAAATGGTAGAAGGCCTGGAAACCATGCCCTATAAGAAGTGACTTAGGGAGCTGGGTATGTTTAGCCGAGAGAAGAGAAGGTTGAGAGAAGGTGACATGATAGCCGTGTTTAAATATTTGAAGGGATGTCATATGGAAGGCAGAGCAAGCTTCTTTTCTGCTGCTTCATAGACTAGTCCCATTTCTACACAACACTTTTATAGCGCGATTATTCCACTTTCAACATCCTATGGAATCCTGGGGTTTGCAGTTTTGGGAGGCCCCTCTGAAACTGCAAACTCCAGGATTCCATAGGATGTGGAAAGTGGAATAACCACACTATAAGAGTGTAGTGCGGAAATGGCCTAGGACACGGAGCAATGGCTTCAAACTACAGGAAAAGAGATTCCACCTGAATATTAGAAAGAACTTCCTGATGGTAAGAGCAGTTCAACAGTGGAATGTGCTGGTTTCGAATGCAGTGGAGTCTCTTTCTTTGGAGGTTTGAAGAGAAGCTGGATGGCCATCTGTCAGGAGTGCTTTGATTGTGTTTTCTTGCATGGCAAAATTGGGTTGAACTGGATGGCCCTTCAGGTATCTTCCAACTGCTTGATTCCATTATCTCCTTGATGCTGGCTGTTGGCCAAGATCTTGAGAAGATTGTGGCAATACTGCTGCGCGCACTTTCCTGAGGGTAAACCCTGTTGAATCCAATGGGGTTAAATTCTGGAAAGAGTGCATAGGACTCTTTGAATAGCATGCATAAGTCCAACCTCCCTTCCTAAAGTTCTGACACAAATACCTCTTTATAGCCCTAGGTTCATAATATTTCATAGACTGGCTGCTGAATCAATTAAGACTCAAATGGTTAACTGAATGAAGACTGTCTTGAAATTGCCCCAGGGAAGGGAGGAAAGAAGGCCTGATCTAATTTCCATCATCCCATCAAGCTGCAAGTCCCTGGTTTCTTTGGGGAGTGTCAAGACAGTTAAACTAGTATGAAACAGATACAGGTTTATAGTACAAATATACACTTCATGGTAACTGGTGGATCCCCTGTCAGTGGGTCTGTTCTGAGTTTTACTTTGTACCTTAAAAGAGCTATTCAAAGTGCTGAACTTCTAATTAACATCAGCACTTTGAAGAGCTCCCTTAATCTCTAGACTAAAACCCAGAGCAGAGTCACTATTCCAGTGATACGGACAGCCTCGCCTGCTAAGGATCATAGTGCTTGTAGCAAAAATGGATTGGTTGGAATCCACTTAGTGTCTTCTGTTTGTCTAACTCCATGAAAGTAGTTGAACAGTTTTGTTTGATGCACCACATCCTCATTCAGTTCATGGTTATGGAAGTCATACATACAATGCCATTGCACATTCTGATGTGCATGCAGAAGTGGAAGGGGGCACATAGATATGCATAGGTGGATACACACATTTGGTGGTGCCTTCAGCTGCATATTGGCTGCGTTGGTGCAGTTGTGCAATGTTGCTGTTCAACACAAAGGTTGCTCCACTGAGCAGCTCCAATGTAGGATCTTAGCCATTGAGTTGCCACATTAGACATTTGACACATACTTATTATACTTTAGGAAGGGTTAAACAGTCTTTTGCAACAGGGGAATCTTATGTGTCTAAACTAAACCCTTAGGAATTCCACCAGGCACTAGACACATAATGTGATTACACTGCCTGTTGAACAGTGCCTTGTTCAAACTCCTATCCAGCATATTTTTATGGGTGTCCTGGGGAGGTTTATTGAGTTACTACTTCCAGTAAAAAGAATACTGTTTTCAGAATGCCTTTGGTATACACTGGCCTTACAGATCTGTATAAAAAGCAGATGGAACTATTCAACTGGATGATTTGCTTACTCAGTTTCTGCACCTCTGTTGTTGTTTTTTAAAGGAACTCAATTAAAAGATGTCACGCCATGCAAATCTAATGAAATGAGACCCAGGGAGAAGTAGGTTCTTTAACTAGCGAGGAGAAGACAGCAGCCTTAATTGGGTTTCTATCTCTTTGCTCAGCAAAATAGACATACTGTCAACTTTATTCCTTTAGAATTCATAGCCTTTTTCTTTCTTTAAAAAGATAACAATCTTTTAAAAGACACATTTATTTATTTGAGTAACCACAAGGAATTCTGCTTTGTGGCTGACCTGGTTCCCATGTCCATGCTGAACAGCTGATGTGCTGGAACAGATATAGGAAGTCGTGTAGCTTAGAAATTAGGAGCCATCAACCCAGGACCCAAATGTGGACTGCGAAGCCTCTCTATTTAGATGTCCAGACTCTTTGTGTTTCATGCTCTCATTTTCCCAGGTCATAACCTGCTGTGAGTTATTGATATTATTTATACAGCCCTGTTCTGTCCCCCAAGTAAACCCCTGATGGAAGAAACCTTGAATAAGCTGGGACAGGAAAATGTTTTGATTCAAATTTCTTGCATACTTTTGTTGTTATTGTGTGCCTTCAAGTAATTTCTGTTGGGGAATTAAGAGATTTTTAGTAATAAGTCTCCCAATCAGCAGAGTATTTTATAATGCACAGGCAGAAGTTGAACACCAGTCCCACTTCATCATCTCTACCCGAGTCATACTTAATCTAGCTCAAAATAATCTAGCTCTAGTTGGTTAAATATATGAAAAGTTTACTCACAACATCTTGTGCATAGTCTACACAGGTTCAATTCTTGAGGAAAGTACGATGAAATTAAGCAGTCACATGCTTGCTGAAAATAATCCCTGTTGGGAGGTCTCAGAGCATGCTTTCAGCACAAAAGGCAAAGATGGAAGAGGAAGAGGAAGAGAACATGAAGTGGGCGTTGGCCAAACAACAGGAAGTTTATTCTAGGTAGTCTACTCTGTACCTACAATACACATGCAAACTAACCAACCAGTTAATTAAGCATGCAAAGGTTGCCACTCCCAACAATTTCTGACTTTCACAAACCTATCACAGGGTTTTCTTGGCAAAATTTGGTCAGATGGTTTGCCTTTATGTTGCTCTGAGGCTGAGAGTATGTGATTTGCCCAAGGTGGGTTTCCAGGACTGAGGGAGGATTCAAACTCAGATCTCCAGAGTCGTAGTCCAGTGCTCAAACCACTATTAGTTATCCATATATTAAATTTCCACCTAGCTTTTCCAGTCAAAATACTACTCAAGAACACTTTTATCTATAAAATACAAAGTGATTGTTATAACCTGTCACTTTTGCAAGTGACATGTATCAATACAGCAAATAATCACCAGGATCCTACATCAGAGCCATAGTTATGAATGCATAACTTCATCTTATCTCCCAACCCAACTCCCCAAACCTATCCTTAACATCCAGCAGCTGCATGGAGCGATGGAGATCTGTTCTCCTGCTGATCGGGATGCAGCAGGATGATGTTTCCAACTGCCTCTCATCAGGGACTTGTGGTGTGACATAGTTGTAGACTGCTGGCAGGAGGGGGCTGAAAATGTAATCCTGCTTTATTGCGGTTGCCAACAGAACAGACTGCCATCTCTCACTGTGGCTGCTGGCTGTTAAAGTAGGTTTGCGGGGACATCTAGGTTATGAATCCATAACTGCAGTGTAGGATACCAGGCAACATTTCTTTGAAGGAAACTGATATCCCTGTAGAACAGCCATAGGAGACTCTGCTTGCTTTTGAAAAATCATGCAAAGGAGAGGAGGAAGACAGGAGAAGACAGAGGGTATATGAGAATGTTTTTTCCTTAATTTTTCCCTATTACCTTTTTTTTTTTTTAATGTAATGGGGACTGCTACTGTAGGAATATATGACTCCCACGGAGCATTTTTGTGTGGCTGTGTGGATACAAGTTTCATCTTTCTACATGCTTTTGATCTCACTCTGACAACCATGTAACTGCTATCTACTTGGTGCTTTAATAGTAATTCCATCAGTGCCTCTGAGGAAGTGGATTGAAATCCAGAAACCTCACGCTAAAATGAACCAGTTAGTCTTAAGGGTGCCACTAAATTTCTTTTTCTTCCTCCCTCCCCCTTTCCTTTTTATGCTGCAGCAGACTAACACATCTTTTTGAAAAACCACCCCACTATCATTTTCTCAGGGCTCCTGTGTGAACTCGTATTTGTTCAGATTATGCAAACCTTTGAGCCATCATTAGCGGTAGTGGTTTGAGCATTGGACTACAAGCCTAGAAACCAGAGTTCGATTCCCCGCTCAGCCATGGAAACCCACTGGATGACCTTGGGCACATCACACATTCTCACACAAGAAAACTCCGTGAGAGGTTTGAATTAGGGTTGTCCTAAGTCAGAAATGACCTGAAGGCAAACAATAACAACAATGCAAATCTTTACAGGAAAAAGAAACTGGCAAAACTCTCTCTGATTATTCCTTGCCCAAGAAAACCCTATGAAATTCATGGGCTCACCATAAGAGGCAACCTGAAAACACAAAGGCTCTTTTAACTTTGGCAGTAGTGCATCTTAGGCAGCTCGAATCCATATCTGTACAAAGATAACTAAAAGGGGAAATTTTACTGTACGCCCAATAATCAAAATACATGCTCTTATTGCATAGGGTGAGCACTAAATGGTCAACACATGTAACGAGCTAATACAGCCCAATTGCTTCAGAGTGGAGAAAATATTAACTCAAATTAAGCAAATTCACAAAGCTGGCAGGTGTTTTAAGATCTAGGTTGTCATTTAGATTCAAGTTGCAGGAGGTGGCTGGGTCTAAGCAAGCCAAGAGGTGAAGGAAAAACAAGAGAGAGGTTTGCCAGGAAAGCATATGGGGCATGTATTGGGTAGAGTGCCCCTAAACTACACACAAGCACACTATAGAAAGAGGTAATAGGCAGAGGGAGCTGACAATGCAAAGAAAATGTTCTGAAAAACTGATGGAGGCTTGATGGGGGCTGGAATCCTCATGGTGTCTTAGGCATGTGTAAGTTCCCCTAAAGAAGCAGGTGGACATTTTTGTCTAATATGGAACATCCTCATTCATTTCAAGATTGCAGAAGTAGAGTTGCACATGAAAAGCCATTGCACTATTTAGTTGTGTATGCAGTTGCCCATTTGCACCACAAGACTTGCATAGCATAACTTAATGCATCACTGTGCATGTGGAAATTTATGCCATGCAATCCTGATCTAGGCTTCCAGCCAGACTTTACCTTTCCTCTCACTAGACTTTCCTGAGGAGAAGTGGGGAGCATTCTACTTCTAGTAGGGAAAATGGATTCACAAAATTTTCTGGCTACAACCCTGGATTCTGGAGGATTTGAGAGAGTAACATCAGGTAAGCCTAGACTTCTAGGTTCCTGTGATTTTCAGCTTAACAAGACCTTCAAGACTACAAGGCAAATAAAGGTCCTTCTTGTCAAAGACAGAAACAGCAAACAAATCCTGCTCCTAGAATGAAATTTGCTTTGGAATCTGGAGTCTTTTGTGTGGCTCTGGCATGGAGAAAAGATACTTAAGCTGTACTGATACTCCTCAAGCTTGCATATTTCAAAATCTTTGCATGAACTCAAAATCGTACATCCTTTTGCCAAAAGGCAGGAAAAGGATAAAAGAATGACTAAAGCTCACCTGGTTAAGATGGGAGAAATTATGACTGCATTTTGACTTTAAAGAGAGCAAAATGCCACGTGGATCACTCTGCTCAAAGGTGACCTTCCCCATCAGTACGATTTCCTTGTCCATAAGGTATTGTTTGCTAACTGCGGGATGTCACACAGAGAAAGGGAAGTCTTTGCCTGGGGGAATCCAACAATTTTGCCTGCATTTCTGACACCCGGTTAATGGCTGTTAATGAAGTCACATTCCTCATTTCCTCCCAATATACGTGCTGGCTCAAAGATTTGGCTACAGAATTTTTCTTTAAACGAAAAAATATTGGAACTCTTCCTCTTTCCCGTGCCACGCAGGATTCCAGTTCAACCAGCAGGTTTATGTATATAGACACAACAATTTTGCCCTTGATACAGCATAAATTTGGAATACTTGGCAACACTATGCAAATATGGGCCAAGATGCTATATTAGGGAAATGAAGCATAACTTTACACTCACAGAATCATGTGCCAGTTGTACTACCTGCCACCTCATTAATGAACAGAGACATACTGCAACTGAAGGTGCAAATAAATGTTAATGAATATCTGCATGTGCAATGTACATATAGATGTATGCAATGGCACCACATGTGCCATTCTGCTTCTCTAACTGAATATGGCCATCCTACACTGGACAAAAATGTCTAACTGCTTCCATAAGTGAACTTATGCACATTTAAGTCACCAACTGGATTCTGCTATATCTTAAAGTAAGGTTACCGTATGTCCTCCTTTTTCCAGACATGCTTTTTTCTTCAGAGCTAAAATTTTTCCCCAGGTGGATTTTCAAAATGTCAGAGGGAGGGTACTAAAAATGTCTACTGCTGCTTCACCTCCTGCCCATCACTGCTGCCTCTTTATTACTGTTTCACTGTCTTCTCCAAGAGCTTGGCTAGGTGAAGGGTCTTAGGCCAGCCCAATGGAGCACTCAGATGGAGAAGGACAGAGACTTGGTGAGTGTTGGGAGGAAGGGGAAAGGAGACAGACCCAGAAGGGGAAGGCAAGCCAGGTGAGCAGGGCAGCTGAAGGAGTCACAGGCCATGCAGGGCTAATGGAACAAGGTGGTTTGGTGGATGCCATGCTCTGAGTAACTCTCAATCCACAAACTTTACTCTGAGGTAGATAGAAGTGTTTATCTGTAGCAAAGCAAGCAATGCAACACACTTCTTCCGGAGTTGCTGAGACTGAGGCATACATGGTGGTTATAGGTTTTATACCTTTCCATATAAATTTAGGCACACAAAGTTATGATTGGAGAGGAATCATAAATTTAACATCACCCCACATTTTTTGACATTTCTCAGACGTGCAGTTATTTACCTGCCTTTCATCTTTGGGCAGGAGGTTCCCTTATCCCTAGACACTCTGAGTTCCCAAAACACCTTTTGGTGCTTTTGTTTTTGCCTGCTCTGATCTGTTCCCCCTTCGTCAAATACATTGTAGCACAGAGAGATAAAACAATTAACCTACATTAGTGCTTCAAACAGATGCATTGTTGCAACTATCAATTAGCATTTGATATTTTGTAGTGCTTTGACCAGCCTAGAGTTCCCTACCATGTCCAGTAGATATGCTATGGCAGGGGCCATTTCTGCACTAGACTGCTATAGTGCTATTATTCCACTTTCAACATCCTATGGAATCCTGCACCCCAAAAGCCCCTCCCTAAACTGCAAACCTCAGGATTCCATAGGATGTTGAAAGTAGAATAATAGCACTATACCCATCTAGTGTGGAAGTGGCCAAGAGCTATATATCCTGACAGTGGAGTAGGTAAGCTGGCTGTTTGAAAAGGTGGGGAGGGGGGAAAGGAAGGCAAAATTTTTATTTAAATAAAATGAACATTAGGAACATTAGCAGTTCTTACAGCATTGGAAACTCATGTGAGAGATCTCTTTTTCTTCCTGGATAAAGAGGGTATGGTCCATCGCTTACATGGAAAAACAAACACACCAGATAAAAGCATCAAAGAGGCAAACTGATGGAGACAAAGTTGCTTCAATCTGGTATCCATTTATCATATATACAAGATTTGAAACCACATCATTCAAACTTCTGGAACAACATTTGAACCTTTGGATTAACCTATTTTAGAAAACAGACATCTAATTAGCATATTTTGACCTACTGATATTGAGTTGATGTGCAGACCTTACAATTAAGTTAAATGCTATATTGTTAATTTATTTTTGATTTTTATTGTTCAGCATCTTGTTTTTTGTAATTTTGTTAAAGACTATTTGTTTTTTAAAGGTGAGCCTAAATACCATTAAACCACCACATCCTATCTGATCTTGGAAGCTAATCAAGGTCAGCCCCAGATGACCTTGGATGGGAGACTGTCCATGAACCCCAGCTATAGGCTATATTTCAGAGGAAGGAACTGGCAAAATCACCTGTGAGTATTCCTTGTCTAAGAAAACCCTATGAAATTCATGAGGTTGCCATAAGTCAACAGCCAACTTGAAGGCAACACACACAAACACATTTAAAGTGAGAGTTGACATAACAATTGGTGGTTAAAGTAATCAATTGGTATATTTTGCTCTTCAAAATATGTTTTCAAAAGTAGCTTCGCTTTCCCTTTTCTGGTCAATGTGAGTTTCTCCTGAAATACCTCCTCTGCAAGAAAAACCAAGATTCCAGAGAAATATATCTGCAGAGCTGTGTGGATTCTCTTCTCCCACCCTTCTTCCCCCACCATTGAACATTGCTTTGAAGGTAAGTCTTCAACCTAATTTCTCCTTTTGCCATGGACTGCTGCTGTGTTCACAGGACTGCTTCTTCTCTATTTCTTGGCAAGAAAACAGGATGGTTAGAAAATGAGATCTAGCTGGCTTTGCCTACAGTGATCCATGGGCTCTGCTTGTAATAACTTTGCCTCTTCCCCACCAGGGTAGATGCCAGACACCACTGGGTTCATGGCTGAATGGATCTCTCCCGCTGCTTTGAGAACATGATGTTCAAACATCAGTTTGTCCCACTTTCCCCTTTTGCAATGGGTGGGTTGGAAAGCCTGTATTTCCATATTGCTTTGCAGGGAGTGTTTCTGTTGGCTTGGCCTGCATAACTCTCTGGCTCCACCTATGCCCTCCACCCAATTATAGAATCTTAGAGTTGGAAAGAACCATAAAGGCCATCTAGTCCAGTCCCCTGCCATGCAGTAATATACAGCAAACCTTGTTCCAGGACCCAAGCAGGACTCTTCCCAACAGCCACACCCTTGAGACATGAGTGGAACAGTACTTACGGCAGCCAGTGTGGGTGGAAAAGGGAGACCCCGGGAATCTGGCAGCATTTATATAAGAAAGACTTGTTAATTAGGCCAAAGCTAGGCAGGACACTGAGATTATGGGCCTTTCTGCACTACACTGTTATAGCGCTCTTATTCCACTTTCAACATTCTATGGAATCCTGGGTTTTGCAGTTTAGGGAGGGGCATTTAGAATTCTCAGCCACAGAGCTCTTTGGTCTCAGTAAACTACAAACCCCAGAATTCCACAGGATGTGGAAAGTAGAATAATAGCAATAGAACAGTGTAGTGAAGAAAGGCCCTATGTAACAAGAGGCCACAATGGGAGGAAGCTATTGGAACCTACTGATTCCATCAGTAGTTACAGCCCCACTGACTCCTGTATTCCTTGTTTGCATTGCTCAAAACTTTGACCTTCACCTGGACTACAGATTCTGCTCTTGGACACCTTCTCTCTGGACTCATGGTAAATTTGGACTCAGTTTCTCTAAACTCGCTAAGAACTCTGACTGACCAAGACAAAGTTTGCCTGCCAGCTCCTCCTAACAGCCTGATGATATAGCTGTAGGCCTTGGTGGGCTGCCAGCACAGGACATAAAGTACTCCAGAAAGGTACTCATCCAACCTCTGTCCAAAGACTTCCACAATGGTTCCTGCTTCAATAGACTTTATGACATACATAAGATATGTATGTAAGATATCATTTCACCCAGGACTGAGAATGGTGTGGTCTTCTACGTGTTGATGAATGACAGCTTGCAGTAGCTCTAGCAGAATCTCTGGCCATTTCCACACTAGACTGTTATAGCGCTATGATTCCACTTTCAACATCCTATGGAATCCTGGGGTTTGCAGTTTCGGAAGGGACCCGGCTGGGCCCCTCCCAAAACTGCAAACCCCAGAATCCCAGAGGATGTTGAAAGCGGAAGAACAGCACTACAACAGTCCAGTACGAAAATGGCCATAGCAGCAAAACCAATGGTAAGGAATTCTGGGGAATTGCAGTTCAACAACATCATGGGGTGGGATGTAATTCCTATTCCCCATTTACCTCAAAATCTCTCTGAACATTTCAGAGCTGGGTGCAGACCAGAGCCCAAGTTTTCCTCTTCTCAGTTCAAAATTCTGTCTCATATATCATGCTGCCTTCTCTTCAAGAAAGTACCTCTTTCCTTTCCAGCTCCCCCACCTTATTTTGCAATTTATTCATGCTCAGCATGCTGTGTATTCCTTTTGGTGGGTAGCTTGGAATGCTGCTCTCTTGGAAAGAAGCGTCCTTTTTATACATAACTTGAACCACAGCGGAGCGTGATTGCATCTGGCACCAGTGAAGCTATTGCATATATTTCCTCTAATTCAAACCATTTGCGGTTTTGCTGAATCAAAGCTCTCTTGAGAGAATCCAAACGCAACATGACGTCTTGGACTGTTTTATTTTGTATGAAGACCATTTCTGATAAAGCTGGCTGGCTTTGCCTTGCCAAATTCTCTCTCCTTTCCTATCGAAAAAAAAATTCTTCCACTTCCTTCAGGTAAGAATTGCTAAGCTGTGGTCATACTAAGTAATTTATGGCTCTCAGGTCAGCAGGACGATGAATTTACTATGGGTTTTAGCCCGAACTTTACATAGCTCATTAAAGGTGCAAGACTGTGCCAGTAGAGGAGGCAATATGGCACCAGAAGGGGTGCAAAGGCTATGATGATAGGGAGAAGGGCAGCAAAAGCCATTTGTGGGGAGAGAAAGCTGCTCAGAAATCATCAGGGCAGGCTTATCTCCAGACCAAGACAGATTTTGCTGCCCCTTAGCCACTATATAACAGTTGAAAAAGTTGTTACGTAAGTTACATGATCATTGGAGCAGGTGATTTTTATGCTGTTCACAGAAAAGAGTGAGTAAGAGTCCAGGGAGCCATTCACACTACAGAATTATAGCACTGTTAGTCTACTTTAATTGCCACGGTTTCTATCCTAGGGATTTCTGAGGCCATTTCCGCGCTAGAATGTTATAGTGCTATTATTCCACTTTCAACATCCTATGGAATCCTGGGGTTTGCAGTTTAGGGAGGGGCTTCAAAGACCCCTCCCTAAACTGCAAACCCCAGGATTCCATAGGATGTTGAAAGTGGAATAATAGCACTATAGCATTCTAGTGCGGAAATGGCCTGAGGTTGGCAGTGTAGGGAGAAGCATTTAGCATTCAGAGAGCCAGCATGGCATGGTATAGTGGTTTAAGCTTTATAGTATGACTCTGGAGACCACAGCTATCTCTTCAAAATTCCACCCCACTATAATTATCTCAGGGCTCCTGTATGAACCCATGTTTGTTCTGAGTATGCAAATCTTTGAGCCAGAGTGGTATAGTGGTTTGAGTGACAACCCTAAATACCAGAGTTCGATTGCCTGCACAGCCATGAAAACCTACTGAGTGGCCTTGGGCACATCACACACTCTCAGCCCAGAAAATCCTGTGATAGGTTTACCTTAGGGTTGCCATAAGTCAGAAACAGCTTCAAGGCACACGACAACAACAACAATTCAGAATTCTCTGCCAGAGTTTCTCTAGTGCCACACCACACGACAAACCCCAGGATCACATAGAATGGAACCCTGGCAGTTAAAACGGAGCCATAGCACTGTAACTCTGTAGTGCGAAGGCGTCCCAGGCCATAGGACCAAAGGACCACCGATAAACATCACTTGTGGATGCAGTGCTGTCTGTGGTAACATTGAGTAGCCGCTGTAATGGCTCATGGCCCCAACATCAGTGTGGGGGTAAAATCTGCTTTGGGTTCTTGTCTGAACTTTAAGGACACTCTCCAAAGTGCTGAATCCTACCCCCAAAATAGGTCCCATACTTTCAGTAGCTCTGTTAAAGTTCAGAAGAAAACACAGCATGGATTTACTGTTTCTACTGGCCAACAGCAGAATTTATTCCTCTTATACCCCAATATTCCACATGTTATGGATTATTTATGGAGGAGGTTAAATACAGTGTGCGTGCATGTATGTGTGTGTGTTGTAGATTCAAAACCATAGGGTAAGGAGCCAAAACACGCAAACAAGTTCTCAGATGTCCTAAAGTCTTGTTTTCTCTGGATGATACTTCTGCAGACTCTTTGGAGTCTCTGATTTTCAACCTTCCCACAACCACCAAACATGAACCACAACAGGGACTGCTCATTTCAACTCTTCTATCCTGCTAGTTCATAGGTTAATGATTTCCATAGTGTTTCCTTCCCCGCACACCCACCAGAGCTTTCTACCCCATCATTTTTGCACCTTGCATATGTTTTCATCCATTGTTGGCTGGGAGTTTTCCTCTCCTGTGGTCCGAACTCCCACAAATAGCAATGGGGCTCTGTGATGAGATCAAGGGGGTAGAATATGGCTGCTTGGTTGGTTCCCACAATTGGCCAGATGTATCATGCTAGAGAATTCTCAAAAGCAGACAATAATCTTCCAAACAAGGACAACTGACTGGGGAGAAATGTTCAACCCCAATAACATAAAACAGCTAAGTACCCTGTTTCTCCTGCCGTTTGAAGTGAGACATAGCTATGTCAATGAGGGAAAGTATCTATGTCAATAAAGAAAGCAACTCCAATGATATTACTGAGGTGGCATTACTCCTTCCATGTGTACAGGTCAACTATAAATACAAAGATCCATCCTTAAGGAGAGAGACTCCACACCCCATGCTCATGTAGATGTCATGTAGAAGATGGAGCAAGTTTGTTTTCTGCTGCTCCAGACTACAAGATGAACTACGGGATCCAAATTACAAGAAAAGTGATTCCACCCAAACATTAGGAAGAACTCCTTTACTGTAATAGTCGTTCAGCAGTGGAATGGGCTCCCTCAGATTGTGATGGAGTCTCCATCTTTGGAGATCTTTAAACAGGCAAATAATAATCATCATAACAATAATAGCCAGAATTCTTTTTCACAGCCTTTTTCACAAACTTTATGTATACAGTGGCCCTTCCACTTTTGCAAGAGTTCAGAGTGCAACTCTCACAAACGTGATAAAACCACAAATAACTCCCCTGCAATCCCCCTCCTATTCCTTTCTGGGGCTCCTCACTCCCATTCCCTTGCCTTCTGCCCCAGCACGCATGCCTTCCTTCTCCATGATGGGGCAAAGGCAAGGGAATGGGGGAAGGCACGTGTGCACCTTTCTTCTCTGTGTGCAGTACTCCCCTTCCCATTCCCTTGCCTTTTGCCTCTGTACTCCATGCTGGGCAAAAGACAAGGGAATGCAGGGAAGCACAAATGTGTCTTCCTTCTCTGCACACGGTGCTCCCTCTCCCATCCCCTTGCCTTCTGGTGTGCTATGGCAAAAGGCAAGGGAAAGGGAAGAGAATAGAGGCATGCACATGACTCACAAATAATCAAATTCACAAGGGTCAAACCCACAAATGTGGAAGGAGAACCGTACTTAGCTATGTAGCAGAGGCACTAAGAAACTCTTATACAGATTTTGGATGTTAGTGTATTTTGCCGTATGGGCAACATGGCTACATCTGGATATGTTTACTAAAAAACACTGGTAGTGTCTTGTGCTGGCAACCGGTCAAAGCTTACGGCTCCCTAATTAGGGTCTGTTATCAGCAGCCCCAAGCAGAGTTTGTAGCAGTTCATTAAGCAGTTACTGGCCATGGTTTTGCAATCTGAGTCTGTAGTAAATCCAGAGCAACAGTCCAGTAGCAAAGTCCACACATAAGGCAAAGGTCAGGGTTTCTAGGAGCATGAGCAAGGAACCCAAACACAAGCTGTGTTGCTTCACCTGATAGAATAGTGGTCTGCAACAGCTTCTTCCCATTCTGGTCCCTCTTTATATAGGCTGAGAACCTTCCCCAGCTGTTTGCTTAATTGATGAGCAAATGCTCTGAGACTCTTGGGCTCTTCCTTTTTGACCTACGCTGGCTGCCATAAGTATTACCCCTCTCGCGTTTCTGTGTTGTAGCTATTGGGAAGGGTTGTGTCTGGGACCTGGGACAGGTAGTGAATTGCAAAGATGCACAGTGGGATACTGGCAAAAATACTCCAATGAGCATTGGTGCATCGAGTGTCCTCCTTTTGTGCATTGGTCCCAATGTGCATGGGTCATTTTGCTGGATCCTCTCTCTAGTAACATAACAGCAGCACTTTGCTGAATACAGGGGCCATTTCCACACTAGACTGTTATAGCCGGCCCCTCCCGAAACTGCAAACCCCAGGATTCCAGAGGATGTTGCAAGTGGAATCATAGCGCTATAACAGTCTAGTGCGGAAATGGCCCAGATGCTGTGAAAACTACTCAGTTCTATTTCCTGCAAACGCACGTGCCCAAGCGAGTTCCAGCCAATAATAATAATACCCTTTCCCAACAATGATTGTAAAGGATATATTAAGAGTGGGGAAATTAAATTGAGACAAAAAACGTCACCCAGAGGGCGGGCAGCAATTTTGAGATTCATTTTTTGCTGTAGATGAGCCATGGTAACAAAATAGCACCTGGAAGATTCTTTCTGCAGCTGAAAGATCTCAGCACCTCTCTGACTGCTAATTTTCCAGGAGGCTCATTGGGGAATGCAAGCACAGCTGTGTTAATTGGGAAGGGCTCCCCGCCAGCTTTCCGAATCCGTAATTGGCACTGCAGGTCTGTCCCTGTCCACTCCAGCGGGATTGGCTGGTCTGCAGAAAACCTTTCTGGACTCAGGTTGCCTATTAAAACAACCATCCGTAATATTCCTTTGGCAGCTGCCAACCAACTTGAAAAGTCTAGTTCCTTTTGGCAGTTGCTTTACCTGATTTCACTTAAGGGAAGCTCAGGGAGTGTTTTAAGTTAGAATATATTTAAACAGCTGCCTTATAACATGATCTGCTAATTCAAAGAGGTTGTTCCGGAGCTTGGAGGAATAAACTTTCTGACCCGTGGTCTTTGTGGCTGGGGGATTCTGGGAGTTGTAATCTGAACAACGTAACATTTGCATGCTCCAGAGATATCATAGGTTGGACCTGGCACATTCAAAAAATGCAGCCCTCACTCTTCTAGTACTCTGGACTGTACCATTTCAAATTGGCCACTGATTTGTGTCCCAGTTGTGTTCTTTTACAGTTTAAATTAATATTCCAGATCAGCGGTCTGTGAAACAAGCTGTGTGCTCCAGGGAATCTCAATGTTCATGTGGTTCATAGGAAGGGAGGAGGGCATAGCATACCCACAACTGTCCCAATGTGACAGGGACAGTCCCTATTAATCTTCTATCATCTCATTTTTCTCAGCGTCTTTAGAAGTGTCCCAGTTTCTCCTTCCTCTTCCCCCTGCTTTCTCCCTTTGTCCACAGCTAACTTCAGTTGCTGCAAACTGAAGTCAAAGTTCGATGACTTGGATGAAGGAGTAGAGGGCATACTGATCAAATTTGCAGATGATACCAAATTGGGAGGGGTTGCTAATATGCCAGAGGACAGGATCAAAATTTAAAATGACCTTGACAGATTGGAGAGCTGGGCCAAAGCTAACAAAATGAATTTCAACAGAGAGAAATGTAAGGTCCTGCACTTAGGTAGAAAAAATGGAATATACAAAGATAGATAGGGGACACGTGGCTGGATAACAGTACGTGTGAAAGGGATCTAGGAATCTTGGTAGACCACAAGCTGAACATGACCCAGCAGAGTGATGTGGCAGCCAAGAAAGTGAACGTGATTCTTGGTTGCATCAATAGGAATATGGTGTCTAGATCCAGGGAGGTAATGGTACCACTCTATTCTGCATTGGTTAGACCTCGTTTGGAATACTGTATCTCCTTCTGGACACCTCAATTCAAAAAGGATATCGACATGCTGGAGAGTGTCCAGAGGAGGGCAACCAAAATGGTGAAGGGTCTGGAAGCCATGCCCTGTGAGGAGCAGCTTAGAGAGCTGGATATGCTTAGTCTGCAGAAGAGAAGGTTAAGAGGGGACATGATAGCCATGTTTAAATATTTGAAGGGATGTCATGTTGAGGAGGGCCACTCCAGAGTCTGGGGCAAGGAGCAATGGATTCAAGCAGCAGGAAAGGAGATTCCACCTGAACCTCAAGAAGAACTTCCTGATGGTTAGAGCTGTCCAGCAGTGGAATATGCTGCCTGGGAGTACGGTGGAGTCTCCTTCCTTGGAGGTTTTTAAGCAAAGGCTGGATGGCCATTTGTTGAGAGTGCTTTGATGGGTGTTCCTGCATGGCAGAATGGCGTTGGACTGGATGGCCCCTGTGGTCTCTTCCAACTCTGTGATTCTATGATTCTATGAAAACCGTTTGTACCCAGTTGACTCAGCCGGGGGCAAGAAGAGGCAGGGAAAAGTTGCCCTTCCTGGCAGATTCAGGCAAAAGGAAACCATTGCAGCCTCTCCTAGCTTGTCTCTTCTTCCTTTTTAATAACTTTTGCTATGCATGGTCCAGCAACACCCCTCTGATGTTGCTGGGCCATGCATGTGCTGGTTTTCATCTGTGAAATGGTGAAGGGTATGGTATAATTTAGTTGTGGGCACCACAGCGTTGCATGAAGAAAGTCCTGGGTTGAATTCCACATTTGCAAAGCATTATTCAGGGCAGCTTACAGCAGTTAAAACAAGAACTCTGTGAGAAGAGTAACACTGTGCCAAAAGAGTAGAGAATAAAACAGAGGTACGCTCAGCTATTAAGACACAGAAGTCGTTAGATAAAATGGACTCTATGTAGTAAGACAAAAGCCTTCTGGAATTAAAAAATAATAATCTTCACTAAGATCATAAAGTTGGGTGGAAGACGGTGGTGGGGAAATAATATGAGATAAAGACTCCACAGTTGGTGTACAATGGTGTAAAGAAGACAGTGGAAGAAGACAGCATATGCGTGTCAGTGGAAGACACGCATATGCTCTGGGATGCTGGTTGCCCAGAGCTCTCAACTCTGTGGAAGCCTTGGGCCATTTCTGCACTACACTGTTATAGTGCTATTATTCCACTTTGAACATCCTACGGAATCCTGGGGTTTGCAGTTTAGGAATTCTCCGCCAGAGAGCTCTTTGGCCTCAGTAAACCAGAAACCCCAGAATCCCACAGAATGTTGAAAATCGAATAATAGCACTATAACGGTATAGGGTGGAAATGGCCTTGGCAGACAGAGTAGACTCAACTCTTCAGAAGTTTGCTCTTTATGTCAAGAGAATGTGTCATGTACTACTTGAAGGCTGTTATGTCATGGCTTGTTTTCTGCTGCTCCAGAGACTAGGGTCCTTACTGCACAGTGTTTTCATCCCACCACAGCAACACTTTGCTCCTGGTCCAGGGCCTGTGCTATTGCATGATGACGTTGCTAACCAGCTGCTATCGCGTTCTCCAGGCATTCTAAATTAGCTCTTTTTCATTGCTGGAAAAAATCCAGTAATGACCTCCTTTCCCACCACAATCCCATCAGTTGGGTGAGTGCAGTTCCTCAACAGTGCTTGATAGCACTTCCTGTCATCTCTAGTCCAGGAGCGGGCGGGGTATGGGTGTTCCCAGGCTGTCCCTCCCTCCCTCAGCAACTCCCAGGGTGATCTCTGCCCAACAACCTACAGATGGTTTCCAGTGTTCTGGGGGCAAACACGGAGGGAGAAGTAGAGAGAGGATCACACATCATGGTAACTTCAAAACCGATCACCGTTCCATGTTCATTTCAATCCCACCTTTCAGTTAGACTTTTTATTTTTTAAAAAAATACATCTCTTAGAGTCATAGAGCAAAGATGCAATAACATACCAGACTGGGAACATTGCCCAGAGGTGATGTCCCTGGAAAGAACCACGGCTGTGAGCCACCCCCTGTGTCACCTGTGTCCTCTTTCTCTTTTGTCTCTCTCTCTTTTGCTTTATACATACTGGTGCAGAGACACCAGTTGGAAGTCAAAAGAATGTTTTTATTGGGGGGGAATCACACAGACACACAAACAATCAAACAGTCTCATGAAACACACAAGACTATCGAACGTGAGGGAGAGAAAGGTTGGATAGAGTGAGTTTGGGGTGAAGCGGGCAATAATTATCATTCCTGAAGCAGCAAAGGATGGAAGCAAGATGTCTCAGACTGGTGGAGTCTGAGGGCAGTATAATGAACAGAAATCTGGGGGCCCAAAGTACTAGCAAATAGCCAGGAGCAGAACCAGGGTTAAAATACCCTTTTTCTGCCCTGAAAGGGAACGTGTAAATTGCTCTCTGGCAAAGCCAACAAAGTGTCTGGAAGGTTCTGGTTGCCTTTGTGGCCAGGTGACAAAGCATTGAGGAGAGTTACAGTTGCCTCCTAATGACTAGAAAGGTGAGGGAACAAAGGACAGTTTCCCTGGGAAAAGGGAAGTTCTTGGTCGATCCTTCTAGCAGCTTCGTTCACTATTGTTTCCTAGGCTTGGGTACTTTAGAGGACCATCTAAAACTCAGGTTGTGCTCTCCAACTGATCCTTCTAAACTTTTGACCTGGTCATGTTGAGGTCCTTTGTCCTATCTTTGAAGCTTCTAATTAGAATCCTTTCATTTCCACACAGCTTTCAGCTATAAGTGCAAAATTTATAGTTCCTTCATGCCACATAGTATTTACAATTATACTGTACCACAGATTGGGGATGTGCAGCATGGTAACAGTGCTATAGTGCAAAAGTGCCATTTCGCCGCTCAATGGATGGCTGAGGCACTGCGCTATTACTCTATTTTTGAAAAGAAAGAGAGAGAAAGAAAGAGAGAAGTGAAGTATGTGTTATCATTCCAATATTTCTTGGAATTGAGGAAACCCACTCCAGAGTGGATATAAATGTTGCAAGCTGGTGCTGAAAACTGCCAAAAAATAGTTCAGGACAAAAGTCATGCTATCTGAATATTTTAAAAGAACCTTGAGCACTACAGCAACAAATATCTTAAGCTTCTGGAACATTAGTCCCAGTTGAGGGTGCATCCAGATTGATTGAAAAGTCCCTGTGCTTTCTGGGTTTTTTTTTTTACAAGGTTTTTTAAGCAGAGGCTGGATGGCAACCAGTTAGGAATACTTTGATGCTGTGTTCCTGTATGGCAGAATGGGGTTGGACTCGATGGCCCTTGTGATCTTTTCCAACTCTAGAGCCATTTCCTCATGACATCGCTATCCTGCAACAGCAGTGGGTTGTTTCCAGTTCAGGAGTTGTGTTACCGCACAATGTCATCGCTATCCAACTGCTGTCCTGTCTCCAAGCATTGCAAAACCACTTTATACCATTCCCCCCCCCCAAAAAAACAACAACTACTAAGAGCCTCCTTTAGTGCTTCAATCCCATCATCTGGCTCAGTGCGGTATCGTAAAAGTGCTTCATAACATTTCCTGTTGTTGCGGATCCAGCAGTGGATGGGACGTGGGCGTGCCCAGCTTGTCCCTCCCTTGGCAAATCCCCTGGCATGGTAACGTCGAAATCTATCACCTCTTGGTGTTTATGTTAAATTTCTCCTTTGATTTAATTTGTTTTATTTTTTAATACATTTATTTTATTTTTTAATACATTTATTTTTTAAGCATTATAGTGTGAAAATGCAATAGTGTACTGGTGTGTTGTGCCATTACAACATTGCTTCACTAGCATAGCTCATAAACAAAGCAAAACCAAAAACCCAACCAATTCCTAACCCAATACCATCATGGAAATGGCAGTGCTGGGACTGTAATGGAACAATACACTAATGAGATATGGTGGAGAAAGGGTCTATGGTTCTATATTTTTATTTTTTAAAAAATATTTTAAGAAATTAATTTAAAAAAAAATTGTATTAGATGAAAGAAAAAACCCTGCATTTATCATTTATTATTTTCATTACTTACTTAACTACTTAAGTTCATCATTATTGATTAGCTTATTCTAGATTACAATTCTATGAGTCTATGGCCATTTCCGCACGATTCTGTTATAGCGCGATGATTCCACTTTCAACCTCCTATGGATCCTGGGGTTTGCAGTTTCGGGAGGGGCCGCCTGGCCCCTCCCGAAACTGCAAACCCCAGGATTCCATAGGAGGTTGAAAGTGGAATCATCGCGCTATAACAGAATCGTGCAGAAATGGTTTATATTGTGTTAAAATATACCTTCCTGGGAAGCTGGTATAAAGAGTCTCCAATTGTCCTGGGAGCAGACAGAAATTCCAGGCTAACCAAAGTGTGCCTGGATCACCATAAAAGAAATAACAGCAAAAAAATCTTGGACTTTTTGGTCTTTTCAGTCAGTTTGGATGATCCCTGTAGGAGTCCTCTGCTTTTATCCGATGCACCTCCCTTCAGAAGCTCTGGAAGGTTGAGAGGTGATAAACTAATACAGGTACTTCAATTAAAAAACAATCCCCCTCCCCAGGAAACATTGCTTAAAACAGCAAGCACTTCCTTCTCAAGCTGCCTATTAAATCTGCATTCCAGCCCTCTAGAGGTTTCAACCATTTCATGCCAGACACATTTCACAGAAAGAAACCATTTTATGCATTTCTGCCCATCTTGGCATGCAACTTGCATCAGCGGTTGTCATTTTTCCCCTCCAACTGCTGTGAAAATTTATTACTGACAGCTAATGACAGGTACCAAACAGCAAGCAGAATTATCATGGGGAGATGACATGCCATGAAGCACATTTTCCCATTCTGAAAATACTTCCCTGCAATGTGCGATTTCAAGAGAATGCAAATGCCATTTAAATAGCTGTTTCTTTAAGAAAGAGTCATGCTGTTTCCTGTAGAAAAAGGCTGCTTCACTCTTTACCCTCACTTTTATGGAAGTTTGGAAGAATATGAAAGAATGATGGTACCACTCTGTTCTGCAGACCCCACCTAGGAATACCGTGTCCAGTTCTGGGCACCACAGTTCAGGAAGGATATTGACAAGCTGGAACAAGTCCAGAGTAGGGTGACCAAAATGGTAAAAGGCCTAGAAACCCTGCTCTATGAGAGGTGGCTTAGGAAACTGGGTATATTTAACCTGAAGGGATGTCATATGTAGGATGGGGCAAGCCTCTTTTCTGCTGCTCCAGACACTAGGACATGGAGCAATGGCTTCAAACTGCAGGAAAAGAGATTCCATTTAAACATTAGGAAGAACTTCCTGATGGTAAGAGCTGTTCGACAGTGGAATATACTGCCTGGGAAAGTAGTGAAGTCTCCTTCTTTTGAGGTTTTTAAACAGAGTCTGGATGGCCATCTGTCAAGAATTCTTTGATGGTGTATTCCTGCATGGCAGGGGGTTGGACTGGATGGCCCCTGTGGTCTCTTCCAGCTCTATGATTCTACAATTTTTACACCTGCCTTTTTCCTAAAAATGGGAAATGACTGTATGTTCACTTCTAGTCTCCATTCAAGGATATTTCAGCCTAAAGTAATCCTCCTTCTCACAAAACTGAGTTTGAACCACAAGCTACAACTCCTAGAAGCTTCTGGGGGTGATTGGACATTCTAAGATCATTTTTTTTCACTGGCAGGAAATGATAAGAGGCTCAAACGCAGTTCATGTGAGGTCTGTGGATTGCATACAGACCCCTCATCTCTCCCCTCGCCTGCTGAAAGAAAGTAGAAAAAAATCTTGTAGGAAATGTCTACTGGTCCTCTAGTAGTGGATGCTTGAGGACTTTGTTTGTTGAATGACAGAGGCCATTTCCTCACTAGACTGTTATAGTGCTATTGTTCCACTTTTGACATCCTATGGAATCCTGGGGTTTGCAGTTTTGGGAGGGGCCAGTTGGATGTTGAAAGTAGAATCATAGCGCTATAACAGTCTAGTGAGGAAATGGCCATAGAGTTGGAAGAGACCACCACGGTCTTCCAGTCCAACCCCATTCAGCCATGCAGAAAGACACCATCAAAGCATTCCCAGCAGATGGCCATCCAGCCTCTCTTTAACAACCTCCAAAGATGGAGACTCCACCACATTCCCAGGCAGCGCATTCCACTGTCAAACTGCTCTTACCAGTTCAAGATCTTCCATACCTTGGCTCAGTCATTAATCAGAATGGAGACTACAGTCATGAAACCAGAAGAAGACAGGTGCATTTCCGCACTAGATTGTTATAGTGCCATGATTCCACTTTCAACGTCCTATGGAATCCTGGGGTTTGCAGGTTCAGGAGGGGCCACCTGGAAACCCCAGGATTCCATAGGATGTTGAAAGTGGAATCATAGCGCTATAACAGTCTAGTGCGGAAATCGCCTAGGACTTGGAAGGGCATCTATGAAGGAATCCTCAAGTGTAAAGATCCTCAAGTGTAAAGACATATCATTGGAAAACCCAGGAAACAAAAATTGGTATATTTTACCATACATGAGTATTTAATCTTTCTAAAAGTAAAGAGTGTTGCCTTGCTCTCTGAACAGCAGATTTCAATTATACATTTGCTCTGTTTGTTCATTTATTTATTGTACACTACACAGGCTCCAAAGAGCTTAGGGTAGCTTACATGTGGTTCTTGGGTAATATCCCATCTGATCTTTTAATCTCCCCACCATACTCTGCCACCCCCAATCAGTCTGGTTCACTCCAACAGTAACTTTTCTTCTCGAACACATGAAAAACCCGGAAATACATGCACACTAAACACAAAGACTTAAACAGGTTTTGAGACTATTGAACCCATGATGCAATGTGACAGTGAGCTGCATCCTTTATGAAACCTCTGTGCTACAAACCCAAAATAGAATTGGATAAGACAGTTAGGTTTTCTGGGGGGAAATTTTAAACGCTGGACTTTCTGCAGGCAAAACATGTACTTGACCCTAAAGCTAAAGCCTCTCCCCAGCTAATCTTAGTAATGACTTTTAATTTGATAGACTGTGTTTTTCATAGATGGTACTCATTTTAATTATAAGTGAAAATTATATTTCAGTATCAGTGCTTACGTACACATTTATGTAGAGATAGTCAGTGTATAAACACAGGCCATTATTCAGCCTTGCACAATTGTGCAACATATAGTTCTCTGCACTGAAAGACAGACAACGTACACAAATGAAAGGGAGCTTTAGTGATGGTGGGTGAAAACGGCAGCCGTCTCAATGCACGAGCAAATTTGGCCTGCATGGAATACGTGGAATACTAATAAGGGTCTGCAATGCATTGAGACAGAACAAGCTCAGAACAATGACCTTCTTCAAGTCCTAAAAAAAAGAGGGGGGCAGTTTAGAGAAGAGAAAAGTGGGAAAGGAAAAGCCATTGCTTGGAGGTAACAAATAGATGTTGAATAGCCAGGGTCTACTTCTTGGCTTGGAAGACAGAAGGTCTTTGCAGCAAATGCAAGAGAAATCTTGCTCAAGTCACTCTATTAGGATCTGGGTCAAGGCTTCCAAGAAGGAGGAAATCTGACTTTGCATCAACATGGAGAAGATGCTTCTAGAGAGCAGCGATCATAATAGGACGATAAGCCCAAGCACGGACTTGTTCTCACCAAGCACGGACAATCAGTTATATTTTTTGAGACCTTAAAGGATGTTGGTCTTTTTTTTTTCCCCAGATAACAATTGTGTAAGAAGTTGTTATCCAAAACTAGTCAATGCTGGCTAGAGATCTGGGGTGTTGCAGTCCAAAACACACACACACACACACACACACACACACACACCCACCTAACTTCTCCAAGCTCTAACTTGTTTTTCTTCTTCTTTATGCATTATGGTTGAGATCCTACATCAAGGGGATATAGGGAGTATAAATTTGTACTCAGAGAATTATGTGGCAGTTTATATACTCATATTTTACACTGTTGGGAATTAGAGTTTCCCAGAGTGTTAAGCTTTCTGTGAAAGCTAAAACTGTAAGGAATCAGCTTTCTTTAGCAGAGTAGCAGAAGGATGCCCAAATTTCTGTGTGGCTTTTCTGAGCTGAAACTGATGTGAAACTAAGGCCCTTTCCGCACCGGGCTATTAAAACGGTGCAGAGCGACCTCCGACGTAGGTCTTCTGCACTGTGGAGTAGACTGGGATGGACTACTTTTCATAGTTCCACATCTCAGTCCGGTTCGGAGCGACCGGAACTGGTTGCGCAGTGTGCTTTTTAAAAACCTCTTTTAAGAGGTTTTTAAAAAGCATGGAGCATGCGATTCCATGTCACTCTGTTGCGGCACGCCAGTGCAGATTTGCAGGCGTGCACTAGTGCATGCCTGCAGGTCTGCCGGGGCGGGCTTTAGGCTGGCGAGCTTCTCAGGTTGGTGGAGAGCCTCCACCAACCGGAAGCTGCCATTTTGGATGCTGGAGCAGTGTGGAGCGACAAGCTTGCACTGCTCCTCGTCCTGACAGACTCAACCGGACGCCGAAGAAATCCGCTGAGTCCCGTTTTCGCGTGATTCCTTCCCCACGTGCGGAAAGGGCCTAAGAAGAAGGAAAAGAAACAAAGCTGGCATTTTCAGGTTACAAACTTAGAAAAGTTTACTAATGGCTATTACGTTTACATATGCATCGGGGAACCTACATACTAACTAGTTAATGAATAGATTAGTAGTAGCTTCGTTCTTAACTCACCATCTTCTGATGGAGATGCGAAGCATGGTTGGAGAAGAGAAAGAGGAAGCAAAAAAGGAGAAGAGAGAAATCGGAGAAGGGGGCTCCTTTTTCATAAGACTGATTATCCAAGCAACAATCCTGGATCACCTGAACACCAAAGGTATTTATGATTTAAATGACACAAAGGCAAATGGGGAAGCTTTGGCATGCAAAAGAGAAAGGAACTATGCCCACTTGCTCTAAAAACAAGATGTGGGGAAAAGAGAATGCTGGAATTCTTCCAACATATACTCAATAGATATTCATAGAATTATGAGACAATGGTGTGTTAGTCAATTGCAACACTGCAAGTCAATGTGCAAATATGAAGTGCATGAGTGCAATGCACATCTGTATGTGCAGTGCACAGGGTGCATCCCAATGCACAATGGCATTGCATGTCCAGCTCTGTTTCCGAAACCTTCAGCTGAATACAGACTTCCCCATGGCACATAAATATCCAACTGCTTCTGTAGGTGAACTTAAAAGACACTAACAGGATGCCAGCCTTATTTTTGGATTCTTAATTTTGCTGTTGTGGTCAACAATATGTAAGACCACAATGAGGATTCTGGCTATGAGGTTATTTTTATACAAGCACAATTGGTGGGGATGTGAGAAGGGACCTACTTGGTGGCTGCCCCTCAACACTGGAACTCCATCCCCATTTTTCTTATGATGTTTCTAAGTGTTTTTAAACTGCTTTAATTCAACCCTTGATTACCATACGTCCTCTTTTTCTTGGACATATCCTCTTTTTCAGAGCTAAAGTTTCTCTCCAGGCGGATTTTTAAAATATTTTTTAAAATATCCAGGTTTTCTTACAAGCTCTGGACTGGAGGAAGAAAAAGGGAGACATGCCAAGTTAAAATAGGGCAAGACAAGCAGACAGCCTCAGCCCTATGTGGGTTTCACAGCGATGCGGAGGATTCCAGCTGAAGCGGCTCTTGGAAGAAGGAGGGAAGGGGGAAAGGGAGGTCTCCACCCCAGCCAAACGTATGTGCAGCCTTTGACTTTTGACCAGCCTTGACCAGACTAAGGCGTTTTGCTTCCTAACACCCACTCGCCATATTGCTGGTTCCCATGTCTTAGGCCATTTCTGCACTGGACTGCTATAGCACGATTATTCCACTTTCAACATCTTATGCAAACCCCAGGATTCCATAGGAGGTTGAAAGTGGAATAATCGTGCTATAAGAGTGCCGTGCAGAAATGGCCTTAGTTGAGTGGGGTCTCTGCATTTGAGGTGGGTTTTTGGCATGAAATTGGCACCTTCAGCCACAACCCTTAGGAGGAAGAACAAAGTGTATCTGAAAGAGACTGACCCTAATTGTTTTTGTTTGTATGAGTACAGAAGTTTCATACACCAATGTATTTTACAGATATTATTTGTGGTAACTTGCACACACTTCACTTTATAATTAGTACTAGAAATTCAAGGGTAACCTGCTCAGTTGTTGGCATTATTAAATATCGCTAAATAATTGACATTGTTATTTTAAATGCAATGAAGGTTAGGAATATTTCTAGAAGCAATTATCACAGCTTATAGTGTAGGGATATTTAAAGTGAGAGTTGCCATAGTGATTGGTGGTTTGAAAGTACGGTAGTCAGTTGGTGAATGTGTCTGCTTTTTTGGGCTTTTCAAAATATGGTAACCCTATGCAAGCTGCCTTGAGTCCTGCAGTAGGAGAAAGGTACAGTATAAAGTAAAATAAAATAAGTGAAGTGAAATATAAAGTGACTCAGGAGCCAAAAAAGGCATTTACCTCAGAGAGCAAATACCTTATCCTGCTCTGCCCTCCTATCTCCCCATCCCACTTGCTAAGATGCTCTGTGCTAATAGAGTGGAAGTGGTCAAATTGGTATTGAAAACATTCAAGCCAAGTGAAATGAATGGATTAGCTTTCCTCGCCATCCCACCCAGGGCTCTTCATGAAAACAGTGCACTCTTCACTTATCAGTGCAAACTACACACACACTAGCTGCACACTGCGTTGCTTTGTTGCTAGAAGCATTTATTTTTTTCAGCTCAGTGGCTGCCTAAACAGCCAGCAGGTGAGAATCAGCATCCCTCCTTTCAATACAAACCAAGATGGCAAAGCGGGATATGGAGAAACCAAACTCCTTCACCAAGACTGCTGGAAGTCCACTATGAGCATTTCAGTTAGGGCTAGTCTGAACCTACATAGCTTGTAATCCATCAAGCCAAGCACAGACTACCAGCTAGGAGGTGTGGCTTCCCACATACCTGGCAAACCTCTTCCCACACAGACAAACAGCAACTGGTGTGTTGACCTTCATGGCCAGTAGATGTGTTTGGCTTGGTGGACCACAGCCATCAAGTGTACCTCTGGGGTGTATGAAGTGAAACTCTGGAAGCAAAATTACTCATAAATTGTGCAATGCAATCCCTGGGTTAAATGTAGCATTGCGCAACCAAATCAAGACACCAAATGTGCAACTGAGTGCACAACCAAGTGCGCATGCGCATCCATGCACAATGTTCTTCATGAATAATGCACCCCATCAGGCAACATGCATCGACATGCACTGTACACCAATTTAGAGCTGTACCACATACACATGGATACATCCATGGACAATGGCACTGCATGCTCAACTCTGCTTCCATCATCTTGAACTGAATGTGGCCCCTCCACATTAGAAAAAAGATGTCCAACTGCTTCTGTAAGAGATTCTGTAATACTCTGGTTTCTCTTCAGATTGTATAAATCTTTCGTAAGAGAACTTGTGCATCAGCTCAGTCAGTAATCAAAGTGGAGACTGTAATCAAGAAACTAGAAGTCTAAAACTTGGAAAGACTCCTAAGAAGGAACTAGGCAAGATCGCCAAGTGTAAAAATCAATCATCGAATACCAAAGTTAGAATCATACATGCCATAATATTTGCATTTTCTATGTATGGCTGTGGAAGCTGGGCAGTGAGGAAAGCTGACAGGAGGAAGATCAAGTGTGGTGCTGGGGGAGAGTTCTGAAGATACCATGGACCACCAAAATGACCACTAAGTGTATCCAAGAAAAAACAAGCCTGAACTCTCCCTAGAAACCATAGTGACTTAAACTGAGACTACTGTATTTTGGATATATCATGAAACAACATGACTCATTACGGGTGGATAAATTCAGTAAAGAAAGCTATGACTATCCAGAGTGTGCAAGACCAGAGCTGGGCTGTACATTGTCAGGTCTCTTGTTGGAGGTCTCTCTTTGTGGGTCTGCCCTGAGTCAAAGCTGATTTGAGAGAGAATAATAACAACAAAGACACCAATAGAATTCTGGCAATCATTCCTTGGGGACAATGGGGCTGTACATAGTTTTTTTGGACACTGTTCAATTCTGTAAGTATAGTTTTCTTTAAAATAGCAGAAAAAGGTTGAGTCCCTGCACCAAGGAATTTATAGTCTAAAAGGCAGCCAGAGACCCATGCAAGATACACAAAGTTCACGTTTTGCCTGTAAGTTGTGCTGGCCTGGGCTACTGGATCTCTAGAAACCCAAGATCACAGCTGGGAGAAGCTCTGAGCCAAAAACACCCTTTTGCAGGGTCTATGTTTGCTCTGGCAGCGGACATTCTAAATCTGTGTGAAACAACAAAACCTGGAGACAAGAAAGCTGATATGTCCTATTTAACTGAATTTTTCAACATAATGAAATGAAATTGCAGTAACATTTTTAATCACTAAGCCCCAAAGATGGTTGTTGGTAGTACTGGGGCCTCTGTGTTCTTCGGCAGCTGGGTAAATGAGCTGTATGTGTAATTTTCTTTATCATGCTCAGATTTCTAGAACATGGGGGTTTACAAAAATAAAGTTAAAAATTCAGGGAAAGGGTCTGGAACACCCCCAGAAGGATTCTGCAGTCTTTGTACCACAGCATGGCTGTAACTTCTGTGGTACCTCTTTAACCACCGTTTGGACCTACTGTAGAAATGCTGAAGTCCTTCCGCCTTGGCCATCCATGCCTGGGGCAGTAGAGCAGGCTACGTCTGGCTATGTCCCTGTAGCCTGCTCAAGAATGATTACATCATTCACTGAGGTCTTTGAGGGTCCTCTAGAGACCTCAGTGGCTGATGAAGTTGATTTGCATCTGACTTTAGAGCACCATAAAGACCACATGCAGTACAGCCCACATTAAATCCCTGGAATCTCCAGTTAGGGTCTGCGGGGAGACCTATCTCCAGGATCTGCTCCTCGTTTCTTGCCGTTGGATTTCTCACTGGGGCAGCTTGGTTAGGCCTCATTTGGAATACTGTGTCCAGTTCTGGGCACCTCAATTCAAGAAGGATGTCAACAAACTGGAACGTGTCCAGAGGAGGGCGACCAAAATGCTGAAGGGTCTGGATGCCATGCCCTATGAAGAATACCTTAGGGAGCTGGGTATGTTTAGTCTGCAGAAGAGAAGGTGAAGAGGGGACATGATAGCCATGTTTAAATATTTGAAGGGATGTCATGTTGAGGAGGGAGCAGGCTTGTTCTCTACCATTCCAGAGACTAGGACAAGGAGCAATGGATTCAAGCTGCAGGAAAGGAGATTCCACTTGAACCTGAGGAAGAACTTCATGATGGTCAGAGCTGTCCAGCAATGGAATCTGCTGTCTCAGAGTGTGGTGGAGTCTCCTTCTTTGGAGGTTTTTAAGCAGAGGCTGGATGGCCATCTGTTGGGAATGCTTTGATGGCTGTTCCTGCATAGAAGGGGGTTGGGTTTGATGGCCCCTGGGGTCTCTTCCAACTCTATGGTTCTATGATTCTACCATGGGGACAGTATGCTAGCAACAGGGATGTAGATCTTCACACATTCTAGTATGCAGTCAAGAATATATTTTTAATCCTCTTCAGGAGAAAGTTTTTGGAAACTATGCAGTATTTTAAAAAAAACTATTTGAACTTTGGGACTTGTTCTGTGCTAAGAAAAGGTACTTCTTGCACAGAAAATGTTTGTGCAGAAATGCTGTTTTCTGCACAGGAAACTTGTTTCTACACAGAAATGTTGTTTTCCATGCCATTTCCGCACTAGCCTGTTATAGTGCTGATTCCACTTTCAACATCCTATGGAATTCTGGGGTTTGCAGTTTCGGGAGGGGCCAGGTGGCCCCTCCCAAAACTACAAGCCCCAGGATTCCATAGGATGTTGAAAGTGGAATCACAGCGCTATAACAGGCCAGTGCAGAAATGGCCCTAGTTTAGGTCAAATTCCTGAATACTTTGTGTGTCTCCTAAATCTCATACAGATCTCAGGCTGCCTTTTAGACTGTAAACTCCTTGGGGTAGGAATTTATCTTTTAGAATCACACAAAAAAAGAGTTGGAAGAGACCCCACGGGCCATGCAGTCCAACCCCCTGCCATGCAGGAACATACATCAAAGCACTCCCAGCAGATGGCCATCCAGCCTTTATACTGAGGTTAGTTCTATAATTCTATGACTCTAAAAGATATAGCAGCCACTGTATAACAACAGCCTTAGTTCTATGAGCTTGGCGATCAGAGCTTGGCAAACAGGCAAGGCTAACAGCGGTGTTTATGGGAGTGTGCTGGAAGAAACACCATAAGAAGAAACACCCACTTGTGCTTGTTGGGGTAAACCTCCCCAGTCCTAGAGATTCTTTGGGAGAATTTCTTGGGCAAGGGCTGAGGAATCTGTTGGAGGTAAGGCACTTTGTTTGCATGTTTCCTTGCTTGTGTGGTTGCTTCGCTGCTTGAAGGTTTGCTTGGTTGCTTGTGAGTTTGTTTCTTTGCTTGCTTGTTTGCTTGGCTACCCCAACAGAGGGCCTTCTCATCAAGTGTGCAAATGATACCAAATTGGGAGGGGTTGCTAATACGCCAGAGGACAGGATCAAAATTCAAAATGACCATAACAGATTGGAGAGCTAGGCCAAAGCTAACAAAATGAATTTCAACAGAGAGAAATGTAAAGGCAGAAAAAAATGGAATGCACAAATATAGGATGGAGGACATGTGGCTGGATAACAGTACATGTGAAGGGGAAATAGGAGTCTTAGTCGACCACAAGCTGAACATGAGTTAACTGTGTGATGCAGCAGCTAAAAAACCCAATGCAATTCTGGGCTGCATCAATAGGAGTACACTGTCAAGATCAAGGGAAGTAATACCACTCTACTCTGCTTTGATTAGACCTCACTTGGAATACTGTGTCCAGTTCTGGGCACCACGATTCAAGAAGGCTATTGACAAGCTGGAGTGTGTCCAGAGGACAGCAACCAAAATAGTGAAGGGTCTGGAAACCATGCCCTATGAGGAGTGGCTTAGGGAGCTAGGTATGTTTAGTTTGATAAAGAGAAGGTTAAGAGGGGACATGATAGCCATGTTTAAACAGCTGAAGGGATGTTATATTGAAGATGGATCAAACTTTTTTTTCTGCTGCTCCAGAGACTAGGACACAGAGCAATGGATTCAAACTACAGGAAAAGAGATTCCAACTAAACATCAGGAAGAACTTCCTGATGGCAAGAGCCATTCCGCAATGGAGTAGGCTGCCCTGGAGTGTGGTGGGCTTTCCTTCTTTGGTGGTTTTTAATAGAGAGGCTAGATGGTCATTTGCTGGGAGTGCTTTGAGTGTATGTTCCTGCATGGCGGAGGTTGGTCTGGGTGGCCCTTGTGGTCTCTTCCAACTCTATGATTCTATGCTTCTATGATTCTATAATAGCCTTCTGGTCCAACTCCTACCATCAGGAATCCACTGCTCAAACAGATCTGAGAGGTGGTCTTCTAACTTCTAATGAAAAATCTCCAGTGAAGGACAGTCTACTACCAAGTTAATAAACCTCTGCATAATTTTCTTTGCATCTCCAAAATTTTAAAAACTTGAAGCTGCTCAATTCCACTGTCAGACAGCTCTTACCATCAGGAAATACTTATTTTCTTAGGCTGTTTTGCAGTGACAGGGCGATCCAAATAAATACGTGACCTAACATGACAGCCTTGTATATTCAGATATATCCTGTTGTATTTTGGAATGTTGGATAACGTCCTGTTTATTTCAATATCTAGGCTACATAATCACAGCATTCTTTCTTTTCTTTTCTTTTCTTTTCTTTCCTTTTTCCTCCAGATGATTGGTGAGCTGAGTGCAGAAAACTGTAATAAATGTCAGTACTTCATTATGGATGTCATCATAGAGAAGAGGTACTTGTGATTCCTAGAGAATGGGGAGGGGAAAAAAACAAAAATTCTCTCTACAATGCCACCTTGCTAGTGAAAGTGGTACTACTGGTTCAGCCAGTACTCAAACAAGATTCTGCATAGAGTTGCCAGCCAATCCAGCAGAAAATCCTTGGCGGACATCCTCTGACACAAGACAATTGGATTGTGCAACCTGGCCAATAGCCCACTTGATGTCTCCTTTAATTAAAGCTCCGGCATTCACGGAGCAATGGATTCTGCCTGGGACAAGTTTAATGTACTTTATTCCCTATTCATATGCCCATAGAAGTCTGAACACAGCCTTCCCATACGGCTGTGGTCCAAAGCCTTGGAATTTTCTTTGTGCCACACTTTGTACAATCCCTTAGAAGCCTCTTCCGCTCAGCATTAGAGGCATACATAGAAGGGTTTGTCTGAAGACTTAATATTATGATTGTGATTATTATTCCTGTCTTTTATTCAAGTTAAGACCATCACTCTTAGAAAGCATCATTCCCATCTTTTTTAAACAAAGCAGCACAATTATGGCCATTTCCGCCCGAGACCGTTACAGCACTTTCATTCCACTTTCAACATCCTATGGAATCCTGGGGTTTGCAGTTTCAGAGGGGCCAGGTGGCCCCTCCTGAAACTGCAAACCCCTGGATTCCATAGGATGGTGAAAGTGGAATCAAAGCGCTATAACAGTCTTGTGCAGAAATGGCCTATGATGGCCTACAAATAATATTCAATTTTGTATTTCTGCTTCTTGCAAGAGAATTCTTTCTTTTGTAGGAAGCCCCCACCTTTCCATGTCCCATTATCTGATGACTCATTCTTTTGACTCTTATAAATTAAGGACAAGCTCCGTTATTTCAACATGGACTAAACACTTTCCTCAGTTCTTCTTGCCTATAGAGCCTTGCTCAGGACCACTCGCACATACATGCAGTCCCAAGTTTTGCCTACAGAAAGAGCAGATCTCCTGGTTGAATTAATGGATTGCAAGCATCAAAACAGCAGGCTTCCATCAGGTCTTCTTGCCTATGGAGGCTTGCTTGGGACCATGCATGTGCTACTTGCAAAGTGAGCTCAGAGGAGGGAGGGAAAGGCACCAAATCAGCTGAGTGACTTTATAAGCAGTGTGCATGTACAATTGGTCCCAAGCAAGCTTCTGTAAGTCCTTCATGTTCATTACAGAAGATGGGTTCTGTTTTTTGACCATTTCCTCCTTCTGACAGTGCTCCAGTCCCTAAACTGCCAGATAAGCAGAGGAAGCCTGCATAAAAGTGTGAGACTGGAGTTCTTCCGACCTAACTCAGTGGGTTGTTGTGAAGGAAATGTAGAGAGGGAGAAAGTCATGTATGCTACCTTGAGCTAATTGGAGGAATGTCAGTATAGAACCTTCACAAATATAAAAATAAAATAAATATATTTGGTCTGACTGATGGTTATTCTCTTTCCTCAGCACTGGGAGCTGTAGTTTTGTTAGGGAGTGGGTGAGAAAGAATCCTCTCTAGCTTATAGCAGCCATTGCAAAGTTGCAGCCATGGTAACAGAAGCAGAGACATTTCCCAAGCTAACCAAAGAAAAAACTTAGCTTAGGCACGTGCAAAACAAGGCTTTTTTTTTTTTTTTTTTATGGATGTAGGCTATGATCACCCAGTCAATTTTCTTTATTATGCAACTCATACAACAAGTTCTCAAACAGAGCCTGTGGGTGTTACTCTTTGGACTATGATTCCCAGAACAGTTCCCCCAGCCAGCGATGTCGGGTAGCCCTCCATATTTTAGTTATGGGACATGTAGTAGGAGTTAAGTAGCAGCTTGCTTGTAACAAGGTATGAGAACCAGAGACCGTTAGATAAACAAAGCTAGGAATGTAGTGATAAGCAATGCCAGGCTAAACCAGAACTTCAAGGTCTCTTGCGGGTGAGATGAGAAACTCTTTGCCTTTTACATTTTGAATTTTGCTAATTGCCTCCAGTTCACTCACTGAAGTCCCATACTATGTATCACGCTCCTAATAAATAGTGTTTTTACGCACTGTTATATTTGTGTGTGTGAATTCGGTTCCTGACAAGCATGGCCAATGAAAGGACCAGTCAATCTCATCTTGTGAGAATGGCAGGATATAAATTCAATAAAATAGATGTTGGACTATGACCGTGTTGGACTATGACCGTGGAAACCACAGTTTGATTCCCTGCTTGGCCAGGGAAACCCACTTGGTGACCTTGGGTATGTCACACACTCTCAGCGCTAGAAAACCCTATGATAGGTTCACCTTAAGGTTGCCATAAGTCAGAAACACCTTGAAGGCACACAACACAAACGCACATAGATAGATACATAGATAGACAGACAGACAGATTGGTAGATATAGAGAGATATGGACCACTAGAGTCAAAAGGCTATTCTGTAGCAGCTTTTCCTATTCTAATACCTTCCATACAATTGTACTATAACTCCCATAGCTGGCTGGTGCATTATGGGAGTTGTAATCCAATTCATCTGGAAGACACCCAGTTGAGGAAGGTTGAGACAAAGCTCTACCCAGGTCCCATGCTACCAAGATATGACTGAAATGCCTCTGACAGCCATTCCTACAGGGATATTCTGCTGTCAAGGACATTATTGCTAATTATGTATAAATGTATGTTTTATAGTAATTCTTGGCCCAGACTTTACCCTTCAAGGCAGGATGGTGTGTTAATACTACAATGCTAATTACATTTGAGAATACACCATAATCTGATAGTATTACCCATCTCCCCCTCCTCAAAACAGAAATATCCCATAGACTTTGGGGCAGATGGCAATCAGCATGTCATTGGGAGACAAAGCTCCCTCTGTCTGCAAAATTATGAGGATTTTATTGTCTGTAATTGCCCTCCCATCTCTGTCCTCTGAAGATACCTTCTCTAGCACGGTGGCTCTGCTTTTATAGTTACCAGTAGACCAATTTCTAAGAAGCAGATTTCTCTTGTTTTAACTAGGAACAAAACAAAGCAAAACCTTCTCAACAGAAGATCTGGTCCTGTTTCTAGCCTCAGCCATGCAAAGCTTGTAGAGTAATCTCTGAACCTTCTGCATATGTGCAACTGGTTAGATTTCTCTTCTTTTGTCACCAAATGAGCACAGCAACTGTGTAGTAGCTGAAAGATCTCAACTTTCATTTAAAAGAGGGTTAGAAATCATGCCGTCCACCATATACTGTTGGACTGTAGTGTCAACAGCTCTAACCCACATATCTCATAGAGTTGCTAGATCTCAAGGCCGGGCCCCTTTCTCCAGTCCTCAGGGTTGTTGGGAGTGGCAACCTTTGCATCCTTTAATTAACTGGCTAGTTAGTTTGGATGTCTATTGTAGGCATAGAGGGGACTGCCTAGAGTAAACTTCCTGTTGTTTGGTTAACACCCGCTCCCCCTTGCATGTTCTCTTCCTCTTCCCCTTTTTTTGTTCTTCCCTGCAAGCATGTGGTCTTCGATCCTCCAACAAGGATGCTTTCTTGTAAGCATGTGAACTCTTATTTTTGTCTTATCTTTTTTCAAGGATTTGAACCTGTGTAAACTATGCACAAGATTATGTGAGTAAATCCTTTTTTACATATTTTTAACCAAACTGTTTGTGTTTATTTTGAGCTAGATGAAGTGCGTCTGGGGTGGAGCTGATGAAGTGAAACTGGTGATTTGTTCAGCTTCTGTCTGTTCATGACAGAATACTCTGCTGATTGGGAGACTTACTACTAAAAATCTCTCAATTCCACAACAATTCCACAACAAGGGTGAAAAGCACTACCTTGAAAAGTTTGTGTTTAGGTATATATTCTCTTCATTTGCTAGACTGGGCCTTTTTTATTTCAACAACAGAAGCTTTGTAACCATGTTTTATAGTTAAGGTATCAAGGTCATGACATCAAAGGGGTTGTGTCCTGGTTAAAGCTGGTGAGTGCCCAGGTGATCACACGTACAGTCCACAAGAACTGTCAGGGCAGTTCTAAGGTTTACAGATGGTCACAAACAGAATTGTGGTCCAGGTAGTCAGAGGTTCAAAGGAGAAAACAGTCTTGTATAGAGTTCAAAGCTGAGAGAGGACCTAACAGACTGCTTTGCACAGAAGTTCAGCAGCAACAGAATGCCCTGGACTGAGCTAATTTATAGCTAGCTGGCATCATTAGCCAGCTGTTTAGCTCAGCATTCTGTACTTAAATTGGAACAAGTGTCACCTGACCTTTTTCTCCCAGCACTTTAATTTACATAACTCAATTGGGTGAAGAGCTTCTTCCTCCTCCTGGGATGGACCAAGCTGTGCTTGCACCATTGCCATGCCAGGACTGCCAGCTTTTTCCAGCTCCAGCTAGAGCCCATCATCCTAGAATCATACAATCATAGAGTTGGAAGAGACCACAAAGGCCATTGAGTCCAACCTCCTGACATGCGGAAATACACCATCCAAAGCATTCCCAACAGATGGTCATCCAACCTCTGTTTAAAAATCTCCAAAGAAGGAGACTCCACCATGCTCCAAGGCAGCATATTCCACTGTCAAACTGCTCTTACCATCAGGAAGTTCTTCCTAATGTTTAGGTGGAATCTCTTTTCCTGAAATTTGAAACCTTAGAACTGCCCTGAATTTCTCCTGACAGTTCTTGTGGACTGTACGTGTATCCTGTATCCTAGGCCCTTTCGCATGGCATTTGCCATGCAAAAGGGCCCCTTGAGTGTCGTGCAAATGTGAGGATCGATCCACACAATGCATTCACAATCGCATGATGCTCCAGGGGCTGGCAGGCGCTGACCGCACACTTTTTCATTTTCAATGTGTGATTGCGCATTGCTCTGGGGCCCCGAGGCATTTGCCATGTGTGCGGAGCTCTGGGGCTGCAGCTCTCGCACTTCCTGCCCCAGCGCAGCCTGGGAAATTCCCAGGCTGCACTGCGGAAGGAAGAGGTGGGGCTCTCACGCGAGCAGGCGGCAGCTGCGTAGCTGAAGGAACCGGGAGCCCTGGTGGCGGAGTGGTTAAATGCCAGTACTGCAACCACAAGGTTGTGAGTTCAATCCTGCCAGGCTCCAAGGCTGACTCAGCCTTCCATCCTTTCGTAGGTCGGTAATAAGCTAAGAATACATTGCAAACCGCTTACATAACACTTAGTTGATAGGTGGTATAGAAATAAATGCTATTGCTATTGGGATGCGAAAGCCTCTTGCTAGAGGCTGCTCGCACGTTGCGGAAAGGGCCCTAGTTTCTGGACCAGCAGAAAACAGGCTTACTCCATCCTCCATATGATATCCCTTCAAATATCTAAACATGGCTCTCATATTGCCTCTTAACCTTTTCTTCTACAGGGTAAACACACCCAGCTCCCTAAAACGTTCCTCATAGGGCTCCATGGTTTCTGGGCCTTCTACCATTTTGGTCACTCGCCTCTGGACAGTTCCAGCCTAGCTCTCTTCCTTCCCCTTCTTCATTCGAGAAGGCCTTCTCCACGTCCCTGGAGGACATGACAGGCTCACCCTTGTGGCACCACCCTTGTAACATCAAAAGAGCCCATCCTCTCACATTACAAGAGGGTTTTCATTGCTGGGGCTTAGGGTTTGTTCCTGAAATGTCAGGGCCTGGGATAGTCCTGACCTAATGATGAGGACTACTGGGAACAGTGGTGATTCTCACCAATAATTTAAAAAAATAATAAAGTTGTCATTCATCTCATTCCTTTCTAATACACACACACACACACACACACACACACTACTGCAGTTTACTAAAACGTAAAAATCAAATCTACTAATATATAAAAGTCAAAGTTTGTTTGTTTGTCTGTGTCAGGCAAGAAGACCTCATATGACTGGCTGCCCAGGAAGATTCTATGGAATCCTGGGGTTTGACGTTTAGGGAGGGGCCTTTAGAATTCTCAGCCAGAGAGCTCTTCAGCCTCACTCAATTGTGCCTGTCTTGAATAGGCCGGTTGCTAAGGAGATGAGGCCTAGCAGCAAGGAGGAGGGCACTGTATTCCCTCTGTATGTTAATAACTCTGAATACAGATTGGATTGGGGAATATGAGGAAAAGTTACAGGTACTGGACAAGATAGTTTGGGAGATTAGAGACACAGGATCTCAAATCTTTTTAACAAGTTATTACCTATGAAAAAATAAAATCCTGGGCAATGCCAGGTATATAGGCTAGTAATAAATACACTGTACTTGTACTTCGGTCAGCTGGATATGACCATTTGCACACTGTCCAAAAGAATAAATAAAAATCACACCGTGTGCATAGCACAACTTAACACCTGCGTATGTCACTGACAGAGTACTGGTCAGCAAGTCATGAAGTTTGTCACATTCTTGTGAGAGATTATAGACTACAGACATCAAGATGATGTATCAGAGAGAAACTGAGCAAAAAAACAGCTTCCACTTATCTAACCTGCAAGGCAGGGCAAAATCAGCAAGAGTATCCCTTCTGAACTGTGCATGCTGTACATGTTTTCTGACTTAAGAAAGATGGAAAGAAAGAAAATCCCTGGGAGTTTTAAGCCGGTTTGTCCGTGTCCAGGTCAGTGGCACATTTGGACGCTTGCCTCCATAATGCTTCTGGGGAACCAAAGTTACTTTTGACATAAAACATATTAGACACATTGCAAAAATAATTTTTTTCTCTCACTGGCTTTAAAGTTTTCTGGAGAAGGCTTAAGCCACCCACTTGTTCCAAATCTGCAACAGTTCAGATCAGAGGTCTGGCTGGCACCGTCTGTACTCATTTCATCTCATGTTAGGGGCTTCCGTCACAGAATCTGAATCTGTCACACTACATAAGTATAACAGTTTCATGCCACTTAAATTGCCAAGTCTCCATAAAATGGAACAGGGATATCCGGAAAATTGTTGAAAAAGACATTTCTTGCATGTTGAGAAACCCAGACCATTTCTGCATTGGACTGTTATAGTGCTATTCCTCCACTTTCAACATCCTATGGAATCCTGGGGTTTGCAGTTTAAAGTGGAAGAATAGCACTATAACAGTCCAGTGTGGAAATAGCCCCAGACAAGAATCCTGAACTGATGAAAATCATCACAGTTCAAGACTTATTCTACACAAAATCTGCACATGGTTGTTTTGCCCAGCAAACAGTACTTTTCTGCACAGAAAAAAAAAGTTCATTGCTGTTTCTTGCCCAGAAAATACTGTTTTCCATGCAAAATGACTGTTGGCAGGTACCAGAATAAATCTTGAACTGCAAATAGGCTTTGTAAAATTTTTCAGCTTTTGAAGACTTTCTCACAGCAAGATTATTTTCCCCCTAAAATTACTCATTGCTTCCTTTCAGAAGAAAAGTAGTGAAAAATTGTATTCCTATTGTGGTATCTTAGGATTTGCAGCTGGGGAAGGGGCATTATTTAGAATTCTCAGCCAGAGAGCTCCAGTGCTTCAGCAAACTACAAATCCGAGGATTCAAAGGGATGCAGCTGTGGCAGTTAAAGTGGAATCGTACAGCTAGCATTGTGTCATGTGGAAGGTTCTTAAATTTAAAGGCACAAAAGTCGCATTTAAAAGCATGTTTAATGGCACAGGTGCAACACCAAAGTTTAAAGAAGAAAGGAGAAGAATAGATTAGATTGAGCACAGTTTGCAGCTGTTTTGGCACCCCTGTACTGCACTGTTGCTGTCCTGGCATAGCCTATTAAACCAAGTGTAGGCAATTTTATCAATCCTGGTGTTCCATTCTCACTTGCCACACAAGCTGTGAGTTGCGTAAGCATTGCAAGTACTTGCCCAATTCAAAACAAAACAAAGCTAGAAGGAACTTCTGCTCACTTTGGTTTTGATTGAGGATGATGGGGCTCTTAAGCTTTGGGCAGCTGCAACCCCAATATGCATTAAAAATAAAACCAAGTAGAATGGGGATAAATCAGACAAAGGAAGAAGCAAATAAATAAGATGCAAGATAAAATTCTTTCAGCTTGTTAGACGCATAGATCCTTAAGCTCCCTCTATAAAACACATTTTCTTGCATGCTAGGTACAACTTCCAAGCCTTATGACAGCTACCTCCTTTTGAATTTTCGAAAGCTCATAGAAGGTTGCTTGTTTGGTTAAACCAACTTTCTGTTCAAAAAAATTCCTGGAAATCTTGGCTCAGCTCTGCATCCAAATTGCCTAAACTAAAACAAATGGTTGCAAAAACATCCATTTGAACATGGAAGATGCTTTCTACTGAGTCTGATTAAACAGCCCAATATTGTCGACTCTGACTGGCAGCGAGGACTCTCCAGATTTCAGGCATGGGCCTTTCCCAGTCCAGAGTGTATGAAGCCTGAGCTGGGAATAAGTTGCAATAGAGAGAGCATTAATAACTTGATATCATTACGGGAATGGCTATAGTGGGACTCCAAACAAATAATGCAGTATTAAGGTGTGATAAGGCTCTTACACCACACAATCCTGGATCTTGGTCTGTGGGTTTGAGTCAAAAACCAACAGTGCGTTTTTTTTCAGGGAGGGGGAGCTGAGACTGCACAACATGAGCTTTTCACCAAAAAATGCATAAAAACACTCCCAAATGATCAAAAGCTCTTATAATCTTGCCCACTGGGGAGGAAACATTTAGAATCATTCATTCTTGTAACCAGCAATGAAATAAGTGAAGATTTACATCTATTCTCCCAGTAGTGGAGGCATGAAGGGTTGATTTTCCCAGTGTGTTGTGCTGAGCTATCGGCGTTATTATACTGTTCTTTGGGGGAAGTTTGGTCTTGAATGTTCAATTAAAGCCTATTAGCTTTACAAAAGAACTGCTCATTGGCAAAGAAAACCACTAGAACTGGTTTGTTTGATACAGATCAACACACAACATTTTTGGACTCTCCTTGTGTGGGTCTCTTTGGGATCTCGCAAGATGACAGCCTGCAATTAAAATTTATCTCCCAACCACCAAGTAAACGCAGACCGCAGAAGACGCAGACCCAAAACAGAACATGCAAGTTTCCCCAATACAAATAAGTCAATAACCATGCATGCACACGGCTAACCAAATTCTTATCATAGGCCATTTCCGCACTAGACTGTTATAGCACTATCATTCCACTTTCAACATCCTATGGAATCCTGGTGTTTGCAGTTCAGGGAGTGGCCGGCCGCAAACCCCAGGATTCCATAGGATGTTGAAAGTGGAATGAGAGTGCTATAACAGTCTAGTGCGGAAATGGCCATAATCTTTGCCAAAGCAATAATTTATCAAAGCAATAATTCTCGAGTGTGCAAGTAATTTGAGACTCATTTCTGCCTGTTGGGATTTTACTAGCCAGAGTCTTGCTGGGGGGACATGATCATCGGCCATGGAGATACATAAAAGACCACCCAGCAGGCTGCATGAATTCAGTCTAATTATGTGGTACTAGAAATCTTTCCAGTTGGCCAGCCATCATTTTGAAGATCATCTCAAAACCTACCTGCTTAGCTCTCATGCTGAGAAGAGAAATTTGTGCAGAACTGGCAGCCAGTCCTATGGTTCTTATTATAGAGGGCATAAAAGCCCTTTCACTTGTACAGTTGGTGGCTTTTAAAACATGAATGATCAGTGGAAAGCAGTCATAATTCTCCTGCCATTGTCTAATAAATCACAGGCATGAGGGACTTCCTGACGCTGAATAGGAGCGTGCGGTTTTCACAGGGGCAAGGCCCATGTTTCCCCCACCGCAAAATCACAGCTAAACACTGATCCAGTTTTCATGAAGCTGCTGGTCTTCATGGAATGCAATTTGCACTGCAGGGTCTGAGTACAAAACAGCAGATATAAAAGGCAGGAGCAGCAAAGTACGGAGAGCAGCAACACACACCCTCCCACTGTCCTGATTTGGCAGTGACGGTCCTGATGATTCCTCTTTCCTCCCACTTTTTCAGCTGCTTTAAAAATGTCCCAGTTTCCCTTTCCTCCTCCCACTTTCCCCCTCCGACCCCAGTTTACTCCAGTTGGTGCAAACTGAGTTCAAAATGCAAAAGCAGTTTACACTCAGTTAAATCAGCAGGAAGGAAGAGGAGAAAAGGAGACAGAGCCTTGCCCTTCTCTGCAGGTTCAAGCAAAAGCAGACTGCTGCAACCTCTCATAGTTCTTGCTCATTAATACCTTTTGCCATCTTGACCACACTCTGCTGTTGCTTTGTCACTTATGTCACAGTTTTCATCTGTGAAAAGGTGAGGGTATGGCAGTATAAGGTGCAAATTCCAATCAATATTCAAATTCTTGCATACTTTTTAGCCCTGTTCAGATGTTTAGCCTTGCAAAATGGTTGAAGCTATTTATTCAAATGTTTGCATCTTCTGTATCCCATCAGGCAAAGCGATATGCTATGGGAAAATGTGGGAGAGGGCGTTCTCTGCTGGGGCATCCCACTTATGGAATATCTTCTCTCTAGATGCCCAATTGGTGCCAATGCTGCCGTCATTCCAGAACTAAGAAAAATATGGCTGGGCCAAGGCTAACAAAATGAAATTCAACAGAGAGAAGTGTAAGGTCCTACACTTAAGTAGAAAAAATGTAATACAGAAATATAGGATGGGGGACACGTGGCTGGATAGCAGTATGTGTGAAAGGAATCTAGGAGTCTTCATAGACCACAAGCTAAACATGAGTCAGCAGTGTGATGCGGCAGCCAAGAAAGCCAATGCAATTCTCGGCTGCATCAATAGGAGTATGGTGTCTAGATGGAAGGAGGTACTGGTACCACTCTACTCTGCCCTGGTTAGACCTCATCTTGAATACTGTGTCCAGTTCTGGGCACCCCAATTCAAGAAAGACATGGTCAAGCTGGCGCAAGTCCAGAGGGCGGCGATCAAAATGGTGAGGGGCCTGGAAGCCATACCCTAAGAGGACAGACTTAGAGAGCTGGGTATGTTTAGTCTGCACAAGAGAAGGTTAAGAGGGGACATGATAGCCATGTTTAAATATCTGAAGGAATGCCATATAGAGGAGGGAGAGGGCTTGTTTTCTGCTGCTCCAGAGACCAGGACAAGGAGCAATGGATTCAAGGTGCAGGAAAGGAGATTCCACTTGAACCTCAGGAAGAACTTCCTGACAGTCAGAGCTGTCCAGCAGTGGAATCTGCTGCCTCGGAGTGTGGTGGAGTCTCCTTCTTTGGAGGTTTTTAAGCAGAGGCTGGATGGCCATCTGTCAGGAGTGCTTTGAGGGTGTTCCTGCATGGCAGGGGGTTGGACTGGATGGCCCCTGGGGTCTCTTCCAACTCTACATTTCTATGATTCTATGGCATCAAGATTTTTGGGGAGGACTAATCTCATCAACATTTGTCCGTGTGACCGGATTTAAATTATTTTAGCCACTTTTAATCTGTCCTGGTTTAATGGTTAAATGGTTTAATACGTTTTTAGCCTTTAAATTATTCTTTCTGCTTCAGATGGTTTTCAGTTGTTCACACTGATTTTATGGTATGCTGCCCTGTCCTCAGATGTAAGACAGCATTAAAATATTTAAATAAGACAGGCAGACAGATGGGCAGACAGGTATATTGTGCCTTCTATAATAAGCACTCTGTGTTTGATGTTGGGTGCCTTCATGTTGCTTCTGACTTTTGGTGACCCTAAGACAGTGGTTCTCAACCTGTGGGTCCCCAGATGTTTGTGGACTTCAGCTCCCAGAAGCCCTGAGCATTGACCATAGTGGCTGGGGCTTCTGAGAGCTGAAGTCCACAAACATCTGGGGACCCACAGGTTGAGAACCACTGCCCTAAGATCATGGGATTTTCTTGGTATTTTCTTGACAAACAGCAACAAGAAAGGCCAACCCCACTCTTTGCATAAATAAATAAAGAGACAGACAGACAGACAGTTCCTTTATCATATTCTTTTTGTAAGAAGTCTTTAATTTTTTTTTACCCATCATAAAAGCCACTGAGGTGAGCTCTCCTCCAAGAAGGAACAAAAGTGGAGAGAAATTAGGCAGAAGACACATGGCATCTTCCACTTTCTCTCCTCTCTCACCTTGTGGAAGAAGGAAGTGGAAAGAGGAATAGAGAGAAGACAGGAAGAAGACATGGGAGAGGGAGGGAAGAAAGGCCAGAGGGAAAGGGTGCCATGGATTCCCCCTCCTCCTTTCGGCTGTGCATGTGTGTCTGTGACTTGCATCTTGTCATACTTTTGACATACATGCCTTTGTCCACCATTACTCAATCTTTTTTCGCATACCCCTAAATGTTCTCCTGCGTACCCCTGGGGGTACACATACCCCAGGTTGGGAACCGCTGATCTAGGTAATCCATATCATCCCTGAATTCCTGAACTGAGGCTACCACATGCTCCATAACCTTGTCCCAAAAAGGGACATCATCATCACGGTGATGATGATGATGATGATGATGATCTTTATTTCTACCCCGCTTTTCTTCTTGAGAGAGTGGCTGATAATTCTCCAAGATGGTGAGGTCCAAGGAGGCTTTTTTTCCATAGTGATCTCACCACTGCCTCTTCTAGGCAGGTGAGGAATCTGCCTTAGGCCATGTTACCCTGTTTCTCTGGGGTCCTGGGAAGGACGCCCAAATGACCAAATATTAACACAAAATTGGGGAAATTAACTGGAGCAGACTCAAAGGCTAGCTAGAGGCAGGGTAACCCAGCAGGACCTTTTTGCCCTATGTATACAGTGTCAGACCAGTGAGCCAAACAAATTACAGAGTAAACCAATTAATGTTTTATTGAGAAGTAAACAAATAAGACAAACAATCACACCACTAACTAAATAAGAAATAGGAAAATGGAAATGAATTTTAAGGTGTGACACTGTAGGTTTATTTCCAGTCCCTTAAATGGACTCCCACCCTTGCAGGACTGGAAATTCCCTCCCAGTGCTTTTACTAGGGTTCTTGCCAGCCTTCCAAAGCTGACTTCCATGCATGGAACGACTGGCAATCTCCAGCTCTATCAGGTATGCTGCCACCACCCCCCTGAATTATGAATTACTTAGCCAGAACAGGAGGGACTCTGCCTAATCTCTAAGCGTAAGGAACTTCCACCTCCCCCTTCCCCTGAGTGAGAGGTCCTATGTAGCGTGTGCCAACCCTGGCGTGGAAATGGAGAGAAACGGAGGTTTATAAAAGTGTTTTAATCAAGGCATGCAAATAAACAATATCACACTTGGGAGACCCCCTCTCCCAGGTACACTTAGTTACAAGAATTTACAAAACAGATATAACAGCACAGATACATTCTTAAGATCAGCCAATTCCCAAAATAACAACATTCCTAACGCGACTACTTATTTCTAGTTACTCACAATTAGGTTACAGGCGTAGATGGTCTAAAGGAGAAGAGAGGGGGTCCAGGAGACACGGCAGGCAGGCATGCCTGCCTGCCTGCTCTCCTCTCTTTCTCTCTGTCTCTCTCTCTCTTTCTGTCCACATGGCCTCTCAGAAGTTTTATTTTCCTCCTTGGAAGGATCTGGAAGCATCTCCAAGATGCCTGCCTCTTTCCTTTTGGTTGGTCAATTCTCACCTCGTGACCTGTGATGCTGACCCTTTCCTTTTGGTTGGTCAACTCTCACCCTGTGAGCTTTGATGTAATCCCAACATCTCATTAACCCTTGGTTTACCTGAAGAGAGAAGTGTCTCCCTTTGATAAGCCTAGATAATGGGAAGCCCCATTATCACATAAGGATAGGCAATACGACCTGATCACGTAGTCCTGAACAGCTGAAGAAGATGGGACTTAGTAGGATTCCTGGGGAGCTCGCTATACAGGCTGGCAGCAAGGCGGGGTGAAACTCAAAAAGCGGCTCTGCCAACTATCAGAACTAGGGGTTTTTATAACAAAAATTGTGCCTGCAATCCATGTCATAAACTTTGAGAACAAAGTTAGCTTTGAAATGCACCAAAAGGCTTAGAAGTGGATCAAAACATCCATGGTAGATCAATCATGCAGCCCAAGTGCCAATCAATGGACACTTTTTATGGTCTTGTTATTTATGGGTGCGAATCAATATCTTGTGAGATGAAAGGAATAGGTCATCCAGATCCCGGAACAACAACCAAGGCTTTGAAATGCCCGCCTGAGAGAGGGGAAGTTGGAATTCCTGTCATTAAACGGCTGCTCCTTGTGTCTGTGTTTCCTCAGGACCCTTGCAAACACATGAGCCAGGGTGCCATGGAAAGGTCAAATTATTTGATATCACAAAGGAATATCTAGTGCTATCAAAGTTTATGCCTAAATCACAGTTACAGCCATTTTTGCACTACACTGTTCTAGTACTATTATTCCACTTTCAACCAACTATGGAATCCTGGGATTTGCCGTTTAGGGAGGGGTCTTTAGAGTCCTCACCCAGAGAGTTCTTTGGGCTCAGGAAACTACAAACCCCAGAATTACACAGGATGTTGAAAGTGGATTGATAGCACGAGAACAGTGTAGTGCGAAAATGGCTTTACAGTAGTGACACATTCATTAATCACCTTATTCCACTTAACTACCCAGCCAGCCACCCTCTGACTGCTTTTATTACCCAGAAGGGCACGGTTCCAGTATGCACCGGGTGTCTCTCACTTCTCCAAGGATCCCGTCCGCACTCTCAGGTTGCACAAATTGAAATGTATCCTAAAAGATGGAACAAGCAGGAGCCAAGGCTACATCCATTTAAACATTAAATTTAAACATTTAAAAAGTAAATTAAGCAGCTTAAAAATTTTTAAGAAGTTAAAAGAGCTTAAAGCCATGTATGTGGTACAAGACTCCAAAGGCATTAATAAAAAGCTGTATTTTAACCTTATCTTGTTTGTGGTCCCTCTCATTGCCTTTGGCTCCCCTCACCAGTGAAATGGAACCCCCCAACCAGCCTTCTCTTAAACTGAATTCAGCTTTGGGGTTGGAAGAGGTTCACCACTTACCCTCTAATTACAACACAACATACAGAAGGCTTTGAAGCTCTTTCCCCAGTTTTGTCTCTTGGCCACACTGCAACGGGATGGGACATCGGGGTGGCACCGGGGGGGGGACAGCTATTATGCATTGCAATCCATTACTTCAGTCAGTTTTCTCTGGAAGTGAGAACAGGCCGTTCTCTCGGCACTCTGGAAATGGTGGAGCAGCTGTGAAGCATCATGGCTGCTTACAAAAGAGCAAGGAAGGTTACAGCAATGAGTCATGTCATCCAAAGCATTGGCGTGGCTTCTCCTTCCATGGAAACAGGAAAACAAAACTTCTGAAGTAAGTCCAGTTTTGAAGAACTGTAGACCACCTAGTGAAGCAGAAGCCTCATTGCCATGGTAAACCAAAGTAAACAGTTAAGGCTACAATTACCACGATAAGCAAAAGGGGGCCAGAGGGAGGAGGTCAAATTATACATCAAGAGGAATATGTATTACTTAGAATTAATCTATGCTTCCCCTCCAATGAACAATCAGAAAATAAGGCATGCTAAAATTTAGGCAAGATTCATAAACAAGAAAAAGCATGTGCTTTGACAAACAGATGTCTTTGTTACCATATCCTACCACCTCTGCAATGAGATATGCTGTTTTCATACATTGGACTTATTAATGACTGGAGAATGTGATTGGGGTCATACTGACCAGAGACATGTTCAGGGTCATGATGGTGGGAAAATCCAGATAGGATTATGCAGAAAACCCTGATGCTGATGGGTTTGTGCTAATCCCTTCACTTCTTCAGGCTCTTTGCATTTTTGAACAGAATGGAAGATGAACTGCCCAGATAAAGCAGAAACCATCCCTTAGTCTTACCTGGTGGAGATCTTCCCTATACACCCTACCTGACTGAACAGTAAGAGGCTGTCATAAATCCCAACAGTGTTTTGTCACTCCAGAGTTAGAGCAATTAGCCCATTTCAGACCCCTTTGTCAGTCCCATACCAAAGCCATTACAGTTTTGTCAAAGCACCCTTTCAGGGTATGAAACAGGGTATAAAGATCTTAGCTGCAACCCCAGACAGTTGTTGTACCTACTATGTAGTAATACATTCTATGAAGTGCCCCAGACTGTCATTCCTCTGTGCTACCTTCAGACACTGTCTATGTCCCTCCGCTGCAACCTCCTTCTTCAAGAGCAGTAAATATCACCCTTTTCACTCCTAATATCTCCCTATCCAAACTTTCCCATCTCACTTTCTGATAGTCTCGTATGGTTCTTAATGTCATGCCCTGCCTTGGAGACTGTGGCTGTGAGGAGGAGGCTTCTGACTCTGAAGCAGAGGCTTCCCCAGAGGCTGAAGTGTCCCCAGAATCTGGTCAAGAGGGAGATAATACACAACAACAACAACAACAACAAAGGCCTAAGCCAGGGGAACAAATAGAGGAAGATGTAACTGACACACCTACCTTGCAGCAGAGACGCCATTAAAGGGAGGGCTTGTGTCACTCGGCCTGATTAAGTAGCAAGCAAGGCCTAATGAGGGAACACCTGTGGCAACAGCAGCCATAGATAAAAGAGGGCTCCAGCTGGCTTTTCTTCCCAGGGTCAGCAACTGGTCTCTTTGCTCCTGAAACCCTGTGCTATTGATTTGGTAGTCTTGGAACTCTGCCTGTTTGGACTATGGTTTGGATTTGCCCCTTTGGATTCGTTTGCTCTAGGCTTTCTTTCTGTTTGGATGTTGTTTGACTCTTGCCTCATAAGTAGAAGCTGTGCTGCTTGTGATTTACTGCCTGCTTTACTGTGGACATGACACTTAAGAGTATCTGATTTCTTATATGTTTGTCAATTCAAATAAAATACTTTGTTCAACTTTAACAAAAATCCTCTCTACAGTTAGTACTGCTATACATAGGTGAAAATATCCTGCCGTTACCCCCTTCTCTCACAGGCCTCCTTTGAGCTATAGTTTGTTACCCTATTTACTGGGGGTCCTGGGAGGGACACCTAAATAACCAAACTATAAAACACTCACTTAAGCTAGCAAGAGGCAGGGTAATTTAGCGGGATCTTGCAACCCAGCATCTATGGGGTCAGGTCAGTCAAGGTGCCAGACAGGTTCAAAACAATCAAGTGATGCTTTATTGCATCCAAACAAATATTAAAGACACCACAGTCACACAGCTAACTAAGAAATTAGAGATTGAGTTAAGGATAGAGATTTTCAGGGAAAATGAGTGATACGACACCTGTTTCATCGTCCTGGACCTTGGGAGAGAAGCTGGGGGTGCAGAGAAGAACCTCAGCTCGATTAGCTGAGGGGAGCTCGCCAAGCAACGCAGCAGCAAGACAGTGAAAGGGTTAAGTTGAAGAAGCTAATGCTAAGGTAGAAAAATATAGAAAAATAAGGTGAGCAGATGCGCCCTTTATCTTATCAAGAGGCTTAGGTATGTGCTTAGCAGTGCCGGGAACCTAGGGAGTTTTGATGTTGGAGAAATACTCCCTTGGTACCAAAATACATCATTTTTGAAAGATGTAACCCAGGTCTGCCTGACCTGTAAACACTTCATATATGGTCATATGTAATCATTTCCTGTAACCTGTTTACAAGAGGGTATAAAAAGAGAGCTAATACCTGGATCGGGGCTCTCAGGCTTTGGAAATCATTCCACTGAGATCCCTGCAGAAAAATAAACTTTTATTTTTGCTTTCTAATCTGGTGGTCTCAATTCTTGGCGAGCTACTTCAATTTGGGGGCTCGCCCGGGATATTGAGGGGCGTTTTGCCCACTTAGGCGGACGCCAGGGCGTCGGGGCCGTCGCCTCTTTCCGACGCGACCCAGGGCGCCCCTGACTTGCTTTTGTCAGAAGGATTGACTCGGAGTGAGGCGGCGGCTCTGGCGGTGGTGATCCAGCCCAGGGACCCGAAGACGGAGCAGAAAGCAGAACCCTCCCACGACTGTTGGTGAGTGCCCTCCCTGCAACTTCAGGGAGAAGAGGGGCCTGATCAACCCCTTACGTCTTGCCTTAG